>OY726517.1:157509389-157931619 GCA_963383655.1 Bathymodiolus septemdierum
ATACAACAATAAAGGAAGATGGTACCCTGACTATTAGATATCTCCCTATACAACAATAAAGGAAGATGGTACCCTGACTATTAAATATCTCCCTATACAACAATAAAGGAAGATGGTACCCTGACTATTAGATATCTCCCTATACAACAATAAAGGAAGATGGTACCCTGACTATTAGATATCTCCCTATACAACAATAAAGGAAGATGGTACCCTGACTATTAGATATCTCTCTATACAACAATAAAGGAAGATGGTACCCTGACTATTAAATATCTCCCTATACAACAATAAAGGAAGATGGTACCCTGACTATTAGATATCTCTCTATACAACAATAAAGGAAGATGGTACCCTGACTATTAAATATCTCCCTATACAACAATAAAGGAAGATGGTACCCTGACTATTAAATATCTCCCTATACAACAATAAAGGAAGATGGTACCCTGACTATTAAATATCTCCCTATACAACAATAAAGGAAGATGGTACCCTGACTATTAAATATCTCCCTATACAACAATAAAGGAAGATGGTACCCTGACTATTAAATATCTCCCTATACAACAATAAAGGAAGATGGTACCCTGACTATTAGATATCTCCCTATACAACAATAAAGGAAGATGGTACCCTGACTATTAAATATCTCCCTATACAACAATAAAGGAAGATGGTACCCTGACTATTAAATATCTCCCTATACAACAATAAAGGAAGATGGTACCCTGACTATTAGATATCTCCCTATACAACAATAAAAGAAGATGGTACCCTGACTATTAAATATCTCCCTATACAACAATAAAGGAAGATGGTACCCTGACTATTAAATATCTCCCTATACAACAATAAAGGAAGATGGTACCCTGACTATTAGATATCTCCTATACAACAATAAAGGAAGATGGTACCCTGACTATTAAATATCTCCCTATACAACAATAAAGGAAGATGGTACCCTGACTATTAAATATCTCCCTATACAACAATAAAGGAAGATGGTACCCTGACTATTAGATATCTCCCTATACAACAATAAAGGAAGATGGTACCCTGACTATTAAATATCTCCCTATACAACAATAAAGGAAGATGGTACCCTGACTATTAGATATCTCCCTATACAACAATAAAGGAAGATGGTACCCTGACTATTAGATATCTCCCTATACAACAATAAAGGAAGATGGTACCCTGACTATTAAATATCTCCCTATACAACAATAAAGGAAGATGGTACCCTGACTATTAGATATCTCCCTATACAACAATAAAGGAAGATGGTACCCTGACTATTAAATATCTCCCTATACAACAATAAAGGAAGATGGTACCCTGACTATTAAATATCTCCCTATACAACAATAAAGGAAGATGGTACCCTGACTATTAAATATCTCCCTATACAACAATAAAGGAAGATGGTACCCTGACTATTAAATATCTCCCTATACAACAATAAAGGAAGATGGTACCCTGACTATAGATATCTCCCCTATACAACAATAAAGGAAGATGGTACCCTGACTATTAAATATCTCCCTATACAACAATAAAGGAAGATGGTACCCTGACTATTAGATATCTCTCTATACAACAATAAAGGAAGATGGTACCCTGACTATTAAATATCTCCCTATACAACAATAAAGGAAGATGGTACCCTGACTATTAGATATCTCCTCTATACAACAATAAAGGAAGATGGTACCCTGACTATTAAATATCTCCCTATACAACAATAAAGGAAGATGGTACCCTGACTATTAGATATCTCCCTATACAACAATAAAGGAAGATGGTACCCTGACTATTAAATATCTCCCTATACAACAATAAAGGAAGATGGTACCCTGACTATTAAATATCTCCCTATACAACAATAAAGGAAGATGGTACCCTGACTATTAAATATCTCCCTATACAACAATAAAGGAAGATGGTACCCTGACTATTAAATATCTCCCTATACAACAATAAAGGAAGATGGTACCCTGACTATTAGATATCTCCCTATACAACAATAAAGGAAGATGGTACCCTGACTATTAGATATCTCCCTATACAACAATAAAGGAAGATGGTACCCTGACTATTAGATATCTCCCTATACAACAATAAAGGAAGATGGTACCCTGACTATTAAATATCTCCCTATACAACAATAAAGGAAGATGGTACCCTGACTATTAAATATCTCCCTATACAACAATAAAGGAAGATGGTACCCTGACTATTAAATATCTCCCTATACAACAATAAAGGAAATGGTACCCTGACTATTAAATATCTCCCTATACAACAATAAAGGAAGATGGTACCCTGACTATTAGATATCTCCCTATACAACAATAAAGGAAGATGGTACCCTGACTATTAGATATCTCCCTATACAACAATAAAGGAAGATGGTACCCTGACTATTAAATATCTCCCTATACAACAATAAAGGAAGATGGTACCCTGACTATTAAATATCTCCCTATACAACAATAAAGGAAGATGGTACCCTGACTATTAGATATCTCTCTATACAACAATAAAGGAAGATGGTACCCTGACTATTAAATATCTCCCTATACAACAATAAAGGAAGATGGTACCCTGACTATTAGATATCTCCCTATACAACAATAAAGGAAGATGGTACCCTGACTATTAAATATCTCCCTATACAACAATAAAGGAAGATGGTACCCTGACTATTAGATATCTCCCTATACAACAATAAAGGAAGATGGTACCCTGACTATTAAATATCTCCCTATACAACAATAAAGGAAGATGGTACCCTGCTTATTATAATATCTCCCTATACAACAATAAAGGAAGATGGTACCCTGACTATTAAATATCTCCCTATACAACAATAAAGGAAGATGGTACCCTGACTATTAGATATCTCCCTATACAACAATAAAGGAAGATGGTACCCTGACTATTAAATATCTCCCTATACAACAATAAAGGAAGATGGTACCCTGACTATTAGATATCTCCCTATACAACAATAAAGGAAGATGGTACCCTGACTATTAAATATCTCCCTATACAACAATAAAGGAAGATGGTACCCTGACTATTAGATATCTCCCTATACAACAATAAAGGAAGATGGTACCCTGACTATTAAATATCTCCCTATACAACAATAAAGGAAGATGGTACCCTGACTATTAGATATCTCCCTATACAACAATAAAGGAAGATGGTACCCTGACTATTAAATATCTCCCTATACAACAATAAAGGAAGATGGTACCCTGACTATTAGATATCTCTCTATACAACAATAAAGGAAGATGGTACCCTGACTATTAGATATCTCTCTATACAACAATAAAGGAAGATGGTACCCTGACTATTAGATATCTCCCTATACAACAATAAAGGAAGATGGTACCCTGACTATTAAATATCTCCCTATACAACAATAAAGGAAGATGGTACCCTGACTATTAAATATCTCCCTATACAACAATAAAGGAAGATGGTACCCTGACTATTAAATATCTCCCTATACAACAATAAAGGAAGATGGTACCCTGACTATTAAATATCTCCCTATACAACAATAAAGGAAAATGGTACCCTGACTATTAGATATCTCTCTATACAACAATAAAGGAAGATGGTACCCTGACTATTAAATATCTCCCTATACAACAATAAAGGAAGATGGTACCCTGACTATTAGATATCTCTCTATACAACAATAAAGGAAGATGGTACCCTGACTATTAAATATCTCCCTATACAACAATAAAGGAAGATGGTACCCTGACTATTAGATATCTCTCTATACAACAATAAAGGAAGATGGTACCCTGACTATTAAATATCTCCCTATACAACAATAAAGGAAGATGGTACCCTGACTATTAGATATCTCCCTATACAACAATAAAGGAAGATGGTACCCTGACTATTAAATATCTCCCTATACAACAATAAAGGAAGATGGTACCCTGACTATTAAATATCTCCCTATACAACAATAAAGGAAGATGATACCCTGACTATTAAATATCTCCCTATACAACAATAAAGGAAGATGGTACCCTGACTATTAAATATCTCCCTATACAACAATAAAGGAAGATGGTACCCTGACTATTAGATATCTCCCTTTACAACAATAAAGGAAGATGGTACCCTGACTATTAGATATCTCCCTATACAACAATAAAGGAAGATGGTACCCTGACTATTAGATATCTCCCTATACAACAATAAAGGAAGATGGTACCCTGACTATTAAATATCTCCCTATACAACAATAAAGGAAGATGGTACCCTGACTATTAAATATCTCCCTATACAACAATAAAGGAAGATGGTACCTTGACTATTAAATATCTCCCTATACAACAATAAAGGAAGATGGTACCCTGACTATTAAATATCTCCCTATACAACAATAAAGGAAGATGGTACCCTGACTATTAGATATCTCTCTATACAACAACAAAGGAAGATGGTACCCTGACTATTAGATATCTCCCTATACAACAACAAAGGAAGATGGTACCCTGACTATTAAATATCTCCCTATACAACAATAAAGGAAGATGGTACCCTGACTATTAAATATCTCCCTATACAACAATAAAGGAAGATGGTACCCTGACTATTAGATATCTCTCTATACAACAATAAAGGAAGATGGTACCCTGACTATTAAATATCTCCCTATACAACAATAAAGGAAGATGGTACCCTGACTATTAGATATCTCCCTATACAACAATAAAGGAAGATGGTACCCTGACTATTAAATATCTCCCTATACAACAATAAAGGAAGATGGTACCCTGACTATTAGATATCTCCCTATACAACAATAAAGGAAGATGGTACCCTGACTATTAAATATCTCCCTATACAACAATAAAGGAAGATGGTACCCTGACTATTAAATATCTCCCTATACAACAATAAAGGAAGATGGTACCCTGACTATTAAATATCTCCCTATACAACAATAAAGGAAGATGGTACCCTGACTATTAGATATCTCCCTATACAACAATAAAGGAAGATGGTACCCTGACTATTAAATATCTCCCTATACAACAATAAAGGAAGATGGTACCCTGACTATTAGATATCTCCCTATACAACAATAAAGGAAGATGGTACCCTGACTATTAAATATCTCCCTATACAACAATAAAGGAAGATGGTACCCTGACTATTAGATATCTCCCTATACAACAATAAAGGAAGATGGTACCCTGACTATTAAATATCTCCCTATACAACAATAAAGCTGACAACCATGATAACATAAAACTTTGTTACCCATAAACCAAAGTACACCTTCAAAGTCTTTATCTACATCTACATAGTACGATGATCCATCAAAACTCGGATGACTACACGTCGGCAAGCAGACATTAAAGAAAAATTGGCAACAAATATTGCATGAAAATAACAGTGAAATCAAAAATTAACAAAAACAGGTGCAAAAATTTAACACATTATATGCTATATCTATTACTTATGTAAAATATACAACCAAGTAATTGATTGGACCAAATTCAAACATTTAAATAGATCTATAACATTTGTTTAAACAGATAATAAAACGAACGTCTACTTCCTGGATATCATCCGATAATTAATGTAATTACAATGGGTGTTTGTTGAATCTTTTTTTTGGGGGGGGGGGGGGGGGGGGGGGGGGGGGGAAGTTAGTGTGTCGCCTAATAGGTTAAACGTCCGTTGGTGAACTTGTGATTAAGCTAATCATATTTTGGCTGGATATTGATTGTTTTATATGTAAATATTATATATTATGTAGATTTTCAAATAAATAAATTTATTATTATTTATTATTATTAGGCATAATTACATGATTCATTCCTAATCACATAATTAGCTAATTCAATGATTAAATATGATTAGTTATTACTTTGATTAAAAAAAGAGTTCAGCAACAAAATTTAATCATTGCATTATCTAAGTATGGGATTAGGAATTCATTATGTAATTATGGCTAATCATATGATTAGCTTAATCACAAGTTCAACAACGGACCCCTGCGTTATACGTGTTAGGTAATATTATAAATAGATAGTACACGAAGAAAATAATAGCTAAATTGACCAGAACGATGAATACTGGATTTTGATTTTAATTTTCCAAAACGTTTTTAAATAACAGGTTGATAGCCGAGACAGACAAACAACGATGTAATATTTCTGAATATGTTTCGTGGGGTAGACAGTTCACTGATGCCTCATTAAGCACACCGTCGTTTCTTGTTTGTCTGTCTCTTCGTTCTCAGTGAAGTATATTTCCCATTTTTAGTATAATCCCAACCGAAGTATCAGTATTGGTCGTATCCAGTTTTGTTTCGTCTTGCATAAACACAATATATTATGCCTGCTATTATAACCAGTCCTGCTGCTAAAGCAAAACCACCTCCAAAAGAGGCACCATCAAATTTACGACCTGGCTTTTTGGTTGGCACTGGTGCTGCCGTTGATGCAATTGACACGGGAGCAGTTATTGGAACTGTTTTTATTGTTCCATCCGTCATTGGTTTTGTTGTACCACCTGTCATTGGTTTTGTTGTTTCACTGTTTGTTGTCTGGTTTTTGGTGCCAGTTGTCATGGCAGCATTACTGGTAGGCTGATTTGTCTCACTGGAAGTTACATTATTATTGACCTGTACAGTGGATACATCAGCTAAAGAAAAACATTTATATGTTTGTTATTTCAATCTTACTGACATTACAAAAGCATTTAACAGCAAAATACAATAAACAATTCTTTCGAACAAAATATATACATACTTCATGGTTTATGGGTGATTAATGACACATTTAGTAGTACGTCAGTTATATCGCTACATTTATATTGGGGGATGAAGCGACAGACATACCGGAAGTCGTCAATAAATAGTATCACATAAAAATCTATCGATGTCAATCGTATGTGTAACCTATATTGTGTATTTTTTCTAGATCCAATTGTCCTGTATTTGACAATAATATTATTTAAATATGTTCTAATCGTCTTAACTCCAATTTGTTTTGTAAGAGTTTCATGTTTTATTTATGTTTTTTTTTGTGTATTTATTTACGTATTCTGGAGTCCAACACGATTTCCATATCAGATGATGTTTGTGTCGTTTAACAGTAACACGACGGGTGCTACATGTGGAGCAGGAACTGTTAAACCATTCGGACTTGAGTTCACCCTCGGTTTTAGTGTGGTTCGTGTTACTCGATCTTTACTTTTCTGTGTAGTGTTTTGTAGATCATTGTTTGTCCTTTTGTCCAATTTCTTTTGGCCATTGTGTTGTCTGTCCTTCTTCGACTTACGGCTTCTCATTATCCCTTTGATATCTTCAAACCTTCCTAAGCTAATTGTATTGGTCAAACAGACGTGAGAGATTGTCTTTCCTTAACACAGAATCTGGTACATTTTAGCTCATATGGTAATTGTCTTCAAAACTACAGGTCTGTAGTTAATCTTTATTGGTTGATTTATACTTCTTTACATTCAAAGTTATACCAGAAAGTTTACAGATTTAATATAAATAATATTTATTTACTTAACCTTAATATTTCGAGGTATACGATTCAATACCGACCAAGACTACAGAGTGGAATGAAATGATAAACGAAGCCGGTTGGAACCAACACCTAATGGTCGTACCAGGAACAGTTCATCCTTTTTTGACTACAATACAGTAGTCTTAAGCTTTTGTGAGAGGATACGAATATTTTTATCGTGTGGTACAAATAAGAATTTCTACATTTTATGAGAACTTTCGTTCATGTTTACAAACAGTGTCATTGATTTTAAAGGGGAGAGAAACCCAAGATTAGACGTGTGCTTATTTTAAACAATAGATGTAACAAAACAGCTATGGCATTTCTATCTGTTGAAATAACCAATAGGATAGTCTCATAGACGTTTGAAAAATCATGAGTTTGAGATTGATGGTGGCCGCCATTTTGTGGAACACTTTGGTGTCTGTTGCGGTTTCCTTGCGTCTATATTAAATAACATTCGCAAACGACACAGATTATAAAATAGTCGAAGATAAGCATAATTCTTGAACCATAAAATATTTCACGCATATATTTTTGGAAGAAAATCAAAGCAACATTTTAGATGTAAACGTTCTGAAAAATTATTGGAGTGGTACAGAAAAGAGGGATGGTTGCTTCGGCGATGCTTCGGCGATTAAATGTTGACGACTGTTAATTTTCTCTACCGAATATTCTGGATCGAAATTATAAGGAAATAAATCTATATTGTCTAATTCTTGATTCATTAAAGTTCAGTAAATGTACATTTGTGTTATTGGTTGCCAATGTATATTTTGTTGACAAGTATTGCTTGAATTAACCGGAAGTGACGTCACTATCTCTGTCAATATGACAGCTGCCTTGCGATCAGGAAATTTTTAACATTTGATTTTTAGCATACCCAATTAATAACTTTCTGTAATTCTTTTATTTTTTTAAAAACATTACATTAAGATTTGATTTCCTTCCACTTTAAGTTCAACTTTTCTGTATTTATTGTCTTATAGATTGAGAACAGAGAAAAATAACCCATCAAACTGAACCAAACCCGACCCAACAAAATTAACAAAACACGATCCAACAAAATTAACAAAACACGACCCAACAAAATTAACAAAACACGATCCAACAAAAATAACCAGAAGCACAACAAATTAAATTTAACCAGAGAATGACAACCAATCACAAATAACCATTGGAACACAACATAACAAAAGTATCCAGAGAAACACAACCCAATAAAATAAACAGAGGAACACAACCCAACAAAATAAACCAAAGAAGCATAACCCAACAAAATAAACCAAAGAAACACAACCCAACAAAATTAACTAGAGGAACACAACCCAACAAAATAAACCAAAGAAGCACAACCCAAAAAAATTAACTAGAGAAACACAACCCAACAAAATTAACTAGAGGAACACAACCCAACAAAATTAACTAGAGGAACAAAACCCAACAAGAATAACTAGAGGAACACAACCCAACAAAATAAACCAAAGAAGCACAACCCAACAAAATAAACCAAAGAAACACAACCCAACAAGATTAACTAGAGGAACACAACCCAACAAAATAAACCAAAGAAGCACAACCCAACAAAATTAACTAGAGAAACACAACTCAACAAAATTAACTAGAGGAACACAACCCAACAAAATTAGCTAGAGAAACACAACCCAACAAAATTAACTAGAGGAACAAAACACAACAAAATAAACCAAAGAAGCACAACCCAACAAGAATAACTAGAGGAACACAACCCAACAAAATAAACCAAAGAAGCACAACCCAACAAAATAAACCAAAGAAACACAACCCAACAAAATAAACCAAAGAAGCACAACCCAACAAAATAAACCAAAGAAACACAACCCAACAAGAATAACTAGAGAAACACAACCCAACAAAATAAACCAAAGAAGCAGAACCCAACAAAATTAACTAGAGAAACACAACTCAACAAAATTAACTAGAGGAACACAACCCAACAAAATTAACTAGAGAAACACAACCCAACAAAATTAACTAGAGGAACAAAACACAACAAAATAAACCAAAGAAGCACAACCCAACAAGAATAACTAGAGGAACACAACCCAACAAAATAAACCAAAGAAGCACAACCCAACAAAATAAACCAAAGAAACACAACCCAACAAAATAAACCAAAGAAGCACAACCCAACAAAATAAACCAAAGAAACACAACCCAACAAGAATAACTAGAGAAACACAACCCAACAAAATAAACCAAAGAAGCAGAACCCAACAAAATTAACTAGAGAAACACAACTCAACAAAATTAACTAGAGGAACACAACCCAACAAAATTAACTAGAAAAACACAACCCAACAAAATTAACTAGAGGAACAAAACACAACAAAATAAACCAAAGAAGCACAACCCAACAAGAATAACTAGAGAAACACAACCCAACAAAATAAACCAAAGAAGCACAACCCAACAAAATAAACCAAAGAAACACAACCCAACAAGATTAACTAGAGGAACACAACCCAACAAAATAAACCAAAGAAGCACAACCCAACAAAATTAACCAGAGAAACACAACCCAACAACATAAACCAAAGAAACACAACCCAACAAAATTAACTAGAGGAACACAACCCAACAAAATAAACCAAAGAAACACAACCCAACAAAATTAACAAGAGAAACACAACCCAACAAAATTAACTAGAGGAACACAACCCAACAAAATAAACCAAAGAAGCACAACCCAACAAAATTAACTAGAGGAACACAACCCAACAAAATTAACTAGAGAAACACAACCCAATAAAATAAACCAAAGAAGCACAACCCAACAAGAATAACTAGAGGAACACAACCCAACAAAATAAACCAAACAAGCACAACCCAACAAAATAAACCAAAGAAACACAACCCAACAAGATTAACTAGAGGAACACAACCCAACAAAATAAACCAAAGAAGCACAACCCAACAAAATTAACTAGAGAAACACAACTCAACAAAATTAACTAGAGGAACACAGCCCAACAAAATTAACTAGAGAAACACAACCCAACAAAATTAACTAGAGCAACAAAACACAACAAAATAAACCAAAGAAGCACAACCCAACAAGAATAACTAGAGGAACACAACCCAACAAAATAAACCAAAGAAGCACAACCCAACAAAATAAACCAAAGAAACACAACCCAACAAGAATAACTAGAGAAACACAACCCAACAAAATAAACCAAAGAAGCACAACCCAACAAAATTAACTAGAGAAACACAACTCAACAAAATTAACTAGAGGAACACAACCCAACAAAATTAACTAGAGAAGCACAACCCAACAAAATTAACTAGAGCAACACAACCCAACAAAATAAACCAAAGAAGCACAACCCAACAAGAATAACTAGAGGAACACAACCCAAAAAAATAAATCAAAGAAACACAACCCAACAAAATTAACAAGAGAAACACAGCCCAACAAAATTAACTAGAGAAACACAACCCAACAAAATAAACCAAAGAAACACAACCCAACAAAATTAACTAGAGGAACACAACCCAACAAAATAAACCAAAGAAGCACAACCCAACAAAATTAACTAGAGGAACACAACCCAACAAAATAAACCAAAGAAGCACAACCCAACAAAATTAACTAGAGAAACACAACCCAACAAAATTAACTAGAGGAACACAACCCAACAAGAATAACTAGAGGAACACAACCCAACAAAATAAATCAAAGAAACACAACCCAACAAAATTAACAAGAGAAACACAGCCCAACAAAATTAACTAGAGAAACACAACCCAACAAAATAAACCAAAGAAACACAACCCAACAAAATTAACTAGTGGAACACAACCCAACAAAATAAACCAAAGAAGCACAACCGAACAAAATTAACTAGAGGAACACAACCCAACAAAATAAACCAAAGAAGCACAACCCAACAAAATTAACTAGAGAAACACAACCCAACAAAATTAACTAGAGGAACACAACCCAACAAAATAAACCAAAGAAGCACAACCCAACAAAATTAACTAGAGGAACACAGCCCAACAAAATTAACTAGAGGAACACAACCCAACAAAATAAACCAAAGAAGCACAACCCAACAAAATTAACAAGAGGAACACAGCCCAACACAATTAACTAGAGGAACACAACCCAACAAAATTAACTAGAGGAACACAGCCCAACAAAATTAACTAGAGGAACACAACCCAATAAAATTAACCAGAGAAACACAACCCAATAAAATAAACAGAGGAGCACAACCCAACAAGATTAACTAGAGGAACACAACCGAACAACATTAATTAGAGGAACACAACCCAACAAAATAAACCAAAGAAACACAACCCAACAAAATTAACTAGAGAAACACAACCCAACAAAATAAACCAAAGAAACACAACCCAACAAGATTAACTAGAGAAACACAACCCAACAAAATAAACCAAAGAGGCACAACCCAACAAAATTAACAAGAGAAGCACAACCCAACAAAATAAACCAAAGAAGCACAACCTAACAAGATTAACTAGAGGAACACAACCCAACAAGATTAACTAGAGAAATACAACCCAACAAAGTTAACTAGAGAAACACAACCCAATAAAATAACCCAGAGAAACACAACCCAACAAGATTAACTAGAGGAACACAACCCAACAAAATAAACCAAAGAAGCACAACCTAACAAAATTAACCAGAGAAACACAACCCAACAAAATTAACTAGAGGAACACAACCTAACAAAATTAACTAGAGGAACACAACCCAACAAAATAAACCAAAGAAAAACAACCCAACAAAATAAACCAAAGAAGCACAACCCAAAAAAATTAACCAGAGAAACACAACCCAACAAAATTAACTAGAGGAACACAACCCAACAAAATTAACTAGAGGAACACAACCCAACAAAATTAACTGGAGGAACACAACCCAACAAAATAAACCAGAGAAACACAACCTAACAAGATTAACTAGAGAAACACAACCCATCAAAATTAACCAAAGAACCACAACCCAACAAGATTAACTAGAGGAACACAACCCAACAAAATAAACCAAAGAAGCACAACCCAACAAAATTAACTAGAGGAACAAAACCCAACAAGATTAACTAGAGGAACACATCCCAACAAAATAAACCAAAGAAGCACAACCCAACAAAATTAACTAGAGGAACAAAACCCAACAAGATTAACTAGAGGAACAAAACCCAACAAGATTAACTAGAGGAACACAACCCAACAAAATAAACCAAAGAAGCACAACCCAACAAGATTAACTAGAGGAACACAACCCAACAAAATAAACCAAAGAAACACAACCCAACAAAATTAACCAGAGAAACACAACCCAACAAAATAAACTAGAGAAACACAACCCAACAAAATTAGCTAGAGGAACACAACCCAACAAAATTAACTAGAGAAACACAACCCAACAAAATAAACCAAAGAAACACAACCCAACAAAATTAACTAGAGAAACACAACCCAACAAAATTAACCAGAGAAACACAACCCAATAAAATTAACCAGAGAAACACAACCCAACATAATTAACTACAGAAACACAACCCAATAAAATTAACCTGAGAAACACAACCCAATAAAATAAACAGAGGAACACAACCCAACAAGATTAACTAGAGGAACACAACCCAACAAAATAAATCAAAGAAACACAACCCAACAAAATTAACTAGAGAAACCCAACCCAACACAATTAACTAGATAACAATAACCCATCAAAATTAACCAGAGAAACACAACCCAACACAATTAACTAGATAACAATAACCAATCAAAATTAACCAGAGAAACACAACCCAACACAATTAACTAAATAACAACAACCCAACAAAATTAACCATAGAAACACAACCTAACACAATTAACTAGATAACAATAACCCATCAAAATTAACCAGAGAAACCCAACCCAACACAATTAACTAGATAACAACAACCCATCACAATTAACTAGATAACAGTAACCCATCAAAATTAACCAGAGAAACACAACCCAACGAAATTAACCAGAGAAACACAACCCAACACAATTAACTAGATAACAATAATCCATCAACATTAACCAGAGAAACACAACCCAACATAATTAACTAGATAACAACAACCCACCTCAATTAACTAGATAACAATAACCCATCAAAATTAACCAGAGAAACACAACCCAACACAATTAACTAGATAACAATAACCCATCAAAATTAACCAGAGGAACACAACCCAACGAAATTAACTAGATAGCAATAACCCATCAAAATTAACCAGAGAAACACAACCCAACGAAATTAACTAGATAACAATAACCCATCAAAATTAACCAGAGAAACACAACACAACATAATTAACTAGATAACAACAACCCACCACAATTAACTAGATAACAGTAACCCATCAAAATTAACCAGAGAAACACAATCCACCACAATTAACTAGATAACAGTAACCCATCAAAATTAACCAGAGAAACACAACCCAACGAAATTAACCAGAGAAACACAACCCAACACAATTAACTAGATAACAATAATCCATCAAAATTAACCAGAGAAGCACAACCCAACACAATTAACTAGATAACAACAACCCACCACAATTAACTAGATAACAATAACCCATCAAAATTAACCAGAGAAACACAACCCAACACAATTAACTAGATAACAATAACCCATCAAAATTAACCAGAGAAACACAACCCAACGAAATTAACTAGATAACAATAACCCATCAAAATTAACCAGAGAAACACAAACACAATTAACTAGATAACAATAATCCATCAAAATTAACCAGAGAAACACAACCCAACACAATTAACTAGATAACAACAACCCACCCCAATTAACTAGATAACAATAATCCATCACAATTAACCAGAGAAACACAACCCAACACAATTAACTAGATAACAACAACCCACCACAATTAACTAGATAACAATAACCCACCACAATTAACTAGATAACAATAATCCATCAAAATTAACCAGAGAAACACAACCCAACACAATTAACTAGATAACAACAACCCAACACAATTAACTAGATAACAATAATCCATCAAAATTAACCAGAGAAACACAACCCAACACAATTAACTAGATAACAACAACCCACCACAATTAACTAGATAACAATAACCCATCAAAATTAACCAGAGAAGCACAACCCAACACAATTAACTAGATAACAACAACCCACCACAATTAACTAAATAACAATAACCCATCAAAATTAACCAGAGAAACACAACCCAACGAAATTAACTAGATAGCAATAACCCATCAAAATTAACCAGAGAAACACAACCTAACACAATTAACTAGATAACAATAATCCATCAAAATTAACCAGAGAAACACAACACAACACAATTAACTAGATAACAACAACCCACCACAATTAACTAGATAACAGTAACCCATCAAAATTAACCAGAGAAACACAACCCAACGAAATTAACCAGAGAAACACAACCAAGCCAAATTAACCAGAGAAGCACAACCCAACAAGATTAATCAGAGAAACACACCCCAACAAAATTAACAAGAGGACCACAACCCAATATATTTAACCAGAGAAACACAATACAACCATATAAATCAAAAATACGAAAAACAAAAAGTAAACAAACTTTGATCATTAAACCGAATCCCTGTTTAACAGAATTTCTTCCATGATGGAAAAATCCAACAAGCGAAACACAACACAAGAAAGTTAACCAGAGAAATGCAACCCAACATACTTACCAGAGAATAACAACACAAGCAAATTAACTAGAGGAACACAGCACAACCAAATTAATCAGAGAAACATACCCAAGCACAATTTACCTGAAAAGTTAACCAGAGAAATACAACCCAACATACTTACCAGAGAATAACAACACAAGCAAATTAACTAGAGGAACACAGCACAACCAAATTAATCAGAGAAACATACCCAAGCACAATTTACCTGAAAAGTTAACCAGAGAAATACAACCCAACATACTTACCAGAGAATAACAACACAAGCAAATTAACTAGAGGAACACAGCACAACCAAATTAATCAGAGAAACATACCCAAGCACAATTAATGAGAGAAACATACCCAAGCACAATTAATGAGAGAAACATACCCAAGCACAATTAATGAGAGAAACATACCCAAGCACAATTAATCAGAGAAACATACCCAAGCACAATTAATCAGAGAAACATACCCAAGCACAATTAATCAGAGAAACATACCCAAGCACAATTAATCAGAGAAACATACCCAAGCACAATTAATCAGAGAAACATACCCAAGCACAATTAATCAGAGAAACATACCCAAGCACAATTAATCAGAGAAACATACCCAAGCACAATTAATCAGAGAAACATACCCAAGCACAATTAATCAGAGAAACATACCCAAGCACAATTAATGAGAGAAACATACCCAAGCACAATTAATCAGAGAAACATACCCAAGCACAATTAATCAGAGAAACATACCCAAGCACAATTAATCAGAGAAGCATACCCAAGCACAATTAATGAGAGAAACATACCCAAGCACAATTAATCAGCGAAACATACCGATGCACAATTAATGAGAGAAACATACCCAAGCACAATTAATGAGAGAAACATACCAAAGCACAATTAATCAGAGAAACATACCCAAGCACAATTAATCAGAGAAACATACCCAAGCACAATTAATCAGAGAAACATACCCAAGCACAATTAATGAGAGAAACATACCCAAGCACAATTAATCAGAGAAACATACCCAATCACAATTAATCAGAGAAACATACCCAAGCACAATTAATCAGAGAAGCATACCCAAGCACAATTAATCAGAGAAACATACCTAAGCACAATTAATCAGAGAAACATACCCAAGCACAATTAATCAGAGAAACATACCCAAGCACAATTAATCAGAGAAACATACCCAAGCACAATTAATGAGAGAAACATACCCAAGCACAATTTACCTGAAAAGCAAAACCGCAACCACCTTAACCAGAGAAACCAACGTAAAAAAATATAAATACGACATCAGTTCTCCTACAAACAATATAAATACGACATCAGTTCTCCTACAAACAATATAAATACGACATCAGTTCTCCTACAAACAATATAAATACGACATCAGTTCTCCTACAAACAATATAAATACGACATCAGTTCTCCTACAAACAATATGAATACGACATCAGTTCTCCTACAAACAATATAAATACGACATCAGTTCTCCTACAAACAATATAAATACGACATCAGTTCTCCTACAAACAATATTATAATTTATAGTTATTAATACAAATACAATCAATTGATACAATAATCGTACAAAACAAACACAAGTTATCAGTTTTAGCATGAAGAAGAGTTTGAAGACACCAAATCAGAATCCGTATATTGAAGAAGAACAGGCAGCACAATGGCAGAAAGAAAAAGTACAAATGGCCAAACAACGATCTACAAAACATACACATAATACTAAAGATCGAGTAACTCATACCCTGCTCCTCTAGTACCACCGTCGTCCTAGTTACAAACCCGGTGATAAATCATGAATGAGGGAAAGTGTTTACGACAAGTGGAACATATCCGTGGTCATTTGTGACACATATTATTCCATAATGGTCAACAAAGTCATGGTGGCGACTGTAAACCTTTCGAAGTGATTACTTCAACTTAATCAAGAGGAAGCCTTGGTTCAGTAGCTTCCTTGTTAGCAGCAACACTCTATCAAGGAAATCCTGATAGGAATAGCCTTTGTGTCAGCAGCTGAGATCTGTCCAGAAAATCACTGTACTGAGCACAACCTCAAGGTTAACGTGTGAGCTGTGAAATGTTATCTCCATACGCACAACCCAACACAATCAACCAGAGACCACAACCCAAAAAAATTAACCAGAGATGCATATCACAATTAACTAAAGGAACACAAACAAACAAAATTAACTATCGGAACACAACACAACAAAATTATCTAGCGAAACACAACCCAAGAATATTACGTAAAATACAACACAACAAAATTAACCAGAGATACATATCACAATTAACTAAAGGAACACAAACAAACAAAATTAACCAGAGATACATATCACAATTAACTAAAGCAACACAAACAAACAAAATTAACCAGAGATACATATCACAATTAACTAAAGGAACACAAACAAACAAAATTAACCATCGGAACACAACACAACAAAATTATTTAGCGAAACATAACCCAAGAAAATTACGCAAAACACAACACAACCAAATTAATCAGAGGAACACAACACAATTAGCCAAAGGAACACCACCAACCAAATTAACCAGAGGAACATATCACAATTAGCCAAAGGAATACCACCAAAGCAAATTAACCAGAGAAACACATCACAATTAGCCAAAGGAACACCACCAAACCAAATTAAACAGAGGAACATATCACAATTAGCAAAAGGAACACCACCCATCCAAATAAACCAGAGGAACAAAACACAATTAGCAAAAGGAACACCACCCATCCAAATTAACCAGAGGAACATATCACAATTAGCAAAAGGAACACCACTAAGCCAAATTAACCAGAGAACATATCACAATTAGCAAAAAGAACACCACCCATCCAAATTAACCAGAGGAACATATCACAATTAGCAAAAGGAACACCACCCATCCAAATAAACCAGAGGAACACATCACAAATAGCCAAAGGAACACCACTAAGCCAAATTAACCAGAGAAACACATCACAATTAGAAAAAAGGAACACCACTGAACCAAATTAACCAGAGGAACACATCACAATTAGCCAAAGGAACACACCACAATTAGCCAAAGGAACACCACCTAACCAAATTAACCAGAGGAACATATTTAAGCCAAAAAACACAAAGACACAACAAACTTAAATATGGAATCACCACCCCAAACAATTGACTATACATAATTGCCTTCGCTTCGTTAATTAATACCTACCTCTGTTAGTTGTAGTAGCTCCGTTAATTAATATTATGCAAAATGCTAGTGTAGCAATATTTAGTAAAAATCTACAGCTACGCTCCATGATTGTTTCAGATGAAAAGAATTGTACTTTGTTTCTTTTCTCAATGTCACGGGTCTCTGTATGTATGAGTGTGTTGTACTGATAACATTCTACAATCTTGTCAAACTAATTTCACTGATAATTAGTTTATTTGCAATACAATATGGTCGTGTTCAAAATAATGATATATATGTAGCACACTCCTCAAACATTATTACACGTATACAGACAGACACTCACTCACTCGCTCGATGGGCGTTACCGCCATGATAAAGTTTGTTAGTTACTCGAGTCAAGCCGATATTTCTTTCCGGGTGGGCTGGTTTCCTCCACTAGTAAAACTTACCACCAAAACAATATAGCTTAAATATTACTGAAAAATAGTGGCGTTAATTACCAATAATTCTACTTGTAAATTTGACTTGGATCGATCATTAAAATAATTGTAGGGTTGCTCGACGGAAGAAAATACTACCGCTCAACTGCAGGCAATGGGTCGTTTCACATTCATTTGAGGGTATACGTTATTCCTCATTGTTGAAGACTCTAACTGTGAAATGCGGGACATCAATGTTATTCCTTTATTTTAAGTGTATTGTTGGATAGTCTCTATTGTTCATTAAATCATTTCTTACTACTATCTATATGAAATAGGAAATTATTAGAAAGTGCAAAAATAAAGGAATAATGATGTATATTGTCAAGTAACCAGTCTTACAGTCATATACTCATGACGAGAACAACATACGACAAGTACAGGTAAACAGTTGTCACCTGGATGGGTCTTTACAGGTAAAACAGTTGTCCCCTGGATATACGACAAGTACAGGTAAGCAGTTGTCACCTGGATGGGTCTTTACAGGTAAAACAGTTGTCCCCTGGATATACGACAAGTACAGGTAAGCAGTTGTCACCTGGATATACGACAAGTACAGGTAAACAGTTGTCACCTGGATGGGTCTTTACAGGTAAACAGTTGTCACCTGGATATACGACAAGCACAGGTAAACAGTTGTCACCTGGATGGGTCTCAGGTAAACAGTTGTCACCTGGATGGGTCTCAGGTAAACAGTTGCCACTTGGATGGGTCTCAGGTAAACGGTTGTCACCTGGATGGATCTTTACAGGTAAACAGTTGTCACCTGGATATACGACAAGCACAGGTAAACAGTTGTCACCTGGATATACGACAAGTACAGGTAAACAGTTGCCACCTGGATGGGTCTCAGGTAAACAGTTGTCACCTGGATGAGTCTTTACAGGTAAACAGTTGTCACCTGGATGGGTCTTTACAGGTAAACAGTTGTCACCTGAATGGGTCTTTACAGGTAAACAGTTGTCACCTGGATGGGTCTTTACAGGTAAACAGTTGTCACCTGGATATACGACAAGTACAGGTAAACAGGTGTCACCTGGATATACGACAAGTACAGGTAAACAGTTGCCACCTGGATGGGTCTCAGGTAAACAGTTGTCACCTGGATATACGACAAGCACAGGTAAACAGCTGTCACCTGGATGGGTCTTTGGTCGGTTATCACTTTACAGTAGCAAGGTAACGGATATTTGGTTAATAAGATCTGACAATATTGTCTTGGCAAGGGACAGAACAACCAATTCTAACACACTGCAGCTTACCCGGAGCTGCTGTAACTTGTTTTAATAACATCAATACACGAGACACTCATTTACAGATGCCCCGTTTGACAGTGAAGTTGTACCACTAGTCTGAAAAGCTAGGTAAATTTGATAATCATGCTGTTCCCTCTGTGAAGGGAGTTGTTGAGGGGGCATATAACAGAAAAGATGTAGAGTAATCAATCAATCAAAAAAACATAGCAACATACTGTGTCATGGCGATGGGGGGGGGGGGGGGGGGGGGGGGCAATTCCAGTTTTTTTTCTTGACTTCAACCTATAGTTTCATCTTTGCTGTAAGTGAGTGAGCATAAGGTACATCACAAGTATAGTTAAACTGTGCAACACAAGTTACATCGTCACTAACTCACGTCTGATTACGTCACAAGTATAGTTAAACTGTGCAACATAAGTTGCATCGTCACTAACTCACGTCTGATTACGTCACAAGTATAGTTAAACTGTGCAACGCAAGTTACATCGTCACTAACTCACGTCTGATTACGTCACAAGTATAGTTAAACTGTGCAACGCAAGTTACATCGTCACTAACTCACGTCTGATTACGTCACAAGTATAGTTAAATGTGCAACACAAGTTACATCGTCACTAACTCACGTCTGATTACGTCACAAGTATAGCTAAACTGTGCAACACAAGTTACATCGTCACTAACTCACGTCTGATTACGTCACAAGTATAGTTAAACTGTGCAACATAAGTTGCATCGTCACTAACTCACGTCTGATTACGTCACAAGTATAGTTAAACTGTGCAACGCAAGTTACATCGTCACTAACTCACGTCTGATTACGTCACAAGTATAGTTAAACTGTGCAACGCAAGTTGCATCGTCACTAACTCACGTCTGATTACGTCACAAGTATAGTTAAACTGTGCAACGCAAGTTACATCGTCACTAACTCACGTCTGATTACGTCACAAGTATAGTTAAACTGTGCAACGCAAGTTACATCGTCACTAACTCACGTCTGATTACGTCACAAGTATAGTTAAATGTGCAACACAAGTTACATCGTCACTAACTCACGTCTGATTACGTCACAAGTATAGCTAAACTGTGCAACACAAGTTACATCGTCACTAACTCACGTCTGATTACGTCACAAGTATAGTTAAATGTGCAACACAAGTTACATCGTCACTAACGCACGTCTGATTACGCATTGAATGGGGTGAGTGAGTGAGTTAGTGTTGTTTTATGCCAACTCAGCAATTTTTCAGCTATATCATGGCGAGAACAAGTTAATTTTCAATGAGATGCGAATAGACATGTCGCCCCACTCGGACACATTATCCTGATTCCGAGCCAACCAGTCTTTGCTCTTTCTCCTTAATGCTGCGGGCATGGCAGAGAAACAACAAATACCAATTCTATAGTCTTTGCTTTGACCCGATCGGGGCTCGAACCCACGATCTACTGCACTCGAAGCGAGCACGCTAACCACTACACAACCGATGCGGTCTCCAAATGGGGAGTATCGGAGAGTGATAAACGGTTGGTTACTGACGATTTGCTAATTATTTATCAACGAATATAAAACAAATTAAATAAATAAAATTAACACTAAATCTTAAATTGTGTATGTATATATTACAAGAAACCTAATAGTTCAATGCAGAAGTAGACGAAGATCTCCTCTTTATTGTTTCATATGGATATCGTCTGCGATATATCACTACTAAAACCATAGATAAAACGGTGATAAATATTCCTACTGATACCCCAATACCAAACGACAATCCAAAACTAGAATCATCATCTTCAGGGGGAGTAGGTTTAGTTACATCATTCGTTGAAGTGTCAACTGTCTTCGCTGTTGACGTATGGTAAGAAGAGGTTGACGTGTCAACTGTGTCTGACTTTGACGTATAAAGTGAAGAAGTTGACGTATGAATATTTGTGATATCTGTTGACATGGAAAACAAAACAGTATTTTTGTGTGTAGTGTCCGTAACTTCCATTACATTGGGTGGTTGGTTGGTAGAGTAAGTAGAATCACCTGTTGTTTCTTCAGATGTTGATAATGTTGCAGTGTCAGCATTCGAAATATCTGAAAAGGAATATCAATTATCAATAATGTATAAATACGGTAACAGAGATCCATGTGTGTCTGCCTTATTTCTGGTTCAATATTGTGTGAAAATTCGTCGTTTCTTATAATGAAATATCACCCTACTTTTTTGTGATTTTATAACATCTTTGATCAATCTCTCTAACTCTCTGTGTATAGTGGGAATCGAATTGTTGCTGAAGATATATAGAATTTCACAAAGAGTTAACGTTTCAAATATTTCATTATTATTTTGATGTTATTTTGCTACCATGGTTCCAATTCTAGCGAACTTTGGAAGCAATAAGCTTTTCTTATTATTTATGATTTTTGATGGATTTCTCAAAAAAAGATATATAAATAATGTTATACAAATCTCGAGTTAACGAGTGATATTTAGCGTTGAATGTCATATTTTCCCCGTCCGTCTGCATGTCCGCATAATTATACTGTAAATCTTTATACAGATACTCAAGCTTGCAATGCATGATATTTATTCTACTTATTCCAACAGCTAGTAAACTAGAGATAAAAATTGTCAGTGACTTGTGGTAGACTGACAGCTTTCTCCAGGTAATTCGGTGGTCCTTACCAACAGGTGACTGCCACAATAGCTGAAATCAATACTGTTCATAGAGCCGTGAAGTAAAACACACAATTTAACTATATATTTGATAAAACATATGTACCCGATGCTGACATATAGTACATAAATAAAAAGGGTATGTACACATGTGTTATAATCATGATTCTGATACTGGTTAGTGAATTCAGAGCGGAAGTAGATTGGCATGTGATTAATTGAAGGAACCATATGGTTTGCATGGTTAATGACACGCCTCCTTACTGATTAAGAAAATGATGCATATTCATAAATGTAATTAAAGATAAGCACGTGGGTTCTTAGTGAGTTCTTGTTTTTATGTTTGAATGTATATACGTTATTATTTAGTTTGCTAATACAGTAGTTAATTTGAAAATGGTGTTTTATTTATGTAGACCTGGCAGAATAAAGCGTAGTATAAATGACCTTTTTCTTTGATGATTTTACAGATTATTCAGCTTAAAAAATGTGTTTGTAGAAAACCATAGTCTATGATCCGTAATTGATATTGCATCATACTCAATTAACCAGCCATTAAAACTTTGTTGAAGACAAATAATTAACCAGCCATTAAAACTTTGTTGAAGACAAATAATTAACCAGCCATTAAAACTTTGTTGAAGACAAATAATTAACCAGCCATTAAAACTTTCTTGAAGACAAATAATTAACCAGCCATTAAAACTTTGTTGAAGACAAATAATTAACCAGCCATTAAAACTTTGTTGAAGACAAATACAAATGGGTGGTGCTTATACCATGATATAACATGCAGGTCTGAATGTTGTACTATAGCTCAAGGACGTATAAATACGTCCTTGTCTTATATACGTCCTTGTATTATATACGTCCTTGCATAGCTCAAGTTCCATGTAAAATGTCAACCATTTTATTTATGTCACAAAGCATACATACCACGTGTCTAACTCACTAAAGTACTTGAACAAACGAATCCGAAAGATTCATTTGTTTAAATAAGTTAATTCGTAGAGACCCGTGGTATATCATGTCACTCTCTTGAAATACATGCACAAGATTTTCATATTATACATTAACAATGCATTTTCTTGTCTCTTCATATTTATTGTTTTGAATATACTTCTTTTAAGATAGTACGAAGAATTGTCTATTTTGAATCGAAATGGACTTCACGAACAGATGGTTTTCATTTGTGAGTCGTGGCTCACCGTTATCTTTTTTTGCAACACATGTATTTCTTTAAATAAAAATTTTGTAATTAAATGTTATTTTGAAATTGTACTCTAACAGTGAGGAATGATAAAAAGTCATTCAAAATGAAGCGTTTAATTAATTAACATGCACAAAATTATGCTAATTTACCTTGCACCAATAATATGACTGTTAAAATCTGCAGTAAAATCGTCTTCATCGTTATTTATGTTATCTTAGCACATTTATTTAACTGGTGTGGACTTTGTAAAATGACACGTTTGCATTGTATGTCAATGAGTACTTGTATTTGATAAAAAAAACAAAACAAAAAAAACACACATCGACCTCGCAAGGGAACCTCAATTGAAATATGACAGTTTCTCCGCATTAGGGTGTGTAGAACGCCCGTGAAGAAATGAAATATGACAGTTTCTCCACATTAGGGTGTGTAGAACGCCCGTGAAGAAATGAAATATGACAGTTTCTCCGCATTAGGGTGTGTAGAACGCCCGTGAAGAAATGAAATATGACAGTTTCTCCGCATTAGGGTGTGTAGAACGCCCGTGAAGAAATGAAATATGACAGTTTCTCCGCATTAGGGTGTGTAGAACGTCCGTGAAGAAATGAAATATGACAGTTTCTCCGCATTAGGGTGTGTAGAACGCCCGTGAAGAAATGAAATATGACAGTTTCTTCGCATTAGGGTGTGTAGAACGCCCGTGAAGAAATGAAATATGACAGTTTCTCCGCATTAGGGTGTGTAGAACGCCCGTGAAGAAATGAAATATGACAGTTTCTCCGCATTAGGGTGTGTAGAACGCCCGTGAAGAAATGAAATATGACAGTTTCTCCGCATTAGGGTGTGTAGAACGCCCGTGAAGAAATGAAATATGACAGTTTCTTCGCATTAGGGTGTGTAGAACGCCCGTGAAGAAATGAAATATGACAGTTTCTCCGCATTAGGGTGTGTAGAACGCCCGTGAAGAAATGAAATATGACAGTTTCTCCGCATTAGGGTGTGTAGAACGCCCGTGAAGAAATGAAATATGACAGTTTCTTCGCATTAGGGTGTGTAGAACGCCCGTGAAGAAATGAAATATGACAGTTTCTCCGCATTAGGGTGTGTAGAACGCCCGTGAAGAAATGAAATATGACAGTTTCTCCGCATTAGGGTGTGTAGAACGCCCGTGAAGAAATGAAATATGACAGTTTCTCCGCATTAGGGTGTGTAGAACGCCCGTGAAGAAATGAAATATGACAGTTTCTTCGCATTAGGGTGTGTAGAACGCCCGTGAAGAAATGAAATATGACAGTTTCTCCGCATTAGGGTGTGTAGAACGCCCGTGAAGAAATGAAATATGACAGTTTCTCCGCATTAGGGTGTGTAGAACGCCCGTGAAGAAATGAAATATGATAGTTTCTCCGCATTAGGGTGTGTTGAACGCCCGTGAAGAAATGAAATATGACAGTTTCTCCACATTAGGGTGTGTAGAACGCCCGTGAAGAAATGAAATATGACAGTTTCTCCGCATTAGGGTGTGTAGAACGCCCGTGAAGAAATGAAATACACAACTCACCATTATGCCCACACCTAAATGGGCTCAAAGTGTGTGAAGAATGTCAGACTTCTTGTATTCTGGCAGCTACATAAAAGCACGTGTGATTATGGGCAATGATGTTTTAGTGGTCGTTGCCTGTAAACCAAGTCTTTCCCCAACAATGGCAACATCTGATCCACTATTACTTTCTCCTCTTTGACATGTGACAATAAAGTATGAATTATTTGGTCCACCATAGTGCCACCATTTACCAGTATGATTGATAGTAAAGATGTAGTTGTAATATCACTGTCGTGTACCAGATACGGAATGGTCATTTCAAGATGGCGGATTGTACATCGTCAAAAAGGTAGATGTGAAGATTTTGACATATCGTTCTTTATAGCTTATCTTAGTGTCTATGAGTTACACGTTTAGATAGGGCAGTCTTTTTTCTACTTCACCATTAAGTCAGTAAAGCCCGATCCTTTTGTTTTTATCGTAAACTGTCTTCGCTAGTTGATCAATGCAGCCACAAAGATATCGAGGCGTAGAATCCAATTTATTTCACAAATTCCTACCGCCTAGTGACTTTTTATATTAATATGTTGATGCCAAAATTATTCAAACATGTGAATTGTCCAGCAAATGTCATTTCAGCCTTTGACAAGCCTTGTATCCCTCTTAAAACGTCTATGAAAATTTTGTTTATGTCACGGAACGGTCACGACAAAAACATGACAAAAATGTATGGGAATGGTCTCATGTTTTGGGTGTAGGAATGGACTTTCAAGCAAAGAAATGGTCTTTTTTGTTTAGGAATGGTCTCCATCATATAAGATATGCTTATTAATAATATTATTGAAGTTCATTTCCGTTTGTGGTCTTTAATGTAAATCTTCTTATTTCATATGATCAATCTTGCCTTAAAATACCCGAAATGCCTTATTTGCTATTAAATTGCTATAATCTTTTCCATTTCATTATGCAATGTTTCTTTTATCTATAGGTACAAGTGTTACTACTGCCAATTTGATACTTTCAATCATCAAGCCATAGTGGACCACTGCTGCCAGAATGATCGGGATGAAACATTAAAATTTAGATCTTTTGAATTTAACTCTAATGTTGGTAAATTTGGTTAAGAACTCTTTCAGCAATTGTACACATATTGTAATCGTTTATACTTTGTGATATTGACAGGGAGTCATTTTTTACATAAAAATATTTTTGTTAAAAGAAATATTCATTGTTATTTAAATAAATCTTATGAAATCAACTCTTTATATCTTTATTATCAATTTGCAAACAATTACAATTATAGACATTTGATCCAGAGACAAATGTGAGTAGTCCTGAAGATATAATCCTCTCCGAACATGTGGAAGAATCTCTGCCTCATGAGCTCTGTGATATTCCCTGCCAGTTTGTAGTTACAGTAATTAAATGTGATACGTTTTTGTTCACCGTGGCTGGTCTGATGAGCCAATAGCTTCCCTTTTCACAAAATGCTGCTGTGCAAGAATCAGTGGTACATTTAAATGTCATATCTTGTTTTAAATGTTGTCTCAGGCGATGTCGTCTGAGACCACTTCTACTTTTCAGACATTTTCCACGGTCCTCGCAAATAAAATCATTCCCTGAGGCGTGGAAAGATGTATTTATCACAGTAAACCTGTAAAAATGAGAAATACACGATATATCTATTGAAGATTTAAGTAACCTCGTATATTTTTGTTTTCATGAAGTAAATACATGTACTGATTTTAAACACAGGAAGATTAAAATAATATATGTGAACCGAAGCACTAATACACGGAAAAACTAATACATAAACCTAACAGTGGTCTAGACTTAGGTAAGAAAACCGAAGACCCAAAAAGTAAAAGAAAAGAAGAAAAAAATAATAATAAAAGTTGAGAACATCGGTTCAAATAAAATCGTAGTGTGTACTGAAATGGTGATGTATTATACATAACTGTCGGGGTCCAGGTGGCTCAATGAGTTAGGTCGTTGGATCTAACAACTCATACAAGCCTATCACCAATACGCGCCCGGCTTTGTAGATTACAAAAAAAGGTGCACTCGACTCGCAGCCGCAAGTGATAAAGTTTACTAGTTACTTGCTCATGGTCGATGGTTCTCTCCGGGTACTCCGACTTCCTCCACCGCTAAAACTGGTCACCATGATATAGCTGAAATATTGTTGAAAGTGGCGTTAAACACCAAAAATTTAAAAAAATCAATACATAACTGCCTGTAGTTGAGGAGTTTCGCTAGATTACCATACGAAGAAAATATCACTTGAAACGCACTAGGGTAGAAATTCCACGACAGAAATATACTAGTGTATTTCTTCTGACGGAATAAACACTAGTGCATACTGCAAGGTATTCTACACATCGGAAAGAAAGTACGCTTACAGTATATCAGAGAAGCGAGTGGTATGTCGTCATATTGACGAACCAATTAAAATACATAACAGTGAATGTAGTAAGACAAGAAAATTAAGATTTTATGCGAGTG
This sequence comes from Bathymodiolus septemdierum, assembly GCA_963383655.1. Classification (NCBI taxonomy): domain Eukaryota; kingdom Metazoa; phylum Mollusca; class Bivalvia; order Mytilida; family Modiolidae; genus Bathymodiolus; species Bathymodiolus septemdierum. The sequence goes on from OY726517.1 coordinate 157,537,587, forward strand.
TGAACACTGGATGAACGACAAAAAGCCATTGGCATTGCTCCCGCTTTACATCTGATATATTAAATCAGACCATTCCTAAGCAAAAAAGACCATTCCTTTGCTTGAAATCCATTCCTACACCCAAGACATGAGACCATTCCCATGCATTTTTTGTCATGTTTTTGTCGTGATCGTTCCGTGACATAAAAAAAAATTTCATAGACGTTTTAAGACCGATACAAGGCTTGTCATAGGCTGAAATGACATTTGTGGGACATTTCACATGTTTGAATAATTTTGGCATCAACATATTTATATAAAAAGTCACTAGGCGGTAGGAATTTGTGAAATAAATTGGATTCTACGCCTCGATATCTTTCTCGCTGCATTGATCAACTAGCGAAGGCAGTTTACGATAAAAACAAAAGGATAGACACTAAGATAAGCTATAAAGAACGATAATAGTCAAAATCTTCACATCTACCTTTTTGACGATGTACAATCCGCCATCTTGAAATGACCATTCCGTATCGGGTACACGACAGTGATATTGTTATCTTGATATTAAAACATTACCTAATCAACAACACCAACAACAAGAAATTCTTAATTGTCAATCAGGACAACGAGCAAAGAAAACAACATTAATTACAATATACAAATACATATATCATCTTAGGAACTAAATTTCCCATGTACTTGTAAATATGTAAGGAGATTGTAAATATGTAAGGAGATTGTTTTTGCCGAAATAAAAGCTAGTAATCCATTATCGAGCAAAACTGAATTTCAAACAGAAAACCGTGTACTTGGAGTATATAGGTTTTAGTTGATACTATGTTCCAGAGCATGGATTTCCTGACCTGATGGTGGTGGATTGAGAACCAAGGGTTCTTAATAATGGTAAAATTGAAGGCATCACTTCGTAAGTTTTTCGATCGCCATTTTGACTATATGTTAAACGTCATCATGGGTTTGCTCCAATTGTCGTAGTTAAATCCAATCCTTTCCTTGTTCATGACCTATCACCAAATATTGTTAAGAATTATTCAAACTTTTAAGCAAAAATGTAAATCTTTAATCTGTCAATTCTTGGTCACTCTTGTAATTAAATTTTCATTTAAGTTTCACAACTGATGTTTACCTATTGACTGTTATCGTGACCGTGATCGTATGGTAGTGGGATTTTACAACTACCTATGTAATCAGTGCCTTTCACCACTAACGTGACCGTGATCGTATGGTAGTGGGATTTTACAACTACCTATGTAATCAGTGCCTATCACCACTAACGTGACCGTGATCGTATGGTAGTGGGATTTTACAACTACCTATGTAATCAGTGCCTATCACCACTAACGTGACCGTGATCGTATGGTAGTGGGATTTTACAACTACCTATGTAATCAGTGCCTATCACCACTAACGTGACCGTGATCGTATGGTAGTGGGATTTTACAACTACCTATGTAATCAGTGCCTATCACCACTAACGTGACCGTGATCGTATGGTAGTGGGATTTTACAACTACCTATGCAATCAGTGCCTTTCACCACTGATGTTGTGAGTTCGAATTTCGATCAGGGCGAGGTGTACAACATTTTGTGATAATGTTTATCAGTGACTTGCGACAGGTCGGTGGTTTTCTCCAGGTCCTCCGGTTTCCTCCACCAATAAAACTGACCGTCACGATATAGCTGAAATATTGTTGAAAGTGGTGTTAAACACCATCCAACAAACAATAAACAAACTGTTTGGTAATCTTGATAATCACAAATGATTGTTGATTTGGTGTCAGAAAAGTTTGATGATACCGTAGTGGTCTGAAGCCGTAAATCTAAGGACAGGTTGTATATAATGGCCACAAGAAACAGGACAACAGAACAATGACCTACAAAACATTACACAGAAAACTAAAGATCGAGCAACTCGGACCACTCTTAAAACCGGGGGTGAATGCAGGTACTCCGGAAGGGTAAGTAGTTCCTACTCCACATGTTGCACCCGTAGTGCTATTCTTGTTACATACCTGGTGATATGCCATGATTTGGGAAAGGATCGGATTATGATTACGATAAACGGAACATATCCGTGCCACACATATGATCGTGAATCTATATCCGTGGCACACATATGGTCGTGAATCTATATCTGTGGCACACATATGGTCGTGAATCTATATCTGTGGCACACATATGGTCGTGAATCTATATCTGTGGCACACATATGGTCGTGAATCTATATCTGTGGCACACATATGGTCGTGAATCTATATCTGTGGCACACATATGGTCGTGAATCTATATCGTGGCACACATATGGTCGTGAATCTAACACAAACGGAACATATTCGTGCCACACATATGGTCGTGAATCTAACACAAACGGAACATATCCGTGGCACACATGGTCGTGAATCTAACACAAACGAAACATATCCGTGCCACACATATGGTCGTGAATCTAACACAAACGGAACATATCCGTAGCACACATATGGTCGTGAATCTAACACAAACGGAACATATCCGTGCCACACATATGGTCGTGAATCTAACACAAACGGAACATATCCGTGGTACACATATGGTCGTGAATCTAACACAAGCGAAACATATCCGTGCCACACATATGGTCGTGAATCTAAGACAAACGAAACATATCCGTGGCACACATATGGTCGTGAATCTAACACAAACGGAACATATCCGTGACACACATAATATGGTCGTGAATTTAACACAAACGGAACATATCCGTGGCACACATATGGTCGTGAATCTAACACAAACGGAACATATCCGTGGCACACATATGTTCGCGAATCTAACACTTTCGAAGTAATGACTTCAACATAGCTTATAGGAACCCTTGGTTCAGTAGCGTCCTTCCTAGCAGCAACCCTCAATCACGAACTAAAGTCGTGAGTTCGAATCCCGCTCATGGCGAGGTGTACTTGATACAACATTATTTGATAATGCTTGTCATTGGCTTGCGACAGGTCGGTGGTTTTCTCCGGGTACGTCAGCTTCCTCAACCATTAAACTTGACCACCATGATATAACTGAAATATTGTTGAAAGTTGTGTTAAACACCACAATCCCTAACCATCAATCAAGGACATCATGACAGGAACGACAGCACTGAAGTATCTGATCAACTGAGAGAGATATAATTCATATACTGGTGCTGCTAGAATGTTTCTACATATAAATGGAAAGTTCACAATGGGAAAATGGAAATCATTTTGTCGTAAAGTTTGGTTTTGACAGCTGATAGAATAGATGTTAATAGTTTGGAAAGAGGTTTCGTGGAGCATTTGACGGAATCTGTAACATAATTCTGTATGTAAGGATACCTTTGAATTTAGGAATCCAGTAGAGTTGAGGAAGGAAGAAAGATCCAGTTCTTCACCTTTGGTTATTTCCAGAGGAACACAAAACAGACCTATGATTGTTCAAGATGTCCTCATTAGTACGCGTTGTAGAGCTATATAGAGTTGCCAAATGCATTGTCTTACCTAATTACTTTATCAAGGAATCTATATAATGTAATTTACACACAAAAACGATATTGTTAGTGGCCTTGTCTGCAGGTAGAACAACATATGGAGGTGAGACTAGTGTTTAGCAACATTAGGGTCTTTAAAGATCGATGATGTACGAGTGCTCATTGACCAGTTACGTTTTTTAAAATTATTATTTGTGTCAATGACCGCATACTCTTCGCCCATTCGGAAAGAGTATATACGTCCTCTTTTTCAAGCTTTGCCCATTGTCTGGCATAATCGCGACGGATCCATAAAACATTTACTGTTCTTTTTTCAATTGATGGATTTAGAATCATGATATTTCAACCCTTTGGCGAACAATCTCGTAGAAGATTGTTTGGTACCAGTTTGACTGTCGACATGTACCAGCCATCCTACAAACTCGTAGAAGATTGTTTGGTACCAATTTGACTGTCGAGATGTACCCACAAGTCTACAAACTCGTAGAAGATTAGTTGGTACCAGTTTAACTGTCGACATGTACCAGCAAGCCGAAAAATTCGTAGAAGATTGTTTGGTACCAGTTTGACTGCCGACATGTACCAGCAAGCCGACAAACTCGTAGAACATTGTTTGGTACCAGTTTGACTGTCGACATGTACCAACAAGACTACAATCTCGTAGAAGATTGTTTGGTACCAGTTTGACTGTCGACATGTACCAGCAAGACTACAATCTCGTAGAAGATTAGTTGGTTCCAGTTTGACTGTCGACATGTACCAGCAAGACTACAATCTCGTAGAAGATTATTTGGTACCAGTTTGACTGTCGACATGTACCAGCAAGACTACAATCTCGTAGAAGAATAGATGGTACCAATTTGACTGTCGACATGTACCAGCAAGACTACAATCTCGTAGAAGATTGTTTGGTACCAGTTTGACTGTCGACATGTATCAGCAAGACTACAATCTCGTAGGAGATTAGTTGGTACTAGTTTGGCTGTCGACATGTACCAGCAAGACTACAATCTCATAGAAGATTAGTTGGTACCAGTTTGACTGTCGACATGTACCAGCAAGATTACAATCTCGTAGAAGATTAGTTGGTACCAGTTTGACTGTCGACATGTACCAGCAAGATTACAATCTCGTAGAAGATTAGTTGGTACCAGTTTGACTGTCGACATGTACCAGCAAGACTACAATCTCATAGAAGATTAGTAGGTACCAGTTTGACTGTCGACATGTACCAGCAAGACTACAATCTCGTAGAAGATTAGTTGGTACCAGTTTGACTGTCGACATGTACCAGCAAGACTACAATCTCGTAGATTGTTTGTTACCAGTTTGACTGTCGACATGTACCAGCAAGACTACAATCTCGTAGATTGTTTGTTACCAGTTTGACTGTCGACATGTACCAGCAAGACTACAATCTCGTAGGAGATTAATTGGTACTAGTTTGGCTGTCGACATGTACCAGCAAGACTACAATCTCATAGAAGATTAGTTGGTACCAGTTTGACTGTCGACATGTACCAGCAAGATTACAATCTCGTAGAAGATTAGTTGGTATCAGTTTGACTGTAGACATGTACCAGCAAGACTACAATCTCGTAGAAGATTGTTTGGTACCAGTTTGGCTGTAGACATGTACCAGTCATCCTACAAACTCGTAGAAGATTGTTTGGTACTAATTTGACTGTCGACATGTACCCGCAAGTCTACAAACTCGTAGAAGATTGTTTGGTACCAGTTTAAATGTCGACATGAACCAGCAAGCCGACAAATTGGTAGAAAATTGTTTGGTACCAGTTTGACTGACGACATGTACCAGCAAGCCGACAAACTCTTAGAAGATTGTTTGGTACCAGTTTGACTGTCGACATGTACCAGCAAGAGTACAATCTCGTAGAAGATTAGTTGGTGCCAGTTTGACTGTCGACATGTACCAGCAAGACTACAATCTCATAAAAGATTGTTTGGTACCAGTTTGACTGTCGACATGTACCAGCAAGACTACATCTCGTAGAAGATTGTTTGGTACCAATTTGACTATCGACATGTACCAGCAAGACTACAATCTCTTAGAGGATTGTTTGGTACCACTTTGACTGTCGACATGTACCAGCAAGACTACAAACTCGTAGAAGATTAGTTGGTACTAGTTTGGCTGTCGACATGTACCAGCAAGACTACAATCTCGTAGAAGATTAGTTGGCATAGGCTTGACCGTCAACATATACCAGCAAGACTACAATCTCGTAGAAGATTGTTTGGTACTAGTTTGACTGTCGACATGTACCAGCAAGACTACAAACTCTTAGAAGATCAGTTGGTATCAGTTTGACTGTCGACATGTACCAGCAAAACTACAATCTCGTAGAAGATTAGTTGGCACCAGTTTGACTGTCGAAATGTACCAGCAAGACTACAAACTCTTAGAAGTTTAGTTGGTACTAGTTTGACTGTCGACATGTACCAGCAAGACTACAATCTCATAGAAGATGAGTTGGTACCAGTTTGACTGTCGAAATGTACCAGCAAGACTACAAACTCTTAGAAGATTAGTTGGTACCAGTTTGACCGTCGACATGTACCAGCAAAACTACAATCTCGTAGAAGATTGTTTGGTACTAGTTTGACTGTCGACATGTACCAGCAAGACTACAATCTCGTAGAAGATTGTTTGGTACTAGTTTAGCTGTCGACATGTACCAGCAAGACTACAATCTCGTAGAAGATTGTTTGGTACTAGTTTAGCTGTCGACATGTACCAGCAAGACTACAATCTCGTAGAAGATTGTTTGGTACTAGTTTGACTGTCGACATGTACCAGCAAGACTACAATCTCGTAGAAGATTGTTTGGTACTAGTTTAGCTGTCGACATGTACCAGCAAGACTACAATCTCGTAGAAGATTGTTTGGTACTAGTTTAGCTGTCGACATGTACCAGCAAGACTACAATCTCGTAGAAGATTGTTTGGTACTAGTTTGACTGTCGACATGTACCAGCAAGACTACAATCTCGTAGAAGATTGTTTGGTACTAGTTTAGCTGTCGACATGTACCAGCAAGACTACAATCTCGTAGAAGATGAGTTGGTACCAGTTTGACTGTCGAAATGTACCAGCAAGAGTACAAACTCTTAGAAGATTAGTTGGTACTAGTTTGCCTGTCGACATGTACCAGCAAGACTACAATCTCGTAGAAGATTATTTGGTACTAGTTTGACTGTCGACATGTACCAGCAAGACTACAATCTCGTAGAAGATCAGTTGGTACAGGTTTGACCGTCGACATGTACCAGCAAGATTACAATCTCGTAGAAGATTAGTTGCTACAAGTTTGACTGTCGACATGTACCAGCTAGACAACAATCTCGTAGAAGATTGTTTGGTACTAATTTGACAGTCGACATGTACCAGCAAGACTGCAATCTCTTAGAAGAATTTTGGTACCAGTTTGATCGTCGACATGTACCAGCAAGACTACAATCTCGTAGAAGATTGTTTGGTACTAGTTTGACTGTCGACATGTACCAACAAGATTACAATCTCGTAGAAGATTGTTTGGTACTAGTTTGACTGTCGACATATACCAGCAAGACTACAATCTCGTAGAAGATTGTTTGGTACTAGTTTGACTGTCGACATATACCAGCAAGACTACAATCTCGTAGAAGATTGTTTGGTACTAGTTTAGCTGTCGACATGTACCAGCAAGACTACAATCTCGTAGAAGATGAGTTGGTACCAGTTTGACTGTCGAAATGTACCAGCAAGAGTACAAACTCTTAGAAGATTAGTTGGTACTAGTTTGACTGTCGACATGTACCAGCAAGACTACAATCTCGTAGAAGATTAGTTGGTACCAGGTTGACTGTCGACATGTACCAGCTAGACAACAATCTCGTAGAAGATTGTTTGGTACTAATTTGACAGTCGACATGTACCAGCAAGACTGCAATCTCTTAGAAGAATTTTGGTACCAGTTTGATCGTCGACATGCACCAGCAAGAGTACAATCTCGTAGAAGATTGTTTGGTACTAGTTTGACTGTCGACATGTACCAACAAGATTACAATCTCTTAGAAGATTGTTTGGTACTAGTTTGACTGTCGACATATACCAGCAAGACTACAATCTCGTAGAAGATTGTTTGGTATTAGTTTGACTGTCGACATGTACCAACAAGACTACAATCTCGTAGAAAATTAGTTGTACCAAGCCAGGAAAGTGAGCGGTCATACAGACATATATATATATGTGCTAGTGGTACCGACCTGTACCAAGCAAGGAAAGTGAGCGGTCATGCAGACATATATATCTGCTGGTGATACCGATTTGTACCAAGCCAGGAAAGTGAGCGGTCATGCAGACATATATATGTGCTAGTGGTACCGACCTGTGCCAAGACAGGAATGTGAGCGGTCATGTAGACATATATATGTGCTAGTGGTACCGACCTGTACCAAGCCAGAAAATTGAGCGGTCATGCAGACATATATATGTGCTAGTGGTACCGCTCTGTACCAAGCAAGGAAAGTGAACGGTCATGCAGACATATATATGTGCTAGTGGTACCGACCTGTACCAAACCAGGAAAGTGAGCGGTCATGTAGATATATATATGTGCTAGTGGTACCGACCTATGCCAAACCAGGAAAGTGAGCGGTCATGCAGATATATATATGTGCTAGTGGTACCGATATGTACCAAGCCAGGAAAGTGAGCGGTCATGCAGATATATATATGTGCTAGTGGTACCGACCTGTACCAAAACAGGAAAGTGAGCGGTCATGCAGACATGTGCTAGTGGTACCGACCTGTACCAAGCCAGGAAAGTTAGCGGTCATGCAGACATATATATATGCTGGTGGTACCGATCTCTACCAAGCCAGAAAAGTGAACGGTCATGCAGACATATATATGTGTTGGTGATACCGACCTGTATCAAGCCAGGAAAGTGAGCGATCATGCAGACATATATATGTGCTAGTGGTACCGACCTGTACCAAGCCAGAAAAGTGAGCGGTCATGCAGACATATATATGTGCTAGTGATACCGACCTGTACCAAGCCAGGTAAGTGAGCGGTCATGCAGACATATATATATTTGCTAGTGGTACCGACCTGTACCAAGCCAGGAAAGTGAGCGGTCATACAGACATATATATGTGCTAATGATACCGACCTATACCAAGCCAGGAAAATGAGCGTCATGCAGACATATATATGTGCTAGTGGTACTGATATGTACCAAGGCAGGAAAGTGAGCGGTCATGCATACATATATATATGTGCTAGTGGTACCGACCTGTACCAAAACAGGAAAGTGAGCGGTCATGCAGACATGTGCTAGTGGTACCGACCTGTACCAAGCCAGGAAAGTGAGAGGTCATGCAGACATATATATCTGCTAGTGATACCGACCTGTACCAAGCCAGGATAGTGAGCGTTCATGCAGATATATATATGTGCTAGTGGTACCGACCTGTAGGAAACCAAGTACGTGAGCGGTCATGCAGACATATATCTATGTGCTGGTGGTACCGACGTGTACCAAGCCAGGAAAGTGAGCGATCATGCAGACATATATATGTGATAGTGGTATCGACCTGTACCAAGCCCGGAAAGTGAGCGGTCATGCAGACATATATATATGTGATAGTGGTACGGACGTGTACCAAGCCAGGAAAGTGAGCGATCAAACAGACATACATATATGTGATATTGGTACGGACCTGTACCAAGTCAGGAAAGTGAACGGTCATACAGACATATATATGTGCTAGTGGTACCGACCTGTACCAAGCCAGGAAAGTGAGCGGTCATACAGACATATATATGTGTTAGTGATACCGACCTGTACCAAGCCAGGAAAGTGAGCGGTCATGAAGACATATATATGTGCTAGTGATACCGAACTATACCAAGCCAGGAAAGTGAGCGGTCATGAAGACATATATATAAATGCTAGTGGTACTGACCTGTACCAAGTCAGGAATGTGAGCGGTCATACAGACATATATATGTGCTAGGGATACCGACCTATACCAAGCCAGGGAGGGTGAGCGGTCATGCAGACATATATATGTGCTAGTGGTACCGACCTGTACCAAGCCAGGAAAGTGAGCGGTCATGCAGACATATATATATGTGCTAGTGGTACCGACCTGTACCAAGTCAGGAAAGTGAGCGTCATGCAGACATATATATGTGCTAGTGGTACCGACCTGTACCAAACCAGGACAGTGAGCGGTCATGCAGACATGTGCTAGCGGTACCGACCTGTACCAAGCCAGGAAAGTGAGCGGTCATGCAGACATATATATGTGCTAGTGATACCGACCTGTACCAAGCCAGGAAAGTGAGCGGTCATGCAGACATATATATATGTGCTGGTGGTACCGACGTGTACCAAGCCAGGAAAGTGAGCGGTCATGCAGACATATATATGTGATAGTGGTACCGACCTGTACCAAGCCAGGAATGTGAGCAGTCATACAGACATATATATGTGATAGTGGTACCGACCTGTACCAAGTCGGAAAGTGAGCGGTCATGCAGACATATATATATGTGATAGTGGTACGGACCTGTACCAAGCCAGGAAAGTGAGCGGTCATACAGACATATATATATGTGATAGTGGTACCGACATGTACTAAGTCAGGAAAATGAGCGGTCATACAGACATATATATGCGCTAGTGGTACCGACCTGTACAAAGCCAGGAAAGTGAAAGGTCATACAAACATATATATATGTGATAGTGGTACGGACATGTACCAAGCCAGGAAAGTGAGCGGTCATGCAAACATATATATGTGTTAGTGGTACCGACATGTACCAAGCCAGGAAAGTGAGCGGTCATGTAGATATATATATGTGCTAGTGGTACCGACCTGTACCAATCCAGGAAAGTGAGCGGTCATGCAGACATATATATGTGTTAGTGGTACCGACCTGTACCAAGCCAGGAAAGTGAGCGGTCATGTAGATATATATATATGTGCTAGTGGTACCGACCTGTACCAAGCCAGGAAAGTGAGCGGTCATGTAGACATATATATGTGCTAGTGGTACCGACCTGTACCAAGCTAGGAAAGTGAGCGGTCATACAGACATATATATGTGCTAATGATACCGACCTATACCAAGCCAGGAAAGCGAGCGGTCATGCAGACATATATATGTGATAGTGGTACCGACCTGTAACCAAAACAGGAAAGTGAGCGGTCATGCAGAAATATATATGTGCTAGTGGTACCGATATGTACCAAGCCAGGAAAGTGAGCGGTCATGCAGATATATATATGTGCTAGTGGTACCGAACTGTACCAAGCCAGGAAAGTGAGCGGTCATGCAGACATATATATGTGCTAGTGGTACCGACCTGTACCAAAACAGGAAAGTGAGCGGTAATGCAGACATGTGCTAGTGGTACCGACCTGTACCAAGCCAGGAAAGTGAGAGGTCATGCAGACATATATATCTGCTAGTGATACCGACCTGTACCAAGCCAGGATTGTGAGCGTTGATGCAGACATATATATGTGCTAGTGGTACCGACCTGTAGGAAACCAAGTACGTGAGCGGTCATGCAGACATATATATATGTGCTGGTGGTACCGACGTGTACCAAGCCAGGAAAGTGAGCGGTCATGCAGACATATATATGTGATAGTGGTACCGACCTGTACCAAGCCAGGAATGTGAACGTTCATACAGACATATATATGTGATAGTGGTACCGACCTGTACCAAGCCCGGAAAGTGAGCGGTCATGCAGACATATATATATGTGATAGTGGTACGGACGTGTACCAAGCCAGGAAAGTGAGCGATCATACAGACATATATATATGTGATATTGGTACGGACCTGTACCAAGCCAGGAAAGTGAACGGTCATACAGACATATATATGTGCTAGTGGTACCGACCTGTACCAAGCCAGGAAAGTGAGCGGTCATACAGACATATATATGTGCTAGTGATACCGACCTGTACCAAGCCAGGAAAGTGAGCGTCATGCAGACATATATATGTGCTAGTGATACCGACCTATACCAAGCCAGGAAAGTGAGCGGTCATGCAGACATATATATATGTGCTAGTGGTACCGACCTGTACCAAGCCAGGAAAGTGAGCGGTCATGCAGACATATATATGTGCTAGTGGTACCGACCTGTACCAAGCCAGGAAAGTGAGCAGTCATGCAGACATATATATATGTGCTAGTGGTGCCGACCTGTACCAAGCCAGGAAAGTGAGCGGTCATGCAGACATATATATGTGCTAGTGGTACCGACCTGTACCAAACCAGGAAAGTGAGCGGTCATGCAGACATGTGCTAGTGGTACCGACCTGTACCAAGCCAGGAAAGTGAGCGGTCATGCAGACATATATATATGTGCTAGTGATACCGACCTGTACCAAGCCAGGAAAGTGAGCGGTCATGCAGACATATATATGTGGTAGTGGAACCGATCTGTAGAAAACCAAGAACGTGAGCGGTCATGCAGACATTTATATATGTGCTGGTGGTACCGACGTGTACCAAGCCAGGAAAGTGAGCGGTCATGCAGATATATATATGTGATAGTGGTACCGACCTGTACTAAGCCAGGAGTGTGAGCGGTCATACAGACATATATATGTGATGGTGGTACCGACCTCTACCAAGCCCGGAAAGTGAGCGGTCATGCAGACATATATATATGTGATAGTGGTACGGACCTGTATCAAGCCAGGAAAGTGAGCGGTCATACAGACATATATATATGTGATAGTGGTACCGACATGTACCAAGCCAGGAAAGTGAGCGGTCATACAGACATATATATGTGCTAGTGGTACCGACCTGTACAAAGCCAGGAAAGTGAGCAGTCATGCAGACATATATATATGTGATAGTGGTACCGACCTGTACCAAGCCAGGAAAGTGAGCGGTCATACAAACATATATATATGTGATAGTGGTACCGACATGTACCAAGCCAGGAAAGTGAGCGGTCATGCAAACATATATATCTGCTAGTGATACCGATCTGTTCCAAGCCAGGAAAGTGAGCGGTCATGTAGACATATATATGTGCTAGTGGTATCGACCTGTACCATGCCAGGAAAGTGAGCCGTAATGTAGACATATATATGTGCTAGTGGTTCCGACCTGTACCACGCCAGGAAAGTGAGCGGTCATGTAGACATATATATGTGATAGTGGTACCGACCTGTACCAAACCAGGAAAGTGAGCGGTCAAGCAGACATATATATGTGCTGGTGGTACCGATCTCTACCAAGTCAGAAATGTGAGCGGTCATGCAGACATATATATGTGCTAGTGATACCGACCTGTACCAAGCCAGGAAAGTGAGCGGTCATGCAGACATGTGCTAGTGGTACCGACCTGTACCAAGCCAGGAAAGTGAAAGGTCATGCAGACATATATATGTGCTAGTGATACCGACCTGTACCAAGCCATGAAAGTGAGCGGTCATTCAGACATATATATGTGCTAGTGGTACCGACTTGTAGGAAACCAAGAACGTTAGCGGCCTACAGACATATATATATATGTGCTGGTGGTACCGACGTGTACCAAGCCAGGAAAGTGAGCGGTCATGCAGACATATATATATATGTGCTAGTGATACCGACCTGTACCAAGCCAGGAATGTGAACGGTCATACAGACATATATATGTGATATTGGTACAGACCTGTACCAAGCCAGGAAAGTGAGAGGTCATGCAGACATATATATATGTGATAGTGGTACGGACCTATACCAATCCAGGAAAGTTAGCGGTCATACAGACATATATATATGTGATAGTGGTACCGACATGTACCAAGCCAGGAATATGAGCGGTCATTCAGACATATGTATGTGCTAGCGGTACCGACCTGTACCAAGGCAAGAAAATGACCTGTCATGCAGAAATATATATATGTGATAGTGGTAACGACCTGTGCCAAGCCTGAAAGTGAGAGGTCAAACCGACATAGATATATGTGATAGTGGTACCGACCTGTACCAAGCCAGGAAAGTGAGCGGTCATTCAGACATATATATGTGCTAGTGGTACCGACCTGTACCAAGCCAGGAAAGTGAGCGGTAATACAGATATATATATATATATATGATATTGGTACCGACCTGTACCAAGCCAGGAAAGTTAGCGGTCATACAGACATATATATATGTGCTAGTGGTACCGACCTGTACCAAGCCAGGAAAGTTAGCGGTCATACAGACATATATATATGTGATAGTGGTACCGACCTGTACCAAGCCAGGAAAGTGAGCGGTCATACAGGCATATATATATGTGATAGTGGTACCGACCTGTACCAAGCCAGGAAAGTGAGCGGTCATACATATATATATATATATATGTGATAGTGGTACCGACCTGTATCAAGCCAGGAAAGTGAGCGGTCATACAGATATATATATATGTGATAGTGGTACCGACCTGTACCAAGCCAGAAAAGTGAGCGGTCATACAGACATATATATATATATGTGATAGTGTTACCGACCTGTACCAAGCCAGGAAAGTGAGCGGTCATACAGACATATATATGTGCTAGTGATACCGACCTGTACCAAGCCAGGAAAGTGAGCGTCATGCAGACATATATATGTACTAGTGATACCGACCTATTCCAAGCCAGGAAAGTGAGCGGTCATGCAGACATATATATATGTGCTAGTTGTACCGACCTGTACCAAGCCAGGAAAGTGAGCGGTCATGCAGACATATATATGTGCTAGTGATACCGACCTATACCAAGCCAGGGAGGGTGAGCGGTCATGCAGACATATATATGTGCTAGTGGTACCGACCTGTACCAAGCCAGGAAAGTGAGCGGTCATGCAGACATATATATATGTGCTAGTGGTACCGACCTGTACCAAGCCAGGAAAGTGAGCGGTCATGCAGACATATATATGTGCTAGTGGTACCGACTTGTTCCAAACCAGGAAAGTGAGCGGTCATGCAGACATGTGCTAGTGGTACCGACCTGTACCAAGACAGGAAAGTGAGCGGTCATGCAGACATATATATGTGATAGTGGCCGACCTGTACCAAGCCCGGAAAGTGAGCGGTCATGCAGACATATATATATGTGATAGTGGTACGGACCTGTACAAAGCCAGGAAAGTGAGCGGTCATACAGACATATATATATGTGATAGTGGTACCGACATGTACTAAGCCAGGAAAGTGAGCGGTCATACAGACATATATATGTGCTAGTGGTACCGACCTGTGCAAAGCCAGGAAAGTGAGCAGTCATGCAGACATATATATATGTGATAGTGGTACCGACCTGTACCAAGCCAGGAAAGTGAGCGGTCATACAAACATATATATATGTGATAGTGGTACCGACATGTACCAAGCCAGGAAAGTGAGCGGTCATGCAAACATATATATCTGCTAGTGATACCGATCTGTACCAAGCCAGGAAAGTGAGCGGGCATGTAGACATATATATGTGCTAGTGGTACCGACCTGTACCAAGCCAGGAAAGTGAGCGGTAATGTAGACATATATATGTGCTAGTGGTACCGACCTGTACCACGCCAGGAAAGTGAGCGGTCATGTAGACATATATATGTGATAGTGGTACCGGCCTGTACCAAACCAGGAAAGTGAGCGGTCATGCAGACATATATATGTGCTAGTGATACCGACCTGTACCAAACCAGGAAAGTGAGCGGTCATGCAGACATGTGCTAGTGGTACCGACCTGTACCAAGCCAGGAAAGCGAAAGGTCATGCAGACATATATATGTGCTAGTGATACCGACCTGTACCAAGCCATGAAAGTGAGCGGTCATTCAGACATATATATGTGCTAGTGGTACCGACTTGTAGGAAACCAAGAATGTTAGCGGTCTACAGACATATATATATATATGTGCTGGTGGTACCGACGTGTACCAAGCCAGGAAAGTGAGCGGTCATGCAGACATATATATATATGTGCTAGTGATACCGACCTGTGCCAAGCCAGGAATGTGAACGGTCATACAGACATATATATGTGATATTGGTACAGACCTGTACCAAGCCAGGAAAGTGAGAGGTCATGCAGACATATATATATGTGATAGTGGTACGGACCTATACCAATCCAGGAAAGTGAGCGGTCATACAGACATATATATATGTGATAGTGGTACCGACATGTACCAAGCCAGGAATATGAGCGGTCATTCAGACATATATATGTGCTAGCGGTACCGACCTGTACCAAAGCAAGAAAATGAGCGGTCATGCAGAAATATATATATGTGATAGTGGTAACGACCTGTGCCAAGCCTGAAAGTGAGAGGTCAAACCGACATAGATATATGTGATAGTGGTACCGACCTGTACCAAGCCAGGAAAGTGAGCGGTCATTCAGACATATATATGTGCTAGTGGTACCGACCTGTACCAAGCCAGGAAAGTGAGCGGTCATACAGATATATATATATATATGTGATAGTGGTACCGACCTGTACCAAGCCAGGAAAGTTAGCGGTCATACAGACATATATATATGTGATAGTGGTACCGACCTGTACCAAGCCAGGAAAGTGAGCGGTCATACAGGCATATATATATGTGATAGTGGTACCGACCTGTACCAAGCCAGGAAAGTGAGCGGTCATAGATATATATATATATATGTGATAGTGGTACCGACCTGTATCAAGTCAGGAAAGTGAGCTGTCATACAGATATATATATATGTGATAGTGGTACCGACCTGTACCAAGCCAGAAAAGTGAGCGGTCATACAGACATATATATATGTGATAGTGTTACGACCTGTACCAAGCCAGGAAAGTGAGCGGTCATACAGACATATATATATATGTGATAGTGGTACCGACCTGTACCAAGCCAGGAAAGTGAGCGGTCATACAGATATATATATATATATGATAGTGGTACCGACCTGTACCAAGCCAGGAAAGTGAGCGGTCATAGATATATATATATATATGTGATAGTGGTACCGACCTGTATCAAGTCAGGAAAGTGAGCTGTCATACAGATATATATATATATGTGATAGTGGTACCGACCTGTACCAAGCCAGAAAAGTGAGCGGTCATACAGACATATATATATGTGATAGTGTTACGACCTGTACCAAGCCAGGAAAGTGAGCGGTCATACAGACATATATATATATGTGATAGTGGTACCGACCTGTACCAAGCCAGTAAAGTGAGCGGTCATACAGATATATATATATATATGATAGTGGTACCGACCTGTACCAAGCCAGGAAAGTGAGCGATCATACAGACATATATATATATATATATGTGATAGTGGTACCGACTTGTACCAAGCCAGGAAAGTGAGCGGTCATTCAGACATATATATATGTGATAGTGGTACCGACCTGTACCAAGCCAGGAAATTGAAAGGTCATGCAGACATATATATGTGCTAGTGATACCGACCTGTACCAAGCCATGAAAGTGAGCGGTCATTCAGACATATATATGTGCTAGTGGTACCGACTTGTAGGAAACCAAGAACGTTAGCGGCCTACAGACATATATATATATGTGCTGGTGGTACCGACGTGTACCAAGCCAGGAAAGTGAGCGGTCATGCAGACATATATATATGTACTAGTGATACCGACCTGTACCAAGCCAGGAATGTGAACGGTCATACAGACATATATATGTGATATTGGTACAGACCTGTACCAAGCAAGGAAAGTGAGAGGTCATGCAGACATATATATATGTGATAGTGGTACGGACCTGTACCAATCCAGGAAAGGGAGCAGTCATACAGACATATATATATGTGATAGTGGTACCGACATGTACCAAGCCAGGAATATGAGCGGTCATTCAGACATATGTATGTGCTAGCGGTACCGACCTGTACCAAGCCAAGAAAATGAGCGGTCATGCAGAAATATATATATATGTGATAGTGGTAACGACCTGTACCAAGCCTGAAAGTGAGAGGTCAAACAGAAATAGATATATGTGATAGTGGTACCGACCTGTACCAAGCCAGGAAAGTGAGTGGTCATTCAGACATATATATATGTGATAGTGTTACCGACCTGTACCAAGCCAAGAAAGTGAGCGGTCATACAGATATATATATATGTGATAGTGGTACCGACCTGTACCAAGCCAGGAAAGTGAGCGGTCATACAGATATATATATGTACTAGTGGTACCGACCTGTACCAAGCCAGGAAAGTGAGCGGTCATACAGACATATATATATATATGATATTGGTACCGACCTGTACCAAGCCAGGAAAGTTAACGGTCATACAGACATATATATATGTGATAGTGGTACCGACCTGTACCAAGCCAGGAAAGTGAGCGGTCATACAGATATATATATATGTGATAGTGGTACCGACCTGTACCAAGCCAGGAAACTGAGCGGTCATACAGACATATATATATGTGATAGTGGTACCGACCTGTACCAAGCCAGGAAAGTGAGCAGTCATATAGACATATATATATGTGATAGTGGTACCGATCTGTACCAAGCCAGGAAAGTGAGCGGTCATACAGACATATATATATGTGATAGTGTTACCGACCTGTACCAAGCCAGGAAAGTGAGCGGTCATACGGACATATATATATATGTGATAGTGGTACAGACCTGTACCAAGCCAGGAAAGTGAGCGGTCATACAGACATATATATATATGATAGTGGTACCGACCTGTACCAAGCCAGGAAAGTGAGCGGTCATACAGACATATATATATGTGATAGTGGTACCGACCTGTACCAAGCCAAGAAAGTGAGCGGTCATACAGACATATATATATATATGGTACCGACCTGTACCAAGCCAGGAAAGTGAGCGGTCATACAGGCATATATATATGTGATAGTGGTACCGACCTGTACCAAGCCAGGAAAGTGAGCGGTCATAGATATATATATATATATGTGATAGTGGTACCGACCTGTATCAAGTCAGGAAAGTGAGCTGTCATACAGATATATATATATGTGATAGTGGTACCGAACTGTACCAAGCCAGAAAAGTGAGCGGTCATACAGACATATATATATGTGATAGTGTTACGACCTGTACCAAGCCAGGAAAGTGAGCGGTCATACAGACATATATATATATGTGATAGTGGTACCGACCTGTACCAAGCCAGTAAAATGAGCGGTCATACAGATATATATATATATATGATAGTGGTACCGACCTGTACCAAGCCAGGAAAGTGAGCGATCATACAGACATATATATATATATATATGTGATAGTGGTACCGACTTGTACCAAGCCAGGAAAGTGAGCGGTCATTCAGACATATATATATGTGATAGTGGTACCGACCTGTACCAAGCCAGGAAATTGAAAGGTCATGCAGACATATATATGTGCTAGTGATACCGACCTGTACCAAGCCATGAAAGTGAGCGGTCATTCAGACATATATATGTGCTAGTGGTACCGACTTGTAGGAAACCAAGAACGTTAGCGGCCTACAGACATATATATATATGTGCTGGTGGTACCGACGTGTACCAAGCCAGGAAAGTGAGCGGTCATGCAGACATATATATATGTACTAGTGATACCGACCTGTACCAAGCCAGGAATGTGAACGGTCATACAGACATATATATGTGATATTGGTACAGACCTGTACCAAGCAAGGAAAGTGAGAGGTCATGCAGACATATATATATGTGATAGTGGTACGGACCTGTACCAATCCAGGAAAGGGAGCAGTCATACAGACATATATATATATGTGATAGTGGTACCGACATGTACCAAGCCAGGAATATGAGCGGTCATTCAGACATATGTATGTGCTAGCGGTACCGACCTGTACCAAGCCAAGAAAATGAGCGGTCATGCAGAAATATATATATATGTGATAGTGGTAACGACCTGTACCAAGCCTGAAAGTGAGAGGTCAAACAGACATAGATATATGTGATAGTGGTACCGACCTGTACCAAGCCAGGAAAGTGAGTGGTCATTCAGACATATATATATGTGATAGTGGTACCGACCTGTACCAAGCCAAGAAAGTGAGCGGTCATACAGATATATATATATGTGATAGTGGTACCGACCTGTACCAAGCCAGGAAAGTGAGCGGTCATACAGATATATATATGTACTAGTGGTACCGACCTGTACCAAGCCAGGAAAGTGAGCGGTCATACAGACATATATATATATATGATATTGGTACCGACCTGTACCAAGCCAGGAAAGTTAACGGTCATACAGACATATATATATGTGATAGTGGTACCGACCTGTACCAAGCCAGGAAAGTGAGCGGTCATACAGATATATATATATGTGATAGTGGTACCGACCTGTACCAAGCCAGGAAACTGAGCGGTCATACAGACATATATATATGTGATAGTGGTACCGACCTGTACCAAGCCAGGAAAGTGAGCAGTCATATAGACATATATATATGTGATAGTGGTACCGATCTGTACCAAGCCAGGAAAGTGAGCGGTCATACAGACATATATATATGTGATAGTGTTACCGACCTGTACCAAGCCAGGAAAGTGAGCGGTCATACGGACATATATATATATGTGATAGTGGTACCGACCTGTACCAAGCCAGGAAAGTGAGCGGTCATACAGACATATATATATATGATAGTGGTACCGACCTGTACCAAGCCAGGAAAGTGAGCGGTCATACAGACATATATATATGTGATAGTGGTACCGACCTGTACCAAGCCAAGAAAGTGAGCGGTCATACAGACATATATATATATATGGTACCGACCTGTACCAAGCCAGGAAAGTGAGCGGTCATACAGACATATATATATATGGTACCGACCTGTACCAAGCCAAGAAAGTGAGCGGTCATACAGACATATATATATATGGTACCGACCTGTACCAAGCCAAGAAAGTGAGCGGTCATACAGACATATATATATATGGTACCGACCTGTACCAAGCCAAGAAAGTGAGCGGTCATACAGAAATATATATATGTGATAGTGGTACCGACCTGTACCAAACCAGGAAAATGAGCGGTCATACAGACATATATATATATATGGTACCGACCTGTACCAAGCCAAGAAAGTGAGCGGTCATACAGAAATATATATATGTGATAGTTGTACCTACCTGTACCAAGCCAGGAAAGTGAGCCGTCATATAGACATATATATATGTGATAGTGAGCGGTCATGTGGACATATATATATGTGATAGTGAGCGTTCATACAGACATATATATATATGATAGTGAGCGGTCATACAGACATATATATATATGATAGTGAGCGGTTATACAGACATATATACATATGATAGTGAGCGGTCATACAGACATATATATATATATATGATAGTGAGCGATCATACAGACATATATATATGTGATAGTGAGCGGTCATACAGATATATATATATATGATGGTGAGCAGTCATACAGATATATATATATGTGATAGTGAGCGGTCATACAGACATATATATATATGTGATAGTGAGCGATCATACAGACATATATATATGTGATAGTGAGCGGTCATACATACATATATATATATATATGATAGTGAGCGGTCATACAGACATATATATGATAGTGAGCGGTCATACATACATATATATATGATAGTGAGCGGTCATACAGACATATATATATATGTGATAGTGAGCGGTCATACAGACATATATATATATATATATATGATAGTGAGCGGTCATACAGACATATATATGTGATAGTGAGCGGTCATACAGACCTATATATATGTGATATTCAGCGGTCATACAGACATATATATATGTGATAGTGAGCGGTCATACAGACATATATATATATATGTGATAGTGAGCGGTCATACAGACATATATATATATATATGATAGTGAGCGGTCATACAGACATATATATATGTGATAGTAAGCGGTCATACAGACATATATATATATATATATATATATATATATATATATATATATATATATATATATATATGTGTGTGATAGTGAACGGTCATACAGACATATATATGTGATAGTGAGCGATCATACAGACATATATATATATATATGATAGTGAGCGGTCATACAGACATATATATATGTGATAGTGAGCGGTCATACAGACATATATATATGTGATACAGATTTGGCCTCTGTTTCTAGTATTTGTTTATTAGATTTTAGAAGTGTGGTATGTTTCTAGTATTTGTTTATTAGATTTTAGAACAGTGTGGTATTTGTTTATTAGTTTTTAGAACAGTGTGGTATTTGTTTATTAGATTTTAGAGCAGTGTGGTATTTGTTTATTAGATTTTAGAACAGTGTGGTATTTGTTTATTAGATTTTAGAACAGTGTGGTATTTGTTTATTAGATTTTAGAACAGTGTGGTATTTGTTTATTAGATTTTAGAACAGTGTGGTATTTGTTTATTAGATTTTAGAACAGTGTGGTATTTGTTTATTAGATTTTAGAACAGTGTGGTATTTGTTTATTAGATTTTAGAACAGTGTGGTATTTGTTTATTAGATTTTAGAACAGTGTGGTATTTGTTTATTAGATTTTAGAACAGTGTGGTATTTGTTTATTAGATTTTAGAACAGTGTGGTATTTGTTTATTAGATTTTAGAACAGTGTGGTATTTGTTTATTAGATTTTAGAACAGTGTGGTATTTGCTTATTAGATTTTAGAACAGTGTGGTATTTGTTTATTAGATTTTAAAACAGTGTAGTATTTGTTTATTAGATTTTAGAACAGTGTAGTATTTGTTTATTAGATTTTAGAACAGTGCGGTATTTGTTTATTAGATTTTAGAACAGTGTGGTATTTGTTTATTAGATTTTAGAACAGTGTAGTATTTGTTTATTAGATTTTAGAACAGTGTGGCATTTGTTTATTAGATTTTAGAACAGTGTAGTATTTGTTTATTAGATTTTAGAACAGTGTAGTATTTGTTTATTAGATTTTAGAACAATGTGGTATTTGTTTATTAGATTTTAGAACAGTGTAGTATTTTAGAACAGTATGGTATTTTTCGTTTTTCGTTCTTCTTTGTATGACTATCTTCCTCTCCAACAAAGAATGGCATGTCTTGATTGCTCACTGTGTCACCTTTGTTAGAAAACGATATTATTGATAGTTTTAGACGATTTGTTAGACATTTAGAGTTCGTAAGATCTGATCTGTGGGAACTAGTAACTTGCAAATGCGATAAATTTTGGCATATTTTATTTGTCTTTCAAAACAAATGTATTCCTTTTGCATATGAAAACAACATTAACGACTTTTAAAACACATCCGCGTGCAAACAGAAATATTCAATCAACGTATATGCACCTTGTCGACCAACGACGAAAAATATTTGATATCGGAAGAAACTCAATAAACACCGTAGAACAATAAAATATGGCTGTAAAGTGTTGAGGAAAATGAAGGCTGTAACCGTCAGCTACGTTGTGTATAAAACTCCGTCCTGCAAAAGAGTATGAAATAAAGGAAGATTAAATCTCAAACCAAGATAGACATTGTTTATGATGAATTGTTATCAATGAAAACCAAGAGTACATACAAAGGCGAACAATTACAAATACTGCATTATTTAAATATCAGAAAAAATGCAGTTTCTAAGAATAATCTTAATTGCGTTCATGAAAATATGGGATAAGGCCAATATTTAATATTCGTAGATTCCAAATTTTAAATTATTACCCCATTTTCAAATAACGTAGTCAGTGAGCTCGAGATTAATAATTAATTAACACACATGAAAATGTAACAAAATCAAACAACACCGAAACGAATCTTACTTTTTAAGTTTGGGATCTTAGTATTTTTTTACAGAAAATAAAGCAATGAATTCTGAAACGTGTAGTCCTAATAATGACTGGGTCCCTATTTTATCTATAAATGTCAATAAATTAGGAAATTAAGGGTCGTCACGTGATAAATTAGCAAAATTGAACATGCGATGCTGATGTTTAATTCCTGATACCGATTATTGTTGTACCAATGAACTGAAGAAACAAAAATAATAATTGACTTATAGTAATAATATCAGTAATATTGTGATTATTTTGTACATTATATGTTTTGAAAATATTAATATATGGAGACATAACTGATATTCAAAGAATAAAAACAAAGATACAGTTAATAAGTAGTTTGTTCAATTAACCTTTGAGTAACTGCGATTACGGAATCTAAGAAAGTAAATAAGTCCAGCAATTATCACAATTAGTCCAATACCAAGAAATATTCCTCCCACAAAAACTCCTCCCTGAAATTTAGCTTTTTTAGTTGTTGTTGGTGGCGATTGTGTTGTATGTTTGGGTGTGGGATTTGTCTTATGTGACGTCATCATTCCTTTGGTAGTAACATCAGGAGGCATTGTCATCGTCTGCTGTGACACTGGGACCGTTGTCATGTTTGAGTGTTCTGTTGTCATTGGAATCATTGTCGTGTTGGATTGTCCCGTTGTCATTTTAGTTTGTTCCGTTGCCATAGACACAACCGTCGCGCTGGATTGTCCCGTTGTCATGCTGGATTGTTCCGTTGTCATAGAAACCATTGTCGACTTGTCATTCACTGTTGACACATGATTTGTAGTCATCATCATTGTTGTTTTGTCCATTGAGGATTGGTCTGTTGACATTTTTCCTTGGTGTGTTGTTATCATGTTGTTTGTCGTTTGAGCCATTGTCATTGTCTTTGAAGTTTCAGTTGCCATGGTTTTGGAATCTACAAAAGATTTTTTTTATTGACTATTACCCGTGGATCAGGATTTTGTATTTGTCTTATAAATAATTCAGTCTAACAATTAATATTAAATGTTAGTGAAGTTTGTTTCATACGGTGACTCATTAACATGTAACGTCCCCCGTTATCGCTTCACGTCCATTCGGCATAACTCGGTCGATTCCATTCTTATAATTCTAGCATTAAAGGAGAACAGTGATTTATCTCGAGGTTTGCCGATTATGATCACGTAAGTCCCATTTCATTCACATTCGATAGCTGTCTAACTCCTTCATAAACGATATACTGATCAATGCCTAAGTAATATATAAGCTGGTCACCTATTGGTCGTTTGAAATGTGACATCACATCTAACGTGACTACTCATTCCAAACTGTTCCTCATTAGTCTATGAAACAAGTTACCTTTTACGTGCTAGGAACGGGATCTTCTCCGAACACGGAACATTCAATTCCTTCACGTAACTACCTAACATTTGAATCGTCCCGCATTAACCCTGCATGTGTTATTTACGTACCGGCATTTCGGGAAAATATGTATGTTTTATTCGTCCTCCGTAAATCCTTTCGGATGGGTTGTTTACGTACCTTTCTTGGGGGAGAGATGTATATTTTATTCGCCCTGCTTAAACCCTTTCAGATGCGTTGCATCCCCACAGACGAGAAACCGGACCTTATTTATATACCTTGTGATTATCTTTGTGATGTAGAAATGTCCCTCACCAGTCCTAGACAATCATCAATAGGTCACATCATATATTAGGCTCTATTGCTAGCTATATAGCTAAAGTGAGACTGATTTCTTCCGTATAAGGGCGTTTTCATACGAGACAGCCAGTGGTATGAAAACTCCTATCCTCATAGCTTTCCTTTCATATTATTTCCATAAAATCATATTAATTTCTCATTAATTTTCTCATTTTCTTTATTTAATTTATTTCTTCTAAAAAGTGGAATACATCATCCTTTAATTACTATATTTTACTTCATTTTATTATAGCATGTGATATTTCACTTAGTAATTACTTTAAAAAAATTATAACAACCTTTAAACGGCCCTATATGTTGTTTTAAGAATGTTGGCGTTCAGGGGAACACCCAGTATAAAGACTATATGTTGTTTTAAGAATGTTGGCGTTCAGGGGAACACCCAGTATAAAGACAGCTTCACGTGATGCTGCCTTTTATGGAGTCAATTTATCTAATGGAAATTTGGAATAGTAGCTAAAAATATTCAGGAAATGTCATTAATT
Source organism: Bathymodiolus septemdierum (assembly GCA_963383655.1). Taxonomy (NCBI): domain Eukaryota; kingdom Metazoa; phylum Mollusca; class Bivalvia; order Mytilida; family Modiolidae; genus Bathymodiolus; species Bathymodiolus septemdierum. The sequence continues at coordinate 157,563,121 of OY726517.1, forward strand.
TTAAAATTATATTGACATTTTCATTATTTACGGAATAAATATGTTCTTCTGTTAAGCAAAAATAAGAGATTTTAATAGTGATGATCTTAGCAAACTTAAACAGGTAGTGTCGTTGATTTGGGTGATTTTTTTTGTCCAGATATTTTTTACAAGGAGTATGTACATTAAAAACTTTAATTAACACTAAATATCGAGTTTTAAAGTAAAAAGTCCACCCAATCTCATATTTTCATGAAAACACATCTCGAACATAAATTCATGTCAGTAGGACAAAAAATGGTCCCTATACATGTGACATTAGAGGACATTGTACCACAGATGTTAAGCCTTCTATAATTTATTATCTGAATATGGACAACAGGATATGGGCCACACGGAGGTAGGTCTCACTTAAATTTCTTTTATCTCCTTTTTATTTATTTTTGTTTTCTTAATAAAGGTTAGAGATAACCGAAAGGTCAATCAAGAATGGACAATCTAGAGACACTGGCAACATAGGTTACATAAGATAAATAAACGTTAGAGACAACCGAAAGGTCAATCAAGAATGGACAATCTAGAGACACTGGCAACATAGGTTACATAAGATAAATAAACGTTAGAGACAACCGAAAGGTCAATCAAGAATGGACACTCTAGAGACACTGGCAACATAGGTTACACAAGATAAATAAACGTTAGAGACAACCGAAAGGTCAATCAAGAATGGACAATCTAGAGACACTGGCAACATAGGTTACACAAGATAAATAAACGTTAGAGACAACCGAAAGGTCAATCAAGAATGGACAATCTAGAGACACTGGCAACATAGGGTACACAAGATAAATAAACGTTAGAGACAACCGAAAGGTCAATCAAGAATGGACAATCTAGAGACACTGGCAACATAGGTTACACAAGATAAATAAACGTTAGAGACAACCGAAAGGTCAATCAAGAATGGACAATCTAGAGACACTGGCAACATAGGTCACACAATATAAATAAACGTTAGAGACAACCGAAGGGTCAATCAAGAATGGACAATATAGAGACACTGGCAACATAGGGTACACAAGATAAATAAACATTAGAGATAACGGAAGGGTCAATCAAGAATGGACAATCTAGAGACACTGGCAACATAGGGTACACAAGATAAATAAACGTTAGAAATAACCGAAGGGTCAATCAAGAATGCACAATCAAGAGACACTGGCAACATAGGGTACACAACATAAATAAACGTTAGAGACAACCGAAGGGTCAATCAAGAATGGACAATCGAGAGACACTGGCAACATAGGTTACACAAGATAAATAAACGTTAGAGACAACGAAGGGTCAATCAAGAATGGACAATCTAGAGACACTGGCAACATAGGGTACACAAGGTAAATAAACGTTAGAGACAACCGAAGGGTCAATCAAGAATAGACAATCTAGAGACACTGGCAACATTGGTCACACAAGATAAATAAACGTTAGAGACAACCGAAGGATCAATCAAGAATAGACAATCTAGAGACACTGGCAACATAGGTTACACAAGATAAATAAACGTTAGAGACAACCGAAGGGTCAATCAAGAATGGACAATCCAGACTCACTGGCAACATAGGTTACACAAGATAAATAAACGTTAGAGACAACCGAAGGGTTAATCAAGAATGGACAATCTAGAGACACTGGCAACATAGGGTACACAAGATAAATAAACGTTAGAGATAACCGAAGGGTCAATCAAGAATGGACAATCTAGAGACACTGGCAACATAGGGTACACAAGATAAATAAACGTTAGAGATAACCGAAGGGTCAATCAAGAATGGACAATCTAGAGACACTGGCAACATAGGGTACACAACATAAATAAACGTTAGGGACAACCGAAGGGTCAATAAAGAATAGAAAATCGAGAGACACTGGCAACATAGGTTACACAAGATAAATAAACGTTAGAGACAACGAAGGGTCAATCAAGAATGGACAATCTAGAGACACTGGCAACATAGGGTACACAAGATAAATAAACGTTAGAGACAACCGAAGGGTCAATCAAGAATAGACAATCTAGAGACACTGGCAACATTGGTTACACAAGATAAATAAACGTTAGAGACAACCGAAGGGTCAATCAAGAATAGACAATCTAGAGACACTAGCAACATAGGTTACACAAGATAAATAAACGTTAGAGACAACCGAAGGGTCAATCAAAAATGGACAATCCAGACTCACTGGCAACATAGGTTACACAAGATAAATAAACGTTAGAGACAACCGAAGGGTTAATCAAGAATGGACAATCCAGAGACACTGGCAACACAGGTTACACAAGATAAATAAACGTTAGAGACAAGCGAAGGGTCAATCAAGAATGGACAATCCAGATTCACTGGCAACATAGGTTACACAAGATAAATAAACGTTAGAGACAACCGAAGGGTCAATCAAGAATGGACAATCTAGAGACACTGGCAACATAGGGTACACAAGATAAATAAACGTTAGAGACAACCGAAGGGTTAATCAAGAATGGACAATCCAGAGACACTGGCAACATAGGTTACACAAGATAAATAAACGTTAGAGACAACCGAAGGGTCAATCAAGAATGAACAATCCAGACTCACTGGCAACATAGGTTACACAAGATAAATAAACGTTAGAGACAACCGAAGGGTCAATCAAGAATGGACAATCTAGAGACACTGGCAACATAGGTTACACAAGATAAATAAACGTTAGAGACAACCGAAAGGTCAATCAAGAATGGATAATTCAGACTCACTGACAACATAGGTTACACAAGATAAATAAACGTTAGAGACAACCGAAGGGTCAATCAAGAATAGACAATCTAGAGACACTGGCAACATAGGGTACACAAGATAAATAAACGTTAGAGACAACCGAAGGGTCTATCAAGAATAGACAATCTAGAGACACTGACAACATAGGTTACACAAGATAAATAAACGTTAGAGACAACCAAAGGGTCAATCAAGAATGGACAATCCAGAGATACTGGCAACATAGGGTACACAAGATAAATAAACGTTAGAGACAACCGAAGGGTCAATCAAGAATAGACAATCTAGAGACACTGGCAGCATAGGGTACACAAGATAAATAAACGTTAGAGACAACCGAAGGGTCAATCAAGAATGGACAATCCAGACTCACTGGCAACATAGGTTACACAAGATAAATAAACGTTAGACAACCGAAGGGTTCATCAAGAATGGACAATCCAGACTCACTGGCAACATAGGTTACACAAGATAAATAAACGTTAGACAACCGAAGGGTTAATCAAGAATGGACAATCCAGACTCACTGGCAACATAGGTTACACAAGATAAATAAACGTTAGAGACAACCGAAGGGTTAATCAAGAATGGACAATCCAGACTCACTGGCAACATAGGTTACACAAGATAAATAAACGTTAGAGACAACCGAAGGGTCAATCAAGAATGGACAATCTAGAGACACTGGCAACATAGGGTACACAAGATAAATAAACGTTAGAGACAACCGAAGGGTCAATCAAGAATGGACAATCCAGAGACACTGGAAACATAGGTTACACAAGATAAATAAACGTTAGACAACCGAAGGGTTAATCAAAAATGGACAATCCAGAGACACTGGCAACATAGGTCACACAAGATAAATAAACGTTAGAGACAACCGAAGGGTCAATCAAGAATGGACAATCCAGAGACACTGGCAACATACGTTACACAAGATAAATAAACGTTAGACAACCGAAGGGTTAATCAAGAATGGACAATCCAGAGACACTGGCAACATAGGTCACACAAGATAAATAAACGTTAGAGACAACCGAAGGGTCAATCAAGAATGGACAATCTAGAGACACTGGCAACATAGGGTACACAAGATAAATAAACGTTAGAGACAACCGAAGGGTCAATCAAGAATGGACAATTCAGACTCACTGGCAACATAGGTTACACAAGATAAATATACGTTAGAAACAACCGAAGGGTCAATCAAGAATAGACAATCTAGAGACACTGGCAACATAGGGTACACAAGATAAATAAACGTTAGAGACAACCGAAGGGTCAATCAAGAATAGACAATCTAGAGACACTGACAACATAGGTTACACAAGATAAATAAAAGTTAGACAACCAAAGGGTCAATCAAGAATGGACAATCCAGAGACACTGGCAACATAGGGTACACAAGACAAATAAACGTTAGAGACACCCGAAGGGTCAATCAAGAATAGACAATCTAGAGACACTGGCAACATAGGGTACACAAGATAAATAAACGTTAGAGACAACCGAAGGGTCAATCAAGAATGGACAATCTAGAGACACTGGCAACATAGGTTACACAAGATAAATAAACGTTAGAGACAACCGAAGGGTTAATCAAGAATGGACAATCTAGAGACACTGGCAACATAGGGTACACAAGATAAATAAACGTTAGAGACAACCGAAGGGTCAATCAAGAATGGACAATCTAGAGACACTGGCAACATAGGGTACAAAAGATAAATAAACGTTAGAGACAACCGAAGGGTCAATCAAGAATGGACAATCTAGAGACACTGACAACATAGGTTACACAAGATAAATAAACGTTAGAGACAACCGAAGGGTTAATCAAGAATGGACAATCTAGAGACACTGGCAACATAGGTTACACAAGATAAATAAACGTTAGAGACAATCGAAAGGTCAATCAAGAATGGACAATCCAGACTCACTGGCAACATAGGTTACACAAGATAAATAAACGTTAGAGACAACCGAACGGTCAATCAAGAATGGACAATCCAGAGACACTGGCAACATAGGTTACACAAGATAAATAAACGCTAGACAACCGAAGGGTCAATCAAGAATGGACAATCCAGACTCACTGGCAACATAGGTTACACAAGATAAATAAACGTTAGAGACAACCGAAGGGTCAATCAAGAATGGACAATCTAGAGACACTGGCAACATAGGTTACACAAGATAAATAAACGTTAGAGACAACCAAAGGGTCAATCAAGAATGGACACTCTAGAGACACTGGCAACATAGGGTACACAAGATAAATAAACGTTAGAGACAACCGAAGGGTCAATCAAGAATGGACAATCTAGAGACACTGGCAACATAGGTTACACAAGATAAATAAACGTTAGAGACAACCGAAGGGTCAATCAAGAATGGACACTCTAGAGACACTGGCAACATAGGGTACACAAGATAAATAAACGTTAGAGACAACCGAAGGGTCAATCAAGAATGGACACTCTAGAGACACTGGGAACATAGGTTACACAAGATAAATAAACGTTAGAGACAACCGAAGGGTCAATCAAGAATAGACAATCTAGAGACACTGGCAACATAGGTTACACAAGATAAATAAACGTTAGAGACAATCGAAGGGTCAATCAAGAATGGACAATCCAGACTCACTGGCAACATAGGTTACACAAGATAAATAAACGTTAGAGACAGCCGAAGGGTCAATCAAGAATGGACAATCCAGACTCACTGGCAACATAGGTTACACAAGATAAATAAACGTTAGAGACAACCGAAGGGTTAATCAAGAATGGACAATCCAGAGACACTGGCAACATAGGTTACACAAGATAAATAAACGTTAGACAACCGAAGGGTCAATCAAGAATGAACAATCCAGACTCACTGGCAACATAGGTTACACAAGATAAATAAACGTTAGAGACAACCGAAGGATCAATCAAGAATGGACAATCTAGAGACACTGCCAACATAGGGTACACAAGATAAATAAACGTTAGAGACAACCGAAGGGTTAATCAAGAATAGACAATCCAGAGACACTGGCAACATAGGTTACACAAGATAAATAAACGTTAGAGACAACCGAAGGGTCAATCAAGAATGGACAATCTAGAGACACTGGCAACATAGGGTACACAAGATAAATAAACGTTAGAGACAACCGAAGGGTCAATCAAGCATGGACAATCTAGAAACACTGGCAACATAGGGTACACAAGATAAATAAACGTTAGAGACAACCGAAGGGTTAATCAAGAATGGACAATCTAGAGAAACTGACAACATAGGTTACACAAGATAAATAAACGTTAGACACAACGAAGGGTCAATCAAGAATGGACAATCGAGAAACACTGGCAACATAGGGTACACAAGATAAATAAACGTTAGAGACAACCGAAGGGTCAATCAAGAATGGACAATCTACAGACACTGGCAACATAGGGTACACAAGATAAATAAACGTTAGATATAACCGAAGGGTCAATCAAGAATGGACAATCTAGAGACACTGGCAACATAGGGTACACAACATAAATAAACGTTAGAGACAACCGAAGGGTCAATCAAGAATAGACAATCGAGAGACACTGGCAACATAGGTTACACAAGATAAATAAACGTTAGAGACAACGAAGGGTCAATCAAGAATGGACAATCTAGAGACACTGGCAACATAGGGTACACAAGATAAATAAACGTTAGAGACAACCGAAGGGACAATCAAGAATAGACAATCTAGAGACACTGGCAACATTGGTTACACAAGATAAATAAACGTTAGAGACAACCGAAGGGTCAATCAAGAATAGACAATCTAGAGACACTGGCAACATAGGTTACACAAGATAAATAAACGTTAGAGACAACCGAAGGGTCAATCAAGAATGGACAATCCAGACTCACTGGCAACATAGGTTACACAAGATAAATAAACGTTAGAGACAACCGAAGGGTTAATCAAGAATGGACAATCTAGAGACACTGGCAACATAGGGTACACAAGATAAATAAACGTTAGAGATAACCGAAGGGTCAATCAAGAATGGACAATCTAGAGACACTGGCAACATAGGGTACACAAGATAAATAAACGTTAGAGATAACCGAAGGGTCAATCAAGAATGGACAATCTAGAGACACTGGCAACATAGGGTACACAACATAAATAAACATTAGAGACAACCGAAGGGTCAATCAAGAATAGACAATCTAGAGACACTGGCAACATTGGTTACACAAGATAAATAAACGTTAGAGACAACCGAAGGGTCAATCAAGAATAGACAATCTAGAGACACTGGCAACATAGGTTACACAAGATAAATAAACGTTAGAGACAACCGAAGGGTCAATCAAGAATGGACAATCCAGACTCACTGGCAACATAGGTTACACAAGATAAATAAACGTTAGAGACAACCGAAGGGTTAATCAAGAATGGACAATCCAGTGACACTGGCAACACAGGTTACACAAGATAAATAAACGTTAGAGACAATCGAAGGGTCAATCAAGAATGGACAATCCAGATTCACTGGCAACATAGGTTACACAAGATAAATAAACGTTAGAGACAACCGAAGGGTCAATCAAGAATAGACAATCTAGAGACACTGGCAACATAGGGTACACAAGATAAATAAACGTTAGAGACAACCGAAGGATTAATCAAGAATGGACAATCCAGAGACACTGGCAACATAGGTTACACAAGATAAATAAACGTTAGAGACAACCGAAGGGTCAATCAAGAATGAACAATTCAGACTCACTGGCAACATAGGTTACACAAGATAAATAAACGTTAGAGACAACCGAACGGTCAATCAAGAATGGACAATCTAGAGACACTGGCAACATAGGGTACACAAGATAAATAAACGTTAGAGACAACCGAAGGGTCAATCAAGAATGGATAATTCAGACTCACTGGCAACATAGGTTACACAAAATAAATAAACGTTAGAGACAACCGAAGGGTCAATCAAGAATAGACAATCTAAAGACACTGGCAACATAGGGTACACAAGATAAATAAACGTTAGAGACAACCGAAGGGTCTATCAAGAATAGACAATCTAGAGACACTGACAACATAGGTTACACAAGATAAATAAACGTTAGAGACAACCAAAGGGTCAATCAAGAATGGACAATCCAGAGATACTGGCAACATAGGGTACACAAGATAAATAAACGTTAGAGCCAATCGAAGGGTCAATCAAGAATAGACAATCTAGAGACACTGGCAGCATAGGGTACACAAGATAAATAAACGTTAGAGACAACCGAAGGGTCAATCAAGAATGGACAATCCAGACTCACTGGCAACATAGGTTACACAAGATAAATAAACGTTAGACAACCGAAGGGTTCATCAAGAATGGACAATCCAGACTCACTGGCAACATAGGTTACACAAGATAAATAAACGTTAGACAACCGAAGGGTTAATCAAGAATGGACAATCCAGACTCACTGGCAACATAGGTTACACAAGATAAATAAACGTTAGAGACAACCGAAGGGTTAATCAAGAATGGACAATCCAGACTCACTGGCAACATAGGTTACACAAGATAAATAAACGTTAGAGACAACCGAAGGGTCAATCAAGAATGGACAATCTAGAGACACTGGCAACATAGGGTACACAAGATAAATAAATGTTAGAGACAACCGAAGGGTCAATCAAGAATGGACAATCCAGAGACACTGGCAACATAGGTTACACAAGATAAATAAACGTTAGACAACCGAAGGGTTAATCAAGAATGGACAATCCAGAGACACTGGCAACATAGGTCACACAAGATAAATAAACGTTAGAGACAACCGAAGGGTCAATCAAGAATGGACAATCTAGAGACACTGGCAACATAGGGTACACAAGATAAATAAACGTTAGAGACAACCGAAGGGTCAATCAAGAATGGACAATTCAGACTCACTGGCAACATAGGTTACACAAGATAAATATACGTTAGAAACAACCGAAGGGTCAATCAAGAATAGACAATCTAGAGACACTGGCAACATAGGGTACACAAGATAAATAAACGTTAGAGACAACCGAAGGGTCAATCAAGAATAGACAATCTAGAGACACTGACAACATAGGTTACACAAGATAAATAAAAGTTAGACAACCAAAGGGTCAATCAAGAATGGACAATCCAGAAACACTGGCAACATAGGGTACACAAGATAAATAAAAGTTAGACAACCAAAGGGTCAATCAAGAATGGACAATCCAGAAACACTGGCAACATAGGGTACACAAGATAAATAAACGATAGAGACACCCGTAGGGTCAATCAAGAATAGACAATCTAGAGACACTGGCAACATAGGGTACACAAGATAAATAAACGTTAGAGACAACCGAAGGGTTAATCAAGAATAGACAATCCAGAGACACTGGCAACATAGGGTACACAAGATAAATAAACGTTAGAGACAACCGAAGGGTCAATCAAGAATGGACAATCTAGAGACACTGGCAACATAGGTTACACAAGATAAATAAACGTTAGAGACAACCGAAGGGTTAATCAAGAATGGACAATCTAGAGACACTGGCAACATAGGGTACACAAGATAAATAAACGTTAGAGACAACGAAGGTTCAATCAAGAATGGACAATCTAGAGACACTGGCAACATAGGGTACAAAAGATAAATAAACGTTAGAAACAACCGAAGGGTCAATCAAGAATGGACAATCTAGAGACACTGACAACATAGGTTACACAAGATAAATGAACGTTAGAGACAACCGAAGGGTTAATCAAGAATGGACAATGTAGAGACACTGGCAACATAGGTTACACAAGATAAATAAACGTTAGAGACAATCGAAGGGTCAATCAAGAATGGACAATCCAGAATCACTGGCAACATAGGTTACACAAGATAAATAAACGTTAGAGACAACCGAAGAGTCAATCAAGAATGGACAATCCAGACTCACTGGCAACATAGGTTACACAAGATAAATAAACGTTAGAGACAACCGAAGGGTTAATCAAGAATGGACAATCCAGAGACACTGGCAACATAGGTTACACAAGATAAATAAACGCTAGACAACCGAAGGGTCAATCAAGAATGGACAATCCAGACTCACTGGCAACATAGGTTACACAAGATAGATAAACGTTAGAGACAACCGAAGGGTCAATCAAGAATGGACAATCTAGAGACACTGGCAACATAGGTTACACAAGATAAATAAACGTTAGAGACAACCGAAGGGTTAATCAAGAATGGACACTCTAGAGACACTGGCAACATAGGGTACACAAGATAAATAAACGTTAGAGACAACCGAAGGGTCAATCAAGAATGGACAATCTAGAGACACTGGCAACATAGGGTACAAAAGATAAATAAACGTTAGAGACAACCGAAGGGTCAATCAAGAATGGACAATCTAGAGACACTGGGAACATAGGTTACACAAGATAAATAAACGTTAGAGACAACCGAAGGGTTAATCAAGAATGGACAATCTAGAGACACTGGCAACATAGGTTACACAAGATAAATAAACGTTAGAGACAATCGAAGGGTCAATCAAGAATGGACAATCCAGACTCACTGGCAACATAGGTTACACAAGATAAATAAACGTTAGAGACAGCCGAAGGGTCAATCAAGAATGGACAATCCAGACTCACTGGCAACATAGGTTACACAAGTTAAATAAACGTTAGAGAAAACCGAAGGGTTAATCAAGAATGGACAATCCAGACTCACTGGCAACATAGGTTACACAAGATAAATAAACGTTAGAGACAACCGAAGGGTCAATCAAGAATGGACAATCTAGAGACACTGGCAACATAGGGTACACAAGATAAATAAATGTTAGAGACAACCGAAGGGTCAATCAAGAATGGACAATCCAGAGACACTGGCAACATAGGTTACACAAGATAAATAAACGTTAGACAACCGAAGGGTTAATCAAGAATGGTCAATCCAGAGACACTGGCAACATAGGTCACACAAGATAAATAAACGTTAGAGACAACCGAAGGGTCAATCAAGAATGGACAATCTAGAGACACTGGCAACATAGGGTACACAAGATAAATAAACGTTAGAGACAACCGAAGGGTCAATCAAGAATGGACAATTCAGACTTACTGGCAACATAGGTTACACAAGATAAATATACGTTAGAAACAACCGAAGGGTCAATCAAGAATAGACAATCTAGAGACACTGGCAACATAGGGTACACAAGATAAATAAACGTTAGAGACAACCGAAGGGTCAATCAAGAATAGACAATCTAGAGACACTGACAGCATAGGTTACACAAGATAAATAAAAGTTAGACAACCAAAGGGTCAATCAAGAATGGACAATCCAGAAACACTGGCAACATAGGGTACACAAGATAAATAAAAGTTAGACAACCAAAGGGTCAATCAAGAATGGACAATCCAGAAACACTGGCAACATAGGGTACACAAGATAAATAAAAGTTAGACAACCAAAGGGTCAATCAAGAATGGACAATCCAGAGATACTGGCAACATAGGGTACACAAGATAAATAAACGATAGAGACACCCGTAGGGTCAATCAAGAATAGACAATCTAGAGACACTGGCAACATAGGGTACACAAGATAAATAAACGTTAGAGACAACCGAAGGGTTAATCAAGAATAGACAATCCAGAGACACTGGCAACATAGGGTACACAAGATAAATAAACGTTAGAGACAACCGAAGGGTCAATCAAGAATGGACAATCTAGAGACACTGGCAACATAGGTTACACAAGATAAATAAACGTTAGAGACAACCGAAGGGTTAATCAAGAATGGACAATCTAGAGACACTGGCAACATAGGGTACACAAGATAAATAAACGTTAGAGACAACCGAAGGTTCAATCAAGAATGGACAATCTAGAGACACTGGCAACATAGGGTACAAAAGATAAATAAACGTTAGAAACAACCGAAGGGTCAATCAAGAATGGACAATCTAGACACACTGACAACATAGGTTACACAAGATAAATGAACGTTAGAGACAACCGAAGGGTTAATCAAGAATGGACAATGTAGAGACACTGGCAACATAGGTTACACAAGATAAATAAACGTTAGAGACAATCGAAGGGTCAATCAAGAATGGACAATCCAGAATCACTGGCAACATAGGTTACACAAGATAAATAAACGTTAGAGACAACCGAAGAGTCAATCAAGAATGGACAATCCAGACTCACTGGCAACATAGGTTACACAAGATAAATAAACGTTAGAGACAACCGAAGGGTTAATCAAGAATGGACAATCCAGAGACACTGGCAACATAGGTTACACAAGATAAATAAACGCTAGACAACCGAAGGGTCAATCAAGAATGGACAATCCAGACTCACTGGCAACATAGGTTACACAAGATAGATAAACGTTAGAGACAACCGAAGGGTCAATCAAGAATGGACAGTCTAGAGACACTGGCAACATAGGTTACACAAGATAAATAAACGTTAGAGACAACCGAAGGGTTAATCAAGAATGGACACTCTAGAGACACTGGCAACATAGGGTACACAAGATAAATAAACGTTAGAGACAACCGAAGGGTCAATCAAGAATGGACAATCTAGAGACACTGGCAACATAGGGTACAAAAGATAAATAAACGTTAGAGACAACCGAAGGGTCAATCAAGAATGGACAATCTAGAGACACTGGGAACATAGGTTACACAAGATAAATAAACGTTAGAGACAACCGAAGGGTTAATCAAGAATGGACAATCTAGAGACACTGGCAACATAGGTTACACAAGATAAATAAACGTTAGAGACAATCGAAGGGTCAATCAAGAATGGACAATCCAGACTCACTGGCAACATAGGTTACACAAGATAAATAAACGTTAGAGACAGCCGAAGGGTCAATCAAGAATGGACAATCCAGACTCACTGGCAACATAGGTTACACAAGTTAAATAAACGTTAGAGACAACCGAAGGGTTAATCAAGAATGGACAATCCAGAGACACTGACAACATAGGTTACACAAGATAAATAAACGTTAGAGACAACCGAAGGGTTAATCAAGAATGGACAATCCAGAGACACTGGCAACATAGGTTACACAAGATAAATAAACGTTAGACAACCGAAGGGTCAATCAAGAATGAACAATCCAGACTCACTGGCAACATAGGTTACACAAGATAAATAAACGTTAGAGACAACTGAAGGGTCAATCAAGAATGGACAATCTAGAGACACTGGCAACATAGGGTACACAAGATAAATAAACGTTAGAGACAACCGAAGGGTTAATCAAGAATAGACAATCCAGAGACACTGGCAACATAGGTTACACAAGATAAATAAACGTTAGAGACAACCGAAAGGTCAATCAAGAATGGACAATCTAGAGACACTGGCAACATAGGGTACACAAGATAAATAAACGTTAGAAACAACCGAAGGGTCAATCAAGAATGGACAATCTAGAGACACTGGCAACATAGGGTACACAAGATAAATAAACGTTAGAGACAACGAAGGGTCAATCAAGCATGGACAATCTAGAAACACTGGCAACATAGGGTACAAAAGATAAATAAACGTTAGAGACAACCGAAGGGTCAATCAAGAATGGACAATCTAGAGACACTGGCAACATAGGGTACACAAGATAAATAAACGTTAGAGACAACCGAAGGGTTAAACAAGAATGGACAATCTAGAGACACTGACAACATAGGTTACACAAGATAAATAAACGTTAGAGACAACGAAGGGTCAATTAAGAATGGACAATCGAGAAACACTGGCAACATAGGGTACACAAGATAAATAAAACGTTAGAGACAACCGAAGGGTCAATCAAGAATGGACAATCTAGAGACACTGACAACATAGGGTACACAAGATAAATAAACGTTAGAGACAACCGAAGGGTCAATCAAGAATGGACAATCTAGAGATACTGGCAACATAGGGTACACAAGATAAATAAACGTTAGAGACAACCGAAGGGTCAATCAAGAATAGACAATCTAGAGACACTGGCAACATAGGGTACACAAGATAAATACACGTTAGAGACAACGAAGGGTCAATCAAGAATGGACAATCCAGAGACACTGGCAACATAGGGTACACAAGATAAATAAACGTTAGAGAATACCGAAGAGTCAATCAAGAATGGACAATCCAGAGACACTGGCAACATTAAGACACATGACTAAGACAAACAAAAGACAACAGAACACAGAAAACTAGAAAGATGAGCAACACGGATTCCGCCAAAAACCGCGAAGGGTAGGCAGTTCCTGTGTCTTATAAGACACCCGCTGTGTTACTCATATATACAGTCAAATCATGTACAAGTCTTGGCTGTGATAGAGGAAAGAAAACATCTAGGTAAAAAGTAAAAGATCCATTATCATTTGAGATATGGATATTTCGGATAATTCGTAACGGTTAACCAGATCGTGCTGACGACCATATAATTTTTGTAATTGATCTGTATATTTCGTTGCCATGGCAACATCGTTTCAGTGGGATATGATTGGTGTGGCTCTATTATCATATTATTAGACATATATTCCAGTAATTAAATATATATTAAATCATGTATATTTTCTGTTAGACATGACCGTTGTTTATTTTTTGCGTTTGTTTGCTTGTTTGGTGCTTTTAGAAGAAAAGTATCTTATATTATTTTATACTAGTATAATGAATTAATAGTATAATATGTGACCACCAACAACATCTGTTGAAAGTCAACCGACTTATATCTATTTTAAAGTTCCGCTTTTTTTTTCACGCAAAATGGTATGGGGTTGTTTCCGCCAATGAAAAGGTGTGGTCGATTTTTCATATATTCCATAAAACTGTTTCTATTTCTTTTCTCAAACAATTACTGGTATTCTGTATGAAAAACGTTCTTAAGTCTTTAAAATAGTTGTAGTATATTTTACGTTACTCAAATACTGATTATAAAATTACGTCTGATAGATAAAACAAATACATAAGTGTTCGTTGGTAAACATAAGAGCAATGACACGATAAAAGGTGCCCACGAACGCTTTCATTGGTAAACATAAGAGCAATGACACGATAAAAGGTGCCCACGAAAGCTTTCATTGGTAAACATAAGAGCAATGACACGATAAAAGGTGCCCATGAAAGCTTTCGTTGGTAAACATAAGAGCAATGACACGATAAAAGGTGCCCACGAAAGCTTTCGTTGGTAAACATAAGAGCAATGACACGATAAAAGGTGCCCATGAAAGCTTTCGTTGGTAAACATAAGAGCAATGACACGATAAAAGGTGCCCACGAAAGCTTTCGTTGGTAAACATAAGAGCAATGACACGATAAAAGGTGCCCACGAAAGCTTTCGTTGGTAAACATAAGAGCAATGACACGATAAAAGGTGCCCATGAAAGCTTTCATTGGTAAACATAAGAGCAATGACACGATAAAAGGTGCCCACGAAAGCTTTCGTTGGTAAACATAAGAGCAATGACACGATAAAAGGTGCCCACGAAAGCTTTCGTTGGTAAACATAAGAGCAATGACACGATAAAAGGTGCCCACGAAAGCTTTCGTTGGTAAACATAAGAGCAATGACACGATAAAAGGTGCCCACGAAAGCTTTCGTTGGTAAACATAAGAGCAATGACACGATAAAAGGTGCCCATGAAAGCTTTCGTTGGTAAACATAAGAGCAATGACACGATAAAAGGTGCCCACGAAAGCTTTCGTTGGTAAACATAAGAGCAATGACACGATAAAAGGTGCCCACGAAAGCTTTCGTTGGTAAACATAAGAGCAATGACACGATAAAAGGTGCCCATGAAAGCTTTCATTGGTAAACATAAGAGCAATGACACGATAAAAGGTGCCCACGAAAGCTTTCGTTGGTAAACATAAGAGCAATGACACGATAAAAGGTGCCCACGAAAGCTTTCGTTGGTAAACATAAGAGCAATGACACGATAAAAGGTGCCCACGAAAGCTTTCGTTGGTAAACATAAGAGCAA
Organism: Bathymodiolus septemdierum; assembly: GCA_963383655.1. NCBI lineage: Eukaryota > Metazoa > Mollusca > Bivalvia > Mytilida > Modiolidae > Bathymodiolus > Bathymodiolus septemdierum. The sequence continues at coordinate 157,578,979 of OY726517.1, forward strand.
TGACACGATAAAAGGTGCCCACGAAAGCTTTCGTTGGTAAACATAAGAGCAATGACACGATAAAAGGTGCCCATGAAAGCTTTCATTGGTAAACATAAGAGCAATGACACGATAAAAGGTGCCCACGAAAGCTTTCGTTGGTAAACATAAGAGCAATGACACGATAAAAGGTGCCCACGGAAGCTTTCGTTGGTAAACATAAGAGCAATGACACGATAAAAGGTGCCCACGAAAGCTTTCGTTGGTAAACATAAGAGCAATGACACGATAAAAGGTGCCCACGAAAGCTTTCGTTGGTAAACATAAGAGCAATGACACGATAAAAGGTGCCCACGAAAGCTTTCGTTGGTAAACATAAGAGCAATGACACGATAAAAGGTGCCCACGAAAGCTTTCGTTGGTAAACATAAGAGCAATGACACGATAAAAGGTGCCCACGAAAGCTTTCGTTGGTAAACATAAGAGCAATGACATGATAAAAGGTGCCCACGAAAGATTTCGTTGGTAAACATAAGAGCAATGACACGATAAAAGGTGCCCACGACAGCTTTCGTTGGTAAACATAAGAACAATGACACGATAAAAGGTGCCCACGAAAGCTTTCGTTGGTAAACATAAGAGCAATGACACGATAAAAGGTGCCCACGAAAGCTTTCGTTGGTAAACATAAGAGCAATGACACGATAAAAGGTGCCCACGAAAGCTTTCGTTGGTAAACATAAGAGCAATGACACGATAAAAGGTGCCCACGAAAGCTTTCGTTGGTAAACATAAGAACAATGACACGATAAAAGGTGCCCACGAAAGCTTTCGTTGGTAAACATAAGAGCAATGACACGATAAAAGGTGCCCACGGAAGCTTTCGTTGGTAAACATAAGAGCAATGACACGATAAAAGGTGCCCACGACAGCTTTCGTTGGTAAACATAAGAGCAATGACACGATAAAAGGTGCCCACGAAAGCTTTCGTTGGTAAACATAAGAGCAATGACACGATAAAAGGTGCCCACGAAAGCTTTCGTTGGTAAACATAAGAGCAATGACATGATAAAAGGTGCCCACGAAAGCTTTCGTTGGTAAACATAAGAGCAATGACACGATAAAAGGTGCCCACGAACGCTTTCATTGGTAAACATAAGAACAATGACACGATAAAAGGTGCCCACGAAAGCTTTCGTTGGTAAACATAAGAGCAATGACACGATAAAAGGTGCCCACGAAAGCTTTCGTTGGTAAACATAAGAGCAATGACACGATAAAAGGTGCCCACGAAAGCTTTCGTTGGTAAACATAAGAGCAATGACACGATAAAAGGTGCCCACGAAAGCTTTCGTTGGTAAACATAAGAGCAATGACACGATAAAAGGTGCCCACGAAAGCTTTCGTTGGTAAACATAAGAGCAATGACACGATAAAAGGTGCCCACGAAAGCTTTCGTTGGTAAACATAAGAGCAATGACACGATAAAAGGTGCCCACGAAAGCTTTCGTTGGTAAACATAAGAACAATGACACGATAAAAGGTGCCCACGAAAGCTTTCGTTGGTAAACATAAGAGCAATGACATGATAAAAGGTGCCCACGAAAGCTTTCGTTGGTAAACATAAGAGCAATGACACGATAAAAGGTGCCCACGAAAGCTTTCATTGGTAAACATAAGAGCAATGACACGATAAAAGGTGCCCACGAAAGCTTTCGTTGGTAAACATAAGAGCAATGACACGATAAAAGGTGCCCACGAACGCTTTCGTTGGTAAACATAAGAGCAATGACACGATAAAAGGTGCCCACGAAAGCTTTCGTTGGTAAACATAAGAACAATGACACGATAAAAGGTGCCCACGAAAGCTTTCATTGGTAAACATAAGAGCAATGACACGATAAAAGGTGCCCACGAAAGCTTTCGTTGGTAAACATAAGAGCAATGACACGATAAAAGGTGCCCACGAAAGCTTTCGTTGGTAAACATAAGAACAATGACACGATAAAAGGTGCCCACGAAAGCTTTCGTTGGTAAACATAAGAGCAATGACACGATAAAAGGTGCCCACGAAAGCTTTCGTTGGTAAACATAAGAGCAATGACACGATAAAAGGTGCCCACGAAAGCTTTCGTTGGTAAACATAAGAGCAATGACACGATAAAAGGTGCCCACGAAAGCTTTCGTTGGTAAACATAAGAGCAATGACACGATAAAAGGTGCCCACGAAAGCTTTCATTGGTAAACATAAGAGCAATGACACGATAAAAGGTGCCCACGAACGCTTTCGTTGGTAAACATAAAAACAATGACACGATAAAAGGTGCCCACGAAAGCTTTCGTTGGTAAACATAAGAGCAATGACACGATAAAAGGTGCCCACGAAAGCTTTCGTTGGTAAACATAAGAACAATGACACGATAAAAGGTGCCCACGAAAGCTTTCGTTGGTAAACATAAGAGCAATGACACGATAAAAGGTGCCCACGAAAGCTTTCGTTGGTAAACATAAGAACAATGACACGATAAAAGGTGCCCACGAAAGCTTTCGTTGGTAAACATAAGAGCAATGACACGATAAAAGGTGCCCATGAAAGCTTTCATTGGTAAACATAAGAGCAATGACACGATAAAAGGTGCCCACGAAAGCTTTCGTTGGTAAACATAAGAGCAATGACACGATAAAAGGTGCCCATGAAAGCTTTCGTTGGTAAACATAAGAGCAATGACACGATAAAAGGTGCCCATGAAAGCTTTCGTTGGTAAACATAAGAACAATGACACGATAAAAGGTGCCCACGAAAGCTTTCGTTGGTAAACATAAGAGCAATGACATGATAAAAGGTGCCCACGAAAGCTTTCGTTGGTAAACATAAGAGCAATGACACGATAAAAGGTGCCCATGAAAGCTTTCGTTGGTAAACATAAGAGCAATGACACGATAAAAGGTGCCCACGAAAGCTTTCATTGGTAAACATAAGAGCAATGACACGATAAAAGGTGCCCACGAAAGCTTTCATTGGTAAACATAAGAGCAATGACACGATAAAAGGTGCCAACGAAAGCTTTCGTTGGTAAACATAAGAGCAATGACATGATAAAAGGTGCCCACGAAAGCTTTCGTTGGTAAACATAAGAGCAATGACACGATAAAAGGTGCCCATGAAAGCTTTCGTTGGTAAACATAAGAGCAATGACACGATAAAAGGTGCCCACGAAAGCTTTCATTGGTAAACATAAGAGCAATGACACGATAAAATGTGCCCACGAAAGCTTTCATTGGTAAACATAAGAGCAATGACACGATAAAAGGTGCCCACGAAAGCTTTCGTTGGTAAACATAAGAGCAATGACACGATAAAAGGTGCCCACGAAAGCTTTCGTTGGTAAACATAAGAGCAATGACACGATAAAAGGTGCCCACGAAAGCTTTCATTGGTAAACATAAGAGCAATGACACGATAAAAGGTGCCCATGAAAGCTTTCGTTGGTAAACATAAGAGCAATGACACGATAAAAGGTGCCCACGAAAGCTTTCGTTGGTAAACATAAGAGCAATGACACGATAAAAGGTGCCCACGAAAGCTTTCGTTGGTAAACATAAGAGCAATGACACGATAAAAGGTGCCCACGAAAGCTTTCGTTGGTAAACATAAGAGCAATGACACGATAAAAGGTGCCCACGAAAGCTTTCATTGGTAAACATAAGAGCAATGACACGATAAAAGGTGCCCACGAAAGCTTTCGTTGGTAAACATAAGAGCAATGACACGATAAAAGGTGCCCACGAAAGCTTTCATTGGTAAACATAAGAGCAATGACACGATAAAAGGTGCCCACGAAAGCTTTCATTGGTAAACATAAGAGCAATGACACGATAAAAGGTGCCCACGAAAGCTTTCGTTGGTAAACATAAGAGCAATGACACGATAAAAGGTGCCCACGAAAGCTTTCGTTGGTAAACATAAGAGCAATGACACGATAAAAGGTGCCCACGAAAGCTTTCATTGGTAAACATAAGAGCAATGACACGATAAAAGGTGCCCATGAAAGCTTTCGTTGGTAAACATAAGAGCAATGACACGATAAAAGGTGCCCACGAAAGCTTTCGTTGGTAAACATAAGAGCAATGACACGATAAAAGGTGCCCACGAAAGCTTTCGTTGGTAAACATAAGAGCAATGACACGATAAAAGGTGCCCACGAAAGCTTTCGTTGGTAAACATAAGAGCAATGACACGATAAAAGGTGCCCACGAAAGCTTTCTTAAACTTCGGTTTTATGGTTTCATTTAAAGTTAATTACAAAAAATAAAATGAAATTCAACATGATAAATTGTAGACGGTTGTTCGCAAGCCAAGAAGAATTCCTATGACAGTGGCGGGTACACAATGTGGGCGCATGATATTGATGAATCACAAGTGACATCAAATAAATGATATCCACCCAGATTGTGTTTGATTGACTATGATTTGAACATGTCCAAAAATGCTATCAATTATCTATATTATTTTGTTTACACATTCTATATTGATGATAACAGCGAGGTAAAGTTGGTCATTTATCGTCCTTCGACATTCAATTAGTAACCAACTTTACCTTTTACGTTCGAGATCCCAATTATATATATTTTTCCTATTGTAAATATTTTATTCGTAATGCGGATTTTTAGATTGATACACCTAACACAAAAATACATGACCACTCATTTTCCTGGCTTGGGACAGGCACTTCAATAAAACGTGGCGGTGTTAAGCTAGTTTTATGAGCCCGGTAATGTTGCTTATTATATTTAGATTTGATACACTCACCTGGCAAATCATTAATTCAAATAGGTTACAATCATTGACACTTAGGCCCTACATAATAGGTACAATCATTGACACTTAGTGACACTTAGGCCCTACATAATAGGTACAATCAATGACACTTAGGCCCTACATAATAGGTACAATCATTGACACTTAGACCCTACATAATAGGTACAATAATTGACACTTGGGCTCTACATAATAGGTTGCAATCATTGACACTTAGGCCCTACATAATAGGTACAATCAATGACACTTAGGCCCTACATAATAGGTACAATCATTGACACTTAGACCCTACATAATAGGTACAATCATTGACACTTAGACCCTACATAATAGGTACAATCATTGACACTTAAGTCCTATTTAATAGGTACAATCATTGACACTTAGGCCCTACATAATAGGTACAATCAATGACACTTAGGCCCTACTTGATAGGTACAATCATTGACACTTAGACCCTACATAATAGGTACAATCATTGACACTTAGGCCCTACATAATAGGTACAATCATTGACACTTAGACCCTACATAATAGGTACAATCAATGACACTTAGGCCCTACTTGATAGGTACAATCATTGACACTTAGACCCTACATAATAGGTACAATCAATGACACTTAGGCCCTACTTGATAGGTACAATCATTGACACTTAGACCCTACATAATAGGTACAATCATTGACACTTAGATTCTACATAATAGGTACAATCATTGACACTTAAGTCCTATTTAATAGGTACAATCATTGACACTTAGGTCCTACATAATAGGTACAATCAATGACACTTAGATACTACATAATAGGTACAATCAATGACACTTAGATTCTACATAATAGGTACAATCATTGACACTTAGACCCTACATAATAGGTACAATCAATGACACTTAGATACTACATAATAGGTACAATCAATGACACTTAGACCCTACATAATAGGTACAATCAATGACACTTAGATACTACATAATAGGTACAATCATTGACACTTAAGCCCTACATAATAGGTACAATCAATGACACTTAGACCCTACATAATAGGTACAATCAATGACACTTAGATACTACATAATAGGTACAATCATTGACACTTAGGCCCTACATAATAGGTACAATCATTGACACTTAGATACTACATAATAGGTACAATCAATGACACTTAGGTCCTACATAATAGGTACAATCATTGACACTTAGACCCTACATAATAGGTACAATCAATGACACTTAGACCCTACATAATAGGTACAATCAATGACACTTAGACCCTACATAATAGGTACAATCAATGACACTTAGATACTACATAATAGGTACAATCAATGACACTTAGGTCCTACATAATAGGTACAATCATTGACACTTAGACCCTACATAATAGGTACAATCATTGACACTTAGATTCTACATAATAGGTACAATCATTGACACTTAAGTCCTATTTAATAGGTACAATCATTGACACTTAGGTCCTACATAATAGGTACAATCAATGACACTTAGATTCTACATAATAGGTACAATCATTGACACTTAGACCCTACATAATAGGTACAATCATTGACACTTAGATTCTACATAATAGGTACAATCATTGACACTTAAGTCCTACATAATAGGTACAATCAATGACACTTAGGTCCTACATAATAGGTACAATCATTGACACTTAGATTCTACATAATAGGTACAATCATTGACACTTAAGCCCTACATAATAGGTACAATCATTGACACTTAGATTCTACATAATAGGTACAATCATTGACACTTAGGTCCTACATAATAGGTACAATCAATGACACTTTGACCCTACATAATAGGTACAATCAATGACACTTAGGCCCTACATAATAGGTACAATCATTGACACTTAGACCCTACATAATAGGTACAATCATTGACACTTAGATTCTACATAATAGGTACAATCATTGACACTTAAGTCCTATTTAATAGGTACAATCATTGACACTTAGGTCCTACATAATAGGTACAATCAATGACACTTAGATTCTACATAATAGGTACAATCATTGACACTTAAGTCCTACATAATAGGTACAATCAATGACACTTAGGTCCTACATAATAGGTACAATCATTGACACTTAGATTCTACATAATAGGTACAATCATTGACACTTAAGCCCTACATAATAGGTACAATCATTGACACTTAGATTCTACATAATAGGTACAATCATTGACACTTAAGCCCTACATAATAGGTACAATCATTGACACTTAGATTCTACATAATAGGTACAATCATTGACACTTAAGCCCTACATAATAGGTACAATCATTGACACTTAGGCCCTACATAATAGGTACAATCATTGACACTTAAGCCCTACATAATAGGTACAATCATTGACACTTAGATTCTACATAATAGGTACAATCATTGACACTTAAGCCCTACATAATAGGTACAATCATTGACACTTAGGTCCTACATAATAGGTACAATCAATGACACTTAGGCCCTACATAATAGGTACAATCATTGACACTTAGACCCTACATAATAGGTACAATCATTGACACTTAGACCCTACATAATAGGTACAATCATTGACACTTAAGTCCTATTTAATAGGTACAATCATTGACACTTAGACCCTACATAATAGGTACAATCAATGACACTTAGGCCCTACTTGATAGGTACAATCATTGACACTTAGACCCTACATAATAGGTACAATCATTGACACTTAGACCCTACATAATAGGTACAATCAATGACACTTAGACCCTACATAATAGGTACAATCATTGACACTTAAGCCCTACATAATAGGTACAATCAATGACACTTTGACCCTACATAATAGGTACAATCAATGACACTTAGGTCCTACATAATAGGTACAATCATTGACACTTAGGTCCTACATAATAGGTACAATCAATGACACTTTGACCCTACATAATAGGTACAATCAATGACACTTAGGTCCTACATAATAGGTACAATCATTGACACTTAGGTCCTACATAATAGGTACAATCAATGACACTTTGACCCTACATAATAGGTACAATCATTGACACTTAGGTCCTACATAATAGGTACAATCAATGACACTTTGACCCTACATAATAGGTACAATCAATGACACTTAGGTCCTACATAATAGGTACAATCATTGACACTTAGACCCTACATAATAGGTACAATCAATGACACTTAGGCCCTACATAATAGGTACAATCATTGACACTTAAGCCCTACATAATAGGTACAATCATTGACACTTAGATTCTACATAATAGGTACAATCATTGACACTTAAGCCCTACATAATAGGTACAATCATTGACACTTAGATTCTACATAATAGGTACAATCATTGACACTTAAGCCCTACATAATAGGTACAATCAATGACACTTAGGCCCTACATAATAGGTACAATCATTGACACTTAGGTCCTACATAATAGGTACAATCATTGACACTTAGGCCATGTCTTACTGTACCACAACTAGCACCATATACCGTCATGAATACTTATTGCCCGACTAGTTTACTAGATTTGTCAGGTAACAACAGCATTCATACTGAACAATTTGCCATTCCAGTTTAAATTGTTCAACCAGTGATACAGTTTTGCAATTCAATCTGTAATATTGGTATTGGAATGGGTTGAACTTATACTTAACTGTGGTAATCTTCTGTAACTATTGGGTAACTCTACCAAGCTAATCCAGTCACAAGACTTTTCTACAGATATTGTATAGCTGAGTACTATATTTTTAGAGTTTATAGTTTTATAGTGTTTAACACCACTTTCAACAATATTTCAGTTATATCATGGCGGTTATATTTTTAGACTTAATGATTACTCTGTACTATACCAACACGTTAATATTGGTATATAGTGTTAGCATACTGCAATAAGCATATCGAGTGGGTGAGTGATTGTTGTTTAACGCCAAATAAGCATTTTTCAGCTATACCATGGCGAGAACAAGTAACATTGACTAAAATGATAATGATGTCTGCTTTGTACTAGATCAACACGCTTAGTTGTTCTTTTTATAGTGTAAGCTTACTGAAAAAACAGTCCGCAGGTAGACATGCCGTTCCACTCGGATACATTACCCAGCCAACCAGTCTTTGCATTTACTTCCGAATGTTGCTTGCATAGAGGAGAAGCAGCAAATATCAATCTTATTACCTTTGGTTTGACCCCACTGGTAATGATCTCCCGAACTCAAGGTTTGACCCCACTGGTAATGATCTCCCGAACTCAAGGTTTGACCCCACTGGTAATGATCTCCCGAACTCAAGGTTTGACCCCACTGGTAATGATCTCCCGAACTCAAGGTTTGAACCCACTGGTAATGATCTCCCGAACTCAAGGTTTGACCCCACTGGTAATGATCTCCCGAACTCAAGGTTTGACCCCACTGGTAATGATCTCCCGAACTCAAGGTTTGACCCCACTGGTAATGATCTCCCGAACTCAAGGTTTGACCCCACTGGTAATGATCTCCCGAACTCAAGGTTTGACCCCACTGGTAATGATCTCCCGAACTCAAGGTGAGCATGATAACAATAACACCATCGGTTTGTCAAGGGGAAATATAAGATGTGAAAGGACGAACTTTTTGTCACACTTTTGTCATTGCATTTTATAAATGGATTTAAGTGAATGAATGGCTATAAAGTTGGAGCATTTTAACATTGGAGACCAGTTACCTTTCTTAAGTCTTACCTTCAGTGGTCTGTGCAGTAGGTGCAGAAAAAGTAGATACTGTAAAAAGCACAACAAAGCAAAATGTCTTTGCCCACATCTTAAATCTCTGTTGGGTGACCATTTTTTACTTAAGTTTAAATTATTGTGAGTAAGTTATACTTGTAAGTAGTCTGATTAAAGTTCGAATGAACCATATCTCGTGATGATACACATTTTGTTGATAATAAAAGATAAAATCCACAGTATTATTATTTATTTACTTATGTAGTTATGATTGATTTGAGGGACCATCGTACACTATTGGATTATATCTACTTATGTAATACGTGCACAAGGTTACCACTGCTTTCATGCTGATTCTTTTGTCTCGCCTGCAACGAAAGTCTCTGAAGACGAGACATATGTATAGCCTTTTCGGTGGCGTCGGCGCGTTAAACAATGTCAAGTTTTCGTGATTTTGTCAGTTTCTCCACTACCATACAATCTGGCTTACTATATTTGTCCACACATTAATTGACCATTGAGGGTACATGTAACCCGACATGTGACACCTGACCTTGACATCATTTCCACAGTCTACTGACTGTTAAATTTACATCAAGTTTTCCTGTTAGGTAAGTTTCTCCATAACTATACAACCTAGGCTCACTGTAATTGGTCCACACATTGATCATGCAGGGTACATGTCAGACGGGCATGTGTCAACTGACATTGATCTCATTTTCACGATCTACTGACATTGTTAAATTTGCGTCAAGTTTTCGTGATTAGATCAGTTTCTCCATTACCATACAACCTAGCTATATTCTAGTAATAGGCTCACCTTACTTGGTCCACGCATCGATCATGAAGGCAGCGCCGGATTTACCTATATGCTTGTCAGGCTGAAGCCTAGGGCCTCAAAATCTAGGGGCCTCCGGCCAATATGTATAATATTTTTAACATTGTCAGGCCTTTCTTACTCATGCTTCTATAACCCTCCTAATTTTCCTTGCACTCCATTTCAGAATAATACTGTCTTAAGCCAATAACTCGACACTAGCATTGATTTCTGTATTAATTTTGTCCTTCCATAAAAGCTGGTTTGTTGATTTAGTTGGTTTATGGTTTTAACACCACTTTTAACAATATTTCAGTTATATCGTCGTGGTCAGTTTTATTGGTGGAGGAAACCGGAATACCCGGAGAAAACCACCAACCTGTCGCAAGTCACTGACAAAATTTATCAGATAATGTTGTATCGAGTACACCTCGTCATGAACGGGGTTCGTACTTCACAACGTTAGTGGTGCTTCGCACTGATTGCATAGGTACATTGTAGTTGTAAATCCAACTACAATACGATCACGGCCACCACGACGGCTCCATAAAGGCAGATAGAGAAGTTGAAAACACAAGGTGTTATCAGACATCACAAGGTGTTATCAGACATCACAAGGTGTTATCAGACATCACAAGGTGTAATCAGACATCACAAGGTATAATCAGACATCAGAAGGTGCTATCAGACATCACAAGGTGTAATCAGATATCACAAGGTGTTATCAGACATCACAAGGTGTTATCAGACATCACAAGGTGTAATCAGACATCACAAGGTGCTATCAGACATCACAAGGTGTAATCAGATATCACAAGGTGTTATCAGACATCACAAGGTGTTATCAGACATCACCAGACATCACAAGGTGTTATCAGACATCACAAGGTGTTATCAGACATCACAAGGTGTAATCAGACATCACAAGGTGTTATCAGACATCACAAGGTGTAATCAGACATCACAAGGTGTAATCAGACATCACAAGGTGTAATCAGACATCACAAGGCGCTATCAGACATCACAAGGTGTAATCAGATATCACAAGGTGTTATCAGACATCACAAGGTGTTATCAGACATCACAAGGTGTAATCAGACATCACAAGGTGCTATCAGACATCACAAGGTGTAATCAGATATCACAAGGTGTTATCAGACATCACAAGGTGTTATCAGACATCACCAGACATCACAAGGTGTTATCAGACATCACAAGGTGTTATCAGACATCACAAGGTGTAATCAGACATCACAAGGTGTTATCAGACATCACAAGGTGTAATCAGACATCACAAGGTGTAATCAGACATCACAAGGTGTTATCAGACATCACAAGTTGTAATCAGACATCACAAGGTGTTATCAGACAACACAAGGTGTTATCAGACATCACAGGGTGTTATCAGACATCACAAGGTGTAATCAGACATCACAAGGTGTTATCAGACATCACAAGGTGTTATCAGACATCACATTTGTTTCCACGTGGAGGCGTATGTCCTTTATAGTTGTAGTGGTCATGTCAATTTCTCCATTGCCATACAATCTAGGCCCACCTTTTTTGGTCCACACATTGGTTGTGGAGGGTACATGTCAGTCAGGTTTGATCCACACATTGATTGTGGAGGGTACATGTCAGTCAGGCACGTGTTACCTTTACCATGATCCCATTTTCACGGTCTACTGACTTCAAGTTTGATGATTAGGTCAGTTTCTACAACCTAGGTTGACCATATTTGGTCTACACTTAGATGATGGAGCCGGTACAGTTTCATCATACAATAAATTAATAAATTTTCTGAAAAATATTTCACTCAAACAATTTGAAGGGGACAGGCGATACATAGACCTGTCTACACTTGTTTTATATAGAAATTGAAAATACAATAACACGGCAACATACTGTTTACTTGGATATGATTTTTCTGATGCAATTTATTTTGATTTGATTTGATTTATTGTGTTTAACGTCACTTTCAGCAATATGTCAGCTATATCATGGCGACCAGTTTTAGTGGTGGAAGAAGCCGGAGTACCCGGAGAGAACCATCGACCATGGGCAAGCAACTAGTCGACTTTATCACTTGCGGCTGCGAGTCGAGTGACCCTTTTTGTAATTTACAAAGCTGACCGTGAACCCACGTCGTATTGGTGATAGGCTTGTATGAGTTGTTAGGTAATCCAACTACCTAACTCATTGAGCCACCCGGGCCCTCAATTTATTTTGAACTGAACTCGATTTATTAACAGTCTTCTACTTCTACCATACTGTGACCACCGTCATCTGGCCGACTATTCCATCACATTAGGTGTGCGCATGTATTGGATCAGTTAAATCGGTGCTTTACATATTTACAGTGAAAATAAAAACAGAATGACAAAATATTTTACTTGGTGGCTAGTAGCTCTTGAGGGATTCGAGTCTACTTGCGGCGGTCACCGAGTTGGGTAAGGTGTTCCAATCCCGGATTGTTCTCAGGTAGAAGGATTCTTTCCTGGTTGTTGCATTGAATGATGGTAACTGGAAACAGTGACAGGGTTTTCTTATCACAACTCCCCTAGTGAACCCTTGGTGAATTATCTTTAAATGTAATTGTAAATAAACCTGATTTATTTATATACCTTAACAAGTTTATCATAAAGAAAGTACTTTTAAAACACACCTAACATCACCCCAAGGGAATCCCACATCGTTAGTAGCCCATGCTGATCATCACACTCCCATACTCTCCCACATCGTTAGTAGCCCATGCTGATCATCACACTCCCATACTCTCCCACATCGTTAGTAGCCCATGCTGATCATCACACTCCCATACTCTCCCACATCGTTAGTAGCCCATGCTGATCATCACACTCCCATACTCTCCCACATCGTTAGTAGCCCATGCTGATCGATCACACTCCCATACTCTCCCACATCGTTAGTAGCCCATGCTGATCATCACACTCCCATACTCTCCCACATCGTTAGTAGCCCATGCTGATCATCACACTCCCATACTCTCCCACATCGTTAGTAGCCCATGCTGATCATCACACTCCCATACTCTCCCACATCGTTAGTAGCCCATGCTGATCATCACACTCCCATACTCTCCCACATCGTTAGTAGCCCATGCTGATCATCACACTCCCATACTCTCCCACATCGTTAGTAGCCCATGCTGATCATCACACTCCCATACTCTCCCACATCGTTAGTAGCCCATGCTGATCATCACACTCCCATACTCTCCCACATCGTTAGTAGCCCATGCTGATCATTACACTCCCATACTCTCCCACATCGTTAGTAGCCCATGCTGATCATCACACTCCCATACTCTCCCACATCGTTAGTAGCCCATGCTGATCATCACACTCCCATACTCTCCCACATCGTTAGTAGCCCATGCTGATCATCACACTCCCACATCGTTAGTAGCCCATGCTGATCATCACACTCCCACATCGTTAGTAGCCCATGCTGATCATCACACTCCCATACTCTCCCACATCGTTAGTAGCCCATGCTGATCATCACACTCCCACATCGTTAGTAGCCCATGCTGATCATCACACTCCCACATCGTTAGTAGCCCATGCTGATCATCACACTCCCATACTCTCCCACATCGTTAGTAGCCCATGCTGATCATCACACTCCCATACTCTCCCACATCGTTAGTAGCCCATGCTGATCATCACACTCCCATACTCTCCCACATCGTTAGTAGCCCATGCTGATCATCACACTCCCATACTCTCCCACATCGTTAGTAGCCCATGCTGATCATCACACTCCCATACTCTCCCACATCGTTAGTAGCCCATGCTGATCATCACACTCCCATACTCTCCCACATCGTTAGTAGCCCATGCTGATCATCACACTCCCATACTCTCCCACATCGTTAGTAGCCCATGCTGATCATCACACTCCGATACTCTCCCACATCGTTAGTAGCCCATGCTGATCATCACACTCCCATACTCTCCCACATCGTTAGTAGCCCATGCTGATCGATCACACTCCCATACTCTCCCACATCGTTAGTAGCCCATGCTGATCATCACACTCCCATACTCTCCCACATCGTTAGTAGCCCATGCTGATCATCACACTCCCATACTCTCCCACATCGTTAGTAGCCCATGCTGATCATCACACTCCCATACTCTCCCACATCGTTAGTAGCCCATGCTGATCATCACACTCCGATACTCTCCCACATCGTTAGTAGCCCATGCTGATCGATCACACTCCGATACTCTCCCACATCGTTAGTAGCCCATGCTGATCATCACACTCCCATACTCTCCCACATCGTTGGTAGCCCATGCTGATCATCACACTCCCATACTCTCCCACATCGTTAGTAGCCCATGCTGATCATCACACTCCCATACTCTCCCACATCGTTAGTAGCCCATGCTGATCATCACACTCCGATACTCTCCCACATCGTTAGTAGCCCATGCTGATCGATCACACTCCGATACTCTCCCACATCGTTAGTAGCCCATGCTGATCATCACACTCCCATACTCTCCCACATCGTTAGTAGCCCATGCTGATCGATCACACTCCCATACTCTCCCACATCGTTAGTAGCCCATGCTGATCATCACACTCCCATACTCTCCCACATCGTTAGTAGCCCATGCTGATCATCACACTCCCATACTCTCCCACATCGTTAGTAGCCCATGCTGATCATCACACTCCGATACTCTCCCACATCGTTAGTAGCCCATGCTGATCATCACACTCCGATACTCTCCCACATCGTTAGTAGCCCATGCTGATCATCACACTCCGATACTCTCCCACATCGTTAGTAGCCCATGCTGATCATCACACTCCCATACTCTCCCACATCGTTAGTAGCCCATGCTGATCGATCACACTCCCATACTCTCCCACATCGTTAGTAGCCCATGCTGATCATCACACTCCCATACTCTCCCACATCGTTAGTAGCCCATGCTGATCATCACACTCCGATACTCTCCCACATCGTTAGTAGCCCATGCTGATCATCACACTCCGATACTCTCCCACATCGTTAGTAGCCCATGCTGATCATCACACTCCGATACTCTCCCACATCGTTAGTAGCCCATGCTGATCATCACACTCCCATACTCTCCCACATCGTTAGTAGCCCATGCTGATCGATCACACTCCCATACTCTCCCACATCGTTAGTAGCCCATGCTGATCATCACACTCCCATACTCTCCCACATCGTTAGTAGCCCATGCTGATCATCACACTCCCATACTCTCCCACATCGTTAGTAGCCCATGCTGATCATCACACTCCGATACTCTCTGTGGTGATGAGTGGGAAGTATTAAAGAGTTATCGGCCGTGGGTTACCGATGATGGGAATCCCGAGGCTATAGGAATAGTGCTACTTTACACATACATTAAGACAACTGCCGCTATATACTTCACCGATCTTTCTTGTTCCTCATTGACATTAAGATTCAGTCCTTCATGGTATGTTATCACTTTCTAGTGAGTTAAAGCAGGAATTTAGGAGTCGAGTAGGCAAGGGGGCATCTGTCCCTTCCTTTTTTTTGGGCAAAATAATTGAGCTAATGTGTGTATTATCCCTTTTTCAACATTTCTTGTATATTATGGCCATGAGTTTTAGTGGTAGAGGAGTAACACCAGGTAACCACCTATATAGCTACAACAAGTCACTGACAAACGTTTATCACATAAGGTTTTATCAGTACACCTCGCCATAAGTAGGAATCAAAACTAACAACTTTAGGGCTTTAACGCCACTTTCAACAATATTTCAGCTATATTGTGGCAATCAGTGTTATTTGTGGAGGAAACCGGAGTATCAGGAGAAAACCACCAACCTGCTGCAAGTCATTGACAGACTTTATCACATAATGTTGTATGGAGCACACCTCACCATTTCATAGGTACAAATGTAGTTGTAAATCCAAGTACCGTACATACGATCACAACCACAATGACCCCTAACAACATTAGTAATGATAGGCACTGATTGCATTGGTATATGTAAAACTACCCCATATGTACTACATTATATTAATAAAAATCTTAATACAATCCTGGTCTCTAACAACCAGTAGAATACGAGAACTGAAGATTGAGCCACACAAAAAAGTGTGAACTCAGGTGCTCCAGAAGGACAAGCAGTTCCTGCTTCACTAGTGACATGTTTGACTCTTGTTACAAAGTTATGTCATGAATGAGGAAAAGAACCTATAGCTAACAAAAAAGAATGGGGCACTGTAGTCCATGTCTGAAGTTAACAATATTGTTAATGGCATTCCAGATAAAGCAATTTATCTAACCTTGAATAGTTTTGCAAGATAAATTAGAAAAGTTTGGATGCAAATGAAGCTTTTTCAGAAATATTTTACCTTTAAAAACTAGAGGCTCAACTGGTTATTTATACACGTTTGGGTTCAAGCAAATTTCCAGTTTCTGAGAAGAATTTATGATTAGGTCATATGTTAAAAGTATGCTTTTAAATTGTTTATTGGTTTCAGAGAATAATATGGAAGTATCTATTTCTCATAGGGTCGTATGTTAAATATGCCCTGTGGTGGTAGGAACTGATAAAACCAGAGGCTCTCAAGAGCCTGTATCGTTCACCTGGTAATAAAAAAAAACAATTGGTCCTATGTAAAAACTATGTCCTGCAGTGGTAGTCATCTTGGAATTACGATCAACATAAAAAACACAAAGTTTGTAAAGGACCTTCCAATGATTGATGCACAGTTTAGGTTCAATCAGTGCAATAGCTTCAGAAAAGAAAATATTTCTGTATTTTCCCCATATGGTTCTGTGTTAATACTATGACCTGTGGTGGCAGCCATCTTGGATTTCCGATCGGCATAAAAAAACAGAGGACCTTCCAATGATCATTCCTGGGCAGTTTGGTTTCAACTGTCCAAGTGGTTTCAGAGAAGAAGCATTTTGAAACATTTTTCCCAGAGGGTTCAATGTTAAACTAAGTCCTGCCGTAGCCGCCATTTTGAATTTCATATCAGAACAAAAAACGTAAAGTTTGTAGAGGACCATCCAATGAACATTCATGTACAGTTTGGCTTTAATCATATTTGTAGTTTCTGAGAAGAAGGCATTTGAACATTTTCCCATAGGGTCCAATGTTAATCTATGTCCTGTGGTGGTGGCCATCTTGGATTTCCGATCGGCATAAAAAACACACACCTTGTAGAGGACCTTCCAATGATCATTCCTGGGCAGTTTGGTTTCAATTATCCAAGTGGTTTCAGAGAAGAAGCGTTTTGAAACATTTTTCCCATAGGGTCCAATGTTAAACTAAGTCCTGCCGTAGCCGCCATTTTGAAATTCATACCGGAACAAAAAACGTAAAGTTTGTAGAGGACCATCTAATGAACATTCTTGTACAGTTTGGCTTTAATCATATTTGTAGTTTCTGAGAAGAAGGCATTTGAATATTTTTCCATAGGGTCCAATGTTAATCTATGTCCTGCGGTGGCGGCCATCTTGGATTTCCGATCGGCATAAAAAACAGAAACTTTGTAGAGGACCTTCCAATGATCATTCCTGGGCAGTTTGGTTTCAATTATCCAAGTGGTTTCAGAGAAGAAGCGTTTTGAAACATTTTTCCCATAGGGTCCAATGTTAAACTAAGTCCTGCCGTAGCCGCCATTTTGAATTTCATATCGGAACAAAAAACCTTAAGATTGTAGAGGACCATCCAATGAACATTCATGTACAGTTTGGCTTTAATCATATTTGTAGTTTCTGAGAAGAAGGCATTTGAACATTTTCCCATAGGGTCCAATGTTAATCTATGTCCTGCGGTGGTGGCCATCTTGAATTTTTGATCGGCATAAAAAAACAGAAACTTTGTAGAGGACCTTCCAATGATCATTCCTGGGCAGTTTGGTTTCAACTGTCTAAGTGGTTTCAGAGAAGAAGCATTTTGAAACATTTTTCCCATAGGGTCCAATGTTAAACTAAGTCCTGCCGTAGCCGCCATTTTGAATTTCATATCGGAACAAAAAACCTTCAGATTGTAGAGGACCATCCAATGAGCATTCATGTACAGTTTGGCTTTAATCATATTTGTAGTTTCTGAGAAGAAGGCATTTGAACATTTTCCCATAGGGTCCAATGTTAATCTATGTCCTGCGGTGGTGGCCATCTTGAATTTTTGATCGGCATAAAAAAACAGAAACTTTGTAGAGGACCTTCCAATGATCATTCCTGGGCAGTTTGGTTTCAATTATCCAAGTGGTTTCAGAGAAGAAGCGTTTTGAAACATTTTTCCCATAGGGTCCAATGTTAAACTAAGTCCTGCCGTAGCCGCCATTTTGAATTTCTTATCGGAACAAAAAACGTAAAGTTTGTAGAGGACCATCCAATGAACATTCATGTACAGTTTGGCTTTAATCATATTTGTAGTTTCTGAGAAGAAGGCATTTGAATATTTTTCCATAGGGTCCAATGTTAATCTATGTCCTGCGGTGGCGGCCATCTTGGATTTCCGATCGGCATAAAAAACAAAAACTTTGTAGAGGACCTTCCAATGATCATTCCTGGGCAGTTTGGTTTCAACTGTCCAAGTGGTTTCAGAGAAGAAGCATTTTGAAACATTTTTCCCATAGGGTCCAATGTTAAACTAAGTCCTGCCGTAGCCGCCATTTTGAATTTCATATCGGAACAAAAAACCTTAAGATTGTAGAGGACCATCCAATGAACATTCATGTACAGTTTGGCTTTAATCATATTTGTAGTTTCTGAGAAGAAGGCATTTGAACATTTTCCCATAGGGTCCAATGTTAATCTATGTCCTGCGATGGCGGCCATCTTGGATTTCTGATCGGCATAAAAAACAGTAACTTGGTAAAGGACATTCCAATGATCATTCCTTTACAGTTTGGGTTCAGTCAGTTCATTAGTTTCAGAGAAGAAGATCTTTGAAATTTCAGCCAATCAGAGCATATTATTGGCCCTGGCAGCCATATTGAATATGCGACTGGAACGAAAAACAGTAACTTTGTAGAGGACCATCCAAGGAACATTCCTGCTAAGTTCGGTTCCAATCGGCCAAGTGGTTTCGGAGAAAAAGCTTGAAATGTGAAAAGTTTACAGACGACGGACGCCAAGTGATGGCAATAGTTCACCTGGACCTTTGGTCCAGGTGAACTAAAAAACCTCATTAAATATTCAAGTTGGTCTTTGAATTTTTACTTGTCCAAACTTTACAAGCATGCCAAAAATGACATCACCAAGAGGGTAACTAACGCAAACAAACAAATTAATAGTTCATGATCATCATTTACTGATAAAACAAATTCCTTATGTACAAATATTCTATAATTATATGCAAACATGTCTCAATATGCAAATTTATATCCTCGATCTTTAGCTGTTATTTCACCAGACTTAATCTTCCTCTCTTGCTTTTCCTGAAAAGATGAAATGAATATTTGTTTAGTTCAAAATAATTAATATACAAAGTTACATTTAAAGAGTACATTTAGATATGTGTTGTCATCAGACTTATTTAGATATGTGTTGTCACCAGACTTATTTAGATATGTGTTGTCACCAGACTTATTTAGATATGTGTTGTCACCAGACTTATTTAGATATGTGCTGTAACTAGACTTATTTAGATATGTGTTGTCACCAGACTTATTTAGATATGTGTTGTCACTAGACTTATTTAGATATGTGTTGTCACCAGACTTATTTAGATATGTGTTGTAACTAGACTTATTTAGATATGTGTTGTCACCAGACTTATTTAGATATGTGTTGTCACCAGACTTATATAGATATGTGTTGTAACCAGACTTATTTAGATATGTGCTGTAACTAGACTTATTTAGATATGTGTTGTAACTAGACTTATTTAGATATGTGCTGTAACCAGACTTATTTAGATATGTGTTGTAACTAGACTTATTTAGATATGTGCTGTAACTAGACTTATTTAGATATGTGTTGTCATCAGACTTATTTAGATATGTGTTGTCACCAGACTTATATAGATATGTCTTGTCACCAGACCTATTTAGATATGTGTTGTCACCAGACTTATTTAGATATGTGTTGTCACCAGACTTATTTAGATATGTGTTGTCACCAGACTTATTTAGATATGTGTTGTCATCAGACTTATTTAGATATGTGTTGTCACCAGACTTATTTAGATATGTGTTGTCACCAGACTTATTTAGATATGTGTTGTAACCAGACTTATTTAGATATGTGCTGTAACCAGACTTATTTAGATATGTGCTGTAACCAGAATTATTTAGATATGTGTTGTAACTAGGCTTATTTAGATATGTGTTGTAACCAGACTTATTTAGATATGTGCTGTAACTAGACTTATTTAGATATGTGTTGTAACTAGACTTATTTAGATATGTGTTGTCACCAGACTTATTTAGATATGTGTTGTAACCAGACTTATTTAGATATGTGTTGTAACCAGACCTATTTAGACATGTGTTGTCACCAGACTTATTTAGATATGTGTTGTCATCAGACTTATTTAGATATGTGTTGTCACCAGACTTATTTAGATATGTGTTGTCACCAGTCTTATTTAGATATGTGTTGTCACCAGACTTATTTAGATATGTGCTGTAACCAGACTTATTTAGATATGTGCTGTAACTAGACTTATTTAGATATGTGCTGTAACTAGACTTATTTAGATATGTGTTGTCACCAGTCTTATTTAGATATGTGTTGTAACCAGACTTATTTAGATATGTGTTGTAACCAGACTTATTTAGATATGTGTTGTAACCAGATTTTTCTTAGATATTGCTGTAAAGTAGAATAAGTTATACAACTTACAAGTACTAATGCACTTACATGATGCTCATTAGCAAAGTATGTTAGCAAGGTAACAGGGACGATGAGTACAAAAAATCCTATCAGTCCAGATTTAGGTGTGGCCTTAAAGTGGTCATACTGTGTTACTTTCATTGAAGCAAATCTTTGTATAGCAGGATCAAACTGAAAGATAAGATGTACAGTTGATGTAATGTCTGTATATAACAAACCAGAGGCTCTACTGTAGTCTAGTGATGTCTGTATATAACAAACCAGAGGCTCTACTCTAGTCTAGTGATGTCCAGGGGTTTCAAAGTGGGCCGGTACCCGGTACTTTTACCCGCCTGAGATCGTGTATAGTACCGGCAGAAATTACTGAACCCCTCAAAATTAGCGGTGGTCAAAACCACAAGTACGATGGTCGATAGGCTTGTGGAATATTTTTCATAAAAAATTAATGTTCACGTCAATTGCTGAATTCTCGCATTCAAATCGAACAACTGCGTCACGACCAAGTTGATGGGATATTCCCTGTTTTAAAAATAACTTTACCTTAGAATCGTAAATAGCAGTTTGCGCATGCGATAAATAGATATCTGAAAGAAAATATTGATATATGTACAGACATCCTCACTTTATTATTCACCAAATCATTGGAAACTGGCAAAGTACCATCTGACTGGAACCACGCAAATGTCACGCCTGTATTCAAAAAAGGGGATAAACACAACCCAGGTAACTATAGACCTATATCCCTAACATGCATAGCTTGCAAATTACTCGAACATATTTTTGCCGGAAAGACTCCTACAGACTGGAACAAATTATCCCCCGACATAACCAAAAACACCACTACAGAATCCTTTAAGGGTGCACTCACTCACGATGTGCTCCTTGATACTTATCCACACCTTAAATAAACAGAAATCATGTTTTTATCTTAATAAATGTAGAAATGAAAAATAAAAATGAAAAAATGAAAATCAAACAAAAATTGCATAATCGAAAATTAAAAGAAAAATTGTAAAAACTGATAATATATAACTAAAAAAAAAAATAATATTAACAATTATATCAAACTGTAATTTACTATGTTCTGAATTTTTTTTTATAAATTTGGAAACATTTTACCGGGCATGAGCCGGAAAGTAAACATCAGTACGTTGATGGTTTTCCGTAACCAAAGAAGAAAGAAGATATGCTCTTCTGTTTCACGATAACAAAGGATCTTTCTTCCCGTGTACCATCCGAGAATGGAATGCCCTACCACCAGACATTGTGGCAGCCAAAACATCTGAGGCCTTTAAAGCTCAGGTGTCCAAGACTAAATATTCAACGACGTGAAAAGAAAGTTTTAAACTGTTAGTTGGTATATAGCACAATTTTTAATTATACATACTAATTCCTTCTTTTCTAGATCGAAAAATATTTGCTGAGAACCTAAAAGTACCTGGCATAATAATCAACTTGTTGATAGGCTTTCGAGACGTTTCGTCCACACTTCGGTTCGGCCATAGTACGTTTCGTCCACAAACCATTTTGGCCATAGTTTATATTTAATAAGTATGGATAAAGAAACTGAGTGTCGTAGTCTGTACTTTAGTATGGATTATTAGGGGATTTTTAAAAATTAATCATGGTAATACACATCACAGTGATACATATATACGCATTACATATTGGCGTCTAGATGACTGACCATTTATTTACTTTGTTATTTTCGTACATTATTCTTCTTCTCTCAATCGCCGCGATTTTCAGATCTGCAAATCGCCGCGATTTGGAAAAGAAGAACAATGATAATATTTGATAAAATATATTGTTTTAAATTATTTTTTTTGTAATAAAGTACAGAAAATGATGATTAATTCCATATTTTCATATATCCTCGTGTATTGTAAAGTCGAGACCCTAAGACTATTTTGTCTCAAAACATTTCTAAAATAACTGCAACTGTTCTATAAATAACATAATCAAGAATAAACATACATGTAGTATCTTTTGGTACCGATTACATTATTTTTGCATCCTTAGCAAGTGATTAAAATCCATCTGAAACTTGGAGGGTATTTCCACCATGTTTTGTCGAGTGTATTGTAAAGTCGAGACTCCATATTTGCATACGGTTGTGAATAAATGAAAGATAATACCAATTCAATTTTTTCAACTATAATTAAGATAACTATTTGCAATAACAATCACCGCTAAAAACATCTTTTTTCAGTGTCATATAATATAAAAAAAACCTGGCATAACACCAAAATTGTCTAATTTGTCTCAGCAGAAAAAAATATTTTTCACATAACGTTTTTTCAGCTGTTCATTTTAGTTCACTATTTTAAACAGCAAATAACAACAATGTGGGTCAATACAGTATAACTATATTAAGCACAATATACATTCTTTCTTTTATCCATATGTTAAAGTCACATGACCAAGTGTTTTGAAAGGCTACAAGTTGTTATTTTGTTTCACTCATTGTCAGACTTTTTACATTTTACAGGTTAGATAAATAAGAAATCACATGTTTTGTGAGACATTTTTCTCAATTGATTAAACCCACGAGTCCAAATTCAGTCATATAACCTTTAACCCAAGTTTGTAAACAAAGCAGACGATCGTGTCTTCCGTGACCCTGGTGACCCAAGGCTCTTAAAACGGCACAGGAATTGTTTTTTAAAAATGGGCATTAGCAAAAATGGCGGAAATTGGCATCTTGAGGCTTTCTTATGTTATTTTACCTGTTTGAATCTCATTTTTGTTAAGATACTTGGTAATTTCCAACTAGGTCATCACTATTATTGTTTGACCGTCACAGGGCACGTGCTCGCTACGACGTCATCTAATGAATATGCAAAATTGCCGACCCTCGACTTTACAATACTCTCGACTTCTTTTCTTCGTGTCGATCTGCAAATGGCAGCGACTGGGAAAAGAAGAACAATGATAATATTTGTTAAATAAAATTTTTTTTAAATAAAGTACTGAAAATGGTTATTAAATCTAGATTTACAAGACTTAAAACTATGTAAAACTAAAACGTAGATTTTGGCACCTATGTTTATGATTAAATGTGATAACTCTGAACACATTTTGGAGTCTTACACCAAATATCCCACACGAACATATTAAACAATCTGTTAATTTTTGTTTCATATGAATGATTACACATACAATGTAAGAAGTTGGCTTGTATGGGTTGGTGACCTTCTGTTGCCATTCAGCTTTCAATGCTGCTCTCCGTTTAGCACGCTCTTGTACTGCTTTCATGTCAGCTTTGTTCATATCGTACATTTTCCAAGGATCCCATTGTTTACTTGAATTAATGTTTGACATGTCACTTGTTGTCGATAAATCAGTAAATGTTTAGAGCAAGTGTGCAGAGTCAAGGGAGATAATGGCCAAGTCAGAAAATTGAACGGAAGTCAAAACAAAATTTGAGTAAAGGAAAGATGTTGGAATATTTCTTAGTGTTCATTTACAATCCAAACCCGCAACGCGTTTGTCAGTTATTTTTGTGTTTTAATCTAATTACTTTTTTTTTTATTATTATTTGTTTGTGCATACATATAATTACCTTTTTTCTATATTCTTTGTAAATACAAACTTGAAGATTATTTAAAAAATTATCCCAAAATTATGTAAAAACGAAGGAATTTCCAACAAAATTGATATGAACAATGATTGTTTAAAACGCTATGTAAAACTTAGTTACTTCTGAACGTTTATCGCGTATCTCTAAAATAGGACATTTCTAGCTGTCGGTCATGAGTCTCTATGCAGACATCAGTGTTTAGAATAAAATAAATAAATAATAATAATTGAATTAATAAATATTCTTAGATTAATAGTCCTGTCTATAAGAGACCAAACTTTAACAATATTAATTTTATAATGGATAAACCATTTTTAAATGCCTCATCACTTTTAATAAGGAAGATATTATGTACTTTTAATTCTTTAAAAAAATAATTAATTGACCATGAGGCCAGATCGACATGTACTAGTGTAAATACACGTTCTTTTATCTTTTATCTTCTAACTTTTTAACGCGGTTTTTACTATTAATTTTATAAAGCAATCTATAGAATTGCAAAAATGAAGTCCTTGTCGGTCAAATGTATGACATGTAAATCATATAATGGTAGTTAAAAGGATTTATTTTGTATATCCTATAATATCATCAAATTGTAATTTTCTATGTTTTCTATGTTTTGTTTGTTTGTACTTGTATTTGCTTGACCCACATGGGTGTATTATGCAAATAAAAAAATATATAATATATTAATTTTAATGTAAAAATAAATGAAAATTTTAAAACGCATTAATTATGCGGTGACCCTGCACATAGGTTGGATTTTCTAAAGAAGAAGAACAGCCTGACACTGACTTTGCCCGGTTAAAAAACGTGCATACTGATGGGATTTTCAATGGATGGTTAGCAGTCACACGTCATCTTCATCTGAGAAACAGGCTACTAGACCAGGGCTATGAAAAGATTCTCCTTATTCGATCTCTTAAAAAGTTTATATTCCGAAACCAAGATCTTGTCGAAATATATTCCGTCTCTGCAGAAAAGATTATAAGCGATACATTTTCATATAGTGAAAATGTATAAAGATAAAGAAGTCAAGAAAAATGTCAAAAATTTTGTTTATCAATGTGTGACATAAGTGTTTTTGACATTTACATTCACTGAATATGGTACTGTTTTGACAACTATTTTACCTATTTTGTTCCTGTATTTAAATACTGTTATAGTGACAGCCGGAGACTTTGAACCGTAATGAGAGCGGGAGGTTTGGCGCTTTAAAATCTGATTCAACCCACCATTTCTTTAGAAATGCCTGTACCAAGTCAGGGTCATTACGGTTTTCACAGTTTTCCGGTTGTTGACTGATTTTTGTCTGTTTATATAATTATGAGTTTTGGCTTTCCCTTTGTAAGATTGTTCGGAGTTCGGTAATTTTGTTATTACCCTTACCGACTATTGAACTTTCAAATGCATACTTTCTAGTAAATTAATAATAAATATTGTGTTCTTTGTGTCTCTAATTAATTACTTTTTAAAAAATATATTTTATGTATAAATATAATTACTTTTTTTATATTCTTTGTTTGTGTATAAATACAGGTAGTGACCCCAATGCACTGCTTTGCCCGGGGGTCTATAATGATGTTAAGACGGTCCTGTGTAAACCTAGCACTCAACTCTATACCATTTCTTATTTTTGCTATACTCTTACATATAATCAGCACTGTTACCTGTTACCTTCTCTGTATGCTGCCTCCTTTGTCAGGCGAACCACTTCTTCAACTGATCTTCATCCATTCTTGAAGTGTAGTTTATATTTATTACGTTTTAATCACTTTATAGTTTATACGGGATGTGGAACGTTTTTAAAGAGAGTATGTCATAACACACGCACTTTGCTTTCATATACACTTTTATGCACGCACATATAAAAGTATATATCGTTTAATAACTAAGACACATCCATCGATGCACATAATTGTGTTAAAATCTAAGACACATAAGTGTTGTAAAATCAAAACACATAGATGTGGTAAAATCTAAGACACTTAACTGTGATAAAATCTAGGATACATCCATCGATGTACTTTAGTAAAATCATCAGCTGTGAACTGAAAAATCTTTCTCGTATTCAAGCTAAATCTCGTATACATTCGCGGGATTTTCCAAATTCGAAAGTAGAATAAGAGAAATGGAAGAAGTGAAATGTTCTGAACACCGTTAGTCCAAATAATGTATTGCAAAACAAATGTCCCCTTCTGCTAAAATATCATAAAGAATATATATAGCTAGAATACCCCTGCTCAGTGTGGGACCCGCTTCTTCTTTCTTCCGTATTTGCGTTCAGGTTTGAACCACCAAATACACCTATCGTCACGGTATGTGTTTTCGTGTGTCATCTGTTTTCGTTTTATCCATTTTATTTTGATTTCCACAGCGCACGCATTATTTTTGACGTGTCTCCCGGTTTCTATTTATGAAACATAAACAAGACTACAGCGTGACATCTGTAAACGATGTTAAAGTTTGCTTTTAAAGACGTAAGTACCAAAAACAGTGAACATACCTACTGAACCATACTTTTTGTAATGCTAAAAAATTATTTCATTTATAAAGTAGCTGGAAAAAAATCCAGAAGGGCTATATAAAATTGAACTATGTCGTCTGCCTCTCGGACACCAACTCTTCCTGTGATGTAACTGTCATGGACATGGGGTCACTGATCATACTTTTATTTTACAAAAGAGCTAACTGAAATGTGCCTGTTTCTTATATAAAATACATGTCACTTTGCAGTGCATTGTGGTTTCAGCACTTAAAAAAACATCAAAAGTAAACTCAATTTTGAAAGTGGTCATTTTCAAACATTCTATTATTTTATTTAGATGTAGTATGATTTGGTAGATGGCCAGAATCATGAAATTTTAAAACCATCCATTTCCAGATTTTATATTCGTTTCCATCCCGTATATCGGCCTTGTTTTTACTTCACATGAAAACAGATGACGCCATTTTACTGACAACAAAAGTTGCCAGATAATCGAGAGTATATTAAAATACAAGAATGGCTTTAAAAACAATCTTATGTACAAAGAAATATTTAACTAGCCATTCTTTGAAAATTCCAATCGTCATATGAATGAAGGGTTAACACTGTTAATCGCTATATCTGAAAATCGATAATAGCACGAAAACCGATAGCACGATGCTACATCTAGATGTACTCTATCTACATTTTGCGACAATCCATCAATGGTGATGATTACTTGTCGGGTGCAGCGCAGCGCGAACAGACAAAAAATTTCTAAAAAGAGTGCAGATCATATAAACAGTGACAAGATAAAATTATATACAAAATTTATTTACAGACTGAAGTTTGTTGTTTACTAGTTTAGTAGTAATGGCTATGGGCCAATGATTTAAATTGGTCCAAAGTGGATGCCATGGGTGTTGCATGTGACAAAGAATTCCATAAGACAACTGTGTGTGGGAAATAACTGTACTAGTGTTGAAAAGTTGGTACTGTAAAATGTTAGAATTCCTGGTGTGCATGATGGGTTGTTTGACAAGGTAGAGGTTAAGATCTATTGCTACTAAGTTGTGTGTAATCTTATACAACATAGTCACTCTATTGGTGTATCTTCTGTTTTCAAGTGTGTTCCAATTTAGGTGGTTAAGCATAGATGTAACACTGCTTGTGTTGTGATACCTTTTTGTTATATATCGGGCTGCTCTTCGTGTTATGGGTTTTCGTACTATTATCGATTTTCCGATTAACAGTGTTAACCCTTCATTCATATGACGATTGGAATTTTCAAAGAATGGCTAGTTAAATATTTCTTTGTACATGTGATTGTTTTTAAAGCCATTCTTGTATTTTAATTTACTCTCGATTATCTGGCAACTTTTGCTGTCAGTAAAATGGCGTCATCTGTTTTCGTGTGAAGTAAAAACAGGGCCGATATACAGGATGGAAACAAATATAAAATCCGGAAATGGCTGGTTTTAAAATTTCATGGTTCTGGCCATCTACTAAATAAAATAACAGAATGTTTGAAAATGACCACTTTCAAAATTGTGTTTACTTTTGATGTTTTTTTAAGTGCTGAAACCACAATGCACTGTAAAGTGACATGCATTTTATATAAGAAACAGGCACATTTCAGTCAGCTCTTTTGTTTACAAGTACGATCAGTGACCCCATGACAGGAAGAGCCGGTGTCTGAGAGGCAGGGGACATACAGTAGTTCAATTTTATATAGCCTTTCTGGATTTTTTTCCAGCTACTTTATAAATGAAGTAAATTTTTAGCATTACAAAAAGTATGGTTCAGTAGGTAGGTTCGCTGTTTTTGGTACTTACGTCTTTGAAAGCAAACTTTAACATTTTTACAGATATCAAGTTGTAATCCTGTTTACGTTCCATAAATTGAAACCGGGAGACACGTCAAAAATATTGCGTGTGCTGTGGAAATCAAAATAAAATGGATGATGCGAAAACACATACCGTGACGATATAAACTTGTATTAATCCTTCTCTCTTTTTTTTTAAGAGTTGCACTATATGCACCTTATTTACACCCACAGTATCGAATAATTAAAAATTTCGGATAAAAGGTAAGCTGGTGTGAAATCATAAATTATAGCATTATTACAATTATTTAGAATATATGACTTATTTAGCGGAACACCAGGTTCATTTCGGGAGATGTTGATCCCATTTTACCCATGTTATTCGTCCGGTATATAGGTGAACAGTTCTGCAATGTATGACGAGGATGGTCAAAATTGAAAATTATCACAAGTCTCCGTCAGATTTTAGCTAATTTAAGGCTCGATGCACATACTTTCAATGACATGTGTTATCTAAAAAGTCGTCCGCGTTAAATGCAATCATTATTTCAAACCATCAACGCAATATAAGAAGCATACGATCGAATTGTCTCTCGCATTAAATTGTGGCGTACGTATGAGGGTAAAATATTTGCGACGCCAGGGGATAGGGCTCACATTTTAAAAACAAGGATAATTATGTATAATCCTTTTTATCAACAACAAAACATCCCACATTTGTAATGAATAATCACTTCACAGTACATACTTCAGTGAGGTATTGTGTTAAAGAACATTGTGTACTGTAATCATAATTTTACACTTCAAAAGTCAACAGTATTTTATTTAGACTGAAATCTGTTATTCTGTATGTAGTAGGACAGTTACCGAAACAGAATATATTTTCCAGCGGTACTTAGAACAGACAAGTGTTTTAATATCCGAGGTCGACGGCCAATGGCAATAGAATACTTTGTTGTTCCAGTAATCATGAACACCATTCACTAGGAAATAGAAAATGCAAATAAGCTGGTTTTTTTCAAATATAACCGGTAAAATGCAAATAATTAAAGATTACCAGTTATATTAGCGTTTACCAGTTAAATTAGCGAATTGTCTTGTTATATTTGCGTTTTTCCTTTTAAATTTGCATTGTCGTGGCATTTTTGCATTTTTCCTTTTAAATTTGCATTGTTGTGGCATTTTTGCGTTTTTCCTTTTAAATTTGCATTGTCGTGGCATTTTTGCATTTTTCCTTTTAAATTTGCATTGTTGTGGCATTTTTGCGTTTTTCCTTTTAAATTTGCATTGTCGTGGCATTTTTGCGTTTTTCCTTTTAAATTTGCATTGTCGTGGCATTTTTGCATTTTTCCTTTTAAATTTGCATTGTCGTGACATATTTGCGTTTTTCCTTTTAAATTTGCATTGTTGTGGCATATTTGCATTTTTCCTTTTAAATTTGCATTGTCGTGGCATTTTTGCATTTTTACCAGTTAAATCGCACGGTCATCTAAACCACCTGCTGAGTAGAGAGATTACGTAATACTGTAGTCGTCACTAGCTCATTGAATATGATGATCTATAGTATTATATTATCGTGTATCTATATGTATTTATTTATTATTATTATTATTATTATTATTTATGTTATACTAGTCTGGCCCTTAATAAATTTAATGTATTCAATACACAATAATCCATCAATTGTTGCGTATTTGATTTTCATGTTGTATTTTAACTTAATGCGATGTTTATTAAGAAATGTGACTTTAAATGTATTAAAATATTAACAAAGTGTGATACACGTGCAGAATACGTATATACTGTTGTCACTTCACTATTGCTTGTTTTTGATTATCATGCGAGAAATACATTAACCTTGTATTACCTATGCTGAGACTATTTACTAAAAAATGAATTAAGTATATATTAAACTATCGGTCTCTTAAGCTATTTATAGCACAGGATTGCGTATGTACAGCATCAAAGTTATTGTGCTTTACAAGTTCTGATTATTGTAATGAGGCACCTTAATGAACAATAAATATTTTTGTTTATGATATAAAATGAATAATCATATCCCTATGTAAACACCGTAACGCGCCCTTGTCCGATCCAACAGAAATATGCAATTTACATGTAAACACTATTTTGTCAGTTAATTAGATTGATCAATAAATACAGATTTTTTTTTTTAAATGTTTATATAATTCCCTGATAAATATAAGAACAATCTATAATAGTATTATATTATTGTTTATTTATTTGTACCATTCTGGATGAAAATAACTTTAGCTATTCAATACACAATAATCCATCAATCGTTGTGTATTTTACAGTAAAGTTATGTATATTTGATTTCTTGATTTTGTTTTTCAGGATCTAGAACTATGCACTCATATTTATTTCAATTTGATGTTGATTTAAATGTAAACCTTTAACAGAGCTCCAGATAATTTTCAAGTCCAAAGGGTAATTACCCCCTACTTTTGAAAATGATGGGTATTTGCATATTTCCTTTGCACTGTTGTACTCTCTACTTCAGAAATGATTGCTTACATGTATGCTTTTAAAATTATGTTTGACACAAGTGTTATTCAATAAACGCAGGATGCAAGTGAAATGTATATCTCTGTTTAATTTGACATGATTGTGTCATGTTTATTAATCAAATGTTGTAAATATTTTGTTTTTTGCTCGTCGACTTCAGCAGTTTTCACAGCCGTGTTGATAATGTCATCAATGATTCCTTTAACTATACTGTCACTAGACACAGATGAAACTGTCAGGAACTTAAGTATAGAATTTTCCGTAGCGCTCTTGCGCTTAGTTGCACGCTATTCATGTTCAACGAACAACGTGTTCCCAAATTTACTTTCGTTTTAGTTCTTACATATTACATAAAACGCATTGATTTGTAATATTGACCACGATTGGATGATTCATCGTAAACATCCAATCAGATCTCTTTTGACATCAATGCTTAGAAAGGCAAGCATTCAGTACTCCTCGGATGTATACACTCTCCTTCGAAAAGTATAAAGGGAAGTAATTACAGGGAATTTCTCAAAGACAAAAATGTATTGTTATGTACATGACTGTACAAGTACGCTCCGAATTTGGAAAGTTTGCTTACACAGCAATATGTATGTGTAATGTGTACACTCTGATCTGATAATACATGCGTTTTTACTCGTTTTCATAGCGTAAAAAACGCAAATACGCAGCTTATCTGGAGCTCTGCTTTAATATTTTCACGAAGATTCAACATTATAATTTATGTTTATTTATTTTACAGGCGTGTTCGACAATTTAGTAAAATTCGTGTATAAATTGGGTAAAAATTGGCAAACAAGAGCCTGGGACCCCGTTTTCAAAACTGCTGGATCCACGCCTGATGCAGCAATGATTCTGGGGCTATTTTCACAAAAAAATCTTAAGATTAACATTGATCGTAAGTTATATTGAATTGTTCATTTTTATCTTTATTTTTTTTGTGTGTTATCAGAATGATATAGCAACAACCAAAATTATTAAGTAAAGCAGGGTGAACAGGGTAGGGTAGAAAATTCTTCTTGCAAACCCCAAAAAGCAAAATAGACAAAAACCATTCATATGCAATTTTTTCTTATAAAAACAACAACTCTCTTTTTTATGACTATTCTGAGATTAATCAGAAGGGTCCGCCAGTTCGAAAGACGTGATTAAAATAAACAAAAAATGTTTTCTTTACGCAGACATATTATATGTTACGCTTTGTTCAAATCAGAAATAACCGTTATGAAAACAGATTAATCTTTTTACTGTTGGCGAGTAAGAATATTGTATTTCCATAAACAAATTATTATACTACGTAAGAGATGTACCCTGAAGTTTTGTATAATAAACTTTAAAAGTATTTATAATACTCATTGTCTGTAATTGTCAAATGAAAACTATTACAAATTATATGTTTACATAATCCTCTCAATTTTATGGCTTCCTACCCTGTAACTTTCTGTGCTTTTAGCTAAGAAGCAGAGCTTATGTGTAGCTTTATTATAGTGCATGAACGATCGATTACAAAGTGCGATCTTATAAATAATATCATTAAAACAATTTTGCTCCGTAGCATAGGCCTATTTTTATTTTTTTACGAATTCATGGCATTGTTCCGATGTCCATTCTTTTTTTTCACATAATTTCGTAGTTCTTCAATTTTCGAAAAAAATCTTTTGTAAATGTGTCTCCGATTCGTTAGTTTTGCCATAAGTATATAGAAACAAAACGTAAATCTGCAAAAAGTGATTGTGTAATAAATTCATATATTTAGAATAATAAGAAAAATAAAAAGAATTACGCTTGACAAGCCATATCGACACTGAATGAAGACCCTGGTTTGTCACACTTGTTTTGGGGTGTGGTGGTATTTAGACATCACGTGATAATTGATATCGAGATGCTATCAAAATGGCAACATCCATCTATCGTTGAATAAATTTTAAAATCGATTTCATTCCCTTGTCCAACATAATAAAACGCTAATATACATATAAACATCCATATTTATATATCAGGAAAAACATATAAAAAAATAGTTTTTTTGCGAAGTTTCCCGTTAATATTTAACATCCCTTTAATCTTTCGATTTTCTTAGCTTGCACTCTATAGGTGTTGGGTCCGTTCTCCCTAAAACAAGTTAATTTTCAATGAGATGATGATATAGAAGAAAAGTATTAATTTAAAGAAAAAATATGAGATTTTGGAAATTAAGTAAGTTCTTTCCTAGCAATTATGAAGTATATTGTTTGAAATGTTTAATTGACAATTATTGATTTGGGATTATTGTATATCTTTGATCTCTTTATTTTCATTAATTTTGGTTCTGTAATTATGCACTTTTGATATAAGCTTGTAGGTATGGGTAAAACAATCTTGAAACAAACTGCAAACATAAAATAATTATATACCTCACAGCTTGTGTTATTTGATCTCATGTGTGTTTTGAAAAATTTAGATTCACTCATCTTCACCACAGGCACTCGAATTCCGAATTAAGTAAAATGGCAGTTGGACCTAGAAACAAAAGTTAGTAGAACGAGAGAGTTGTAACACGAAATGTTGTAAAATATGGATAAATGGCTCAAAGATATACTTCCAGACAAAGATCCATACCATAATCGTGGGAGGGACCAAATGAGGAAAAAGGGGGGGTTCGGAATTTGAGTGCCTGTGATCTTTACCTGCTTTACTTATTCCAAGGGACTGAAATGTTCAACTTTGCTCATAATTGAAACATACACTTTAGCATGTCCCATATTTAAAATTTCTCAATTTATTATCTATAAACCATCAAATAGCATTTATAATTATCAGGGGGAACGATCGGGAACCCTCTTTATAGATATATATCTTAAAAGAATTGACCTTCATAAATAACAAAGATGTTTCCAAACAAAGGCCCAACGATGATTTATAGTACACCAAGCTTAATTTTCATTTTTGATCTGATTTTGATATATAAAAAAAAATAATGAATGCATGTTACTATTACGATTTTAGACATAAAAGGAGGTAGATTTTTTTGGGTCAAATTTTAATGCATGTTTTTTTTTGTGCAAAATAATCATATTAAAGGCTCCATAACAAAGACAAGGGTCAGAAATTTCACATATATCTAATATATGACCATGATCCAGGTGTAGAACAGTGCAAACAGCATTTAGAGAGGAGTCCAACAGAACTTTTTTTTTTGCAAATATTCCTTAATTTCCTGTATAAAGATGACATTTCTTGTATTTGGTTTGAAAGGTGATAAATACAAGCTCTGATGACTTCTGTTTAAATCCATTAATTATTTACATTGTGGAATGAGATGTTTTGACATCTCCTATCTGGTCGAGTCCATTGCCTTATTTCATATTTTGACATTTATTACACACTCCCACATTATCATTTGATTCCGAGACGATCAGTCTTTCTCCTTAATGGCGAAGCCACAAATACAAATTGTTGATATAGACTTTGGTTGAAACCACTATAGGTTAATTAAATAATAAAATTTCTTCACGTCACCATATAGCTGAAATATTGCTAATGTTGGCGTTAAACACAAATCAATCAATCATTGAAACCTACAGCACTTGCAGCAAGTATGTTAATTATTACACCACCAAAGCCGTTAAAAAACTAAATGAATATTACTGTCAAGTTGAGTTCAAATGGGCCAAGTGGTATTTTCAAAAAGATTAATATGTGATGGCAGTCACAAAAATTGCTGACAATTCTTAATCTGGGTTAATCAAGTGTCAGTTGCTCTCTTTCTACCTTAAATATGCCAGGCACTCTCAGGAATAATGAAAATGTATTGTTTTTTGAGAAACAAGATGAGGTGGTTTGTGTGTGTACTGTATTTATTGTATTGGTATAACAAAATCAGTATTTAAACATTAAAAAACATGTGTACACAACATACTTAGATTAGCATGCCTCACCCGGC
Organism: Bathymodiolus septemdierum; assembly: GCA_963383655.1. Classification (NCBI taxonomy): domain Eukaryota; kingdom Metazoa; phylum Mollusca; class Bivalvia; order Mytilida; family Modiolidae; genus Bathymodiolus; species Bathymodiolus septemdierum. The sequence goes on from OY726517.1 coordinate 157,614,494, forward strand.
CAAGTGACTAGTGTGCCCATGCATTAAGACCCACTGGTGAGGACAAAATATCAAAGTATATATTTCAGAATAATAGAGAATTTAATATTTTAGGATACAAACCAAAAAAATACTGCTTTATAAGAGACAAAAACTTGGAATGTATGGGGTGTGCAGGAAATAAAAAGCAGTACCTGTCCTTCCTTAGCAATTTTTTTTTATTTAATAATCGAATATTCTTCTGCATATTTTTGGACAGGAAGTACAGCTTTGGAAGAGCTCAGATCACATACTCCACTCCATTCATTATTGTATTTTTATTCAATCAAATATTTTAAAAAGTTGTTCTTCAATTTTCTATTTCATTAGTTAACGATATTTTTTTATTTGTTTTTAGCTCACCTGGCCATAGGCCATGTGAGCTTTTGTCATAGATAAGCGTCCGTCCGTCCGTTAGCTTTTCACATTTAAATCTTCTTCTCTGAAATCGCTGAACAGATTTCAACCAAACTTGCCAGAAATGTTCACTGGATGGTCATCTACCAGATTTGTGTTTTTGGTGCTGATTTGAAATCCAACATGGCTGCCAGGGTCCATAATGTGTTCTCATTGGCTGAAATTTTAAAAATCTTCTTGTCAGAAACCACTAAGTCAATTGAATTGTGACTTTGCAGGAATGATCATTGGGTGGTCCTGTACTAAAACTGTGAATCGTTTGCCAATCGGAAATTCAAGATGGCCACCATGACTCGACTTAGTTTAACATTGGACTCTATGGGAATTTCACATTTTCATCTTTTTTTCTGAAACCACAAAACAGATTTGAACCAAACTTGGCAGAAATGTTCATTGGATGGTCATATACAAGATTTTTGTTTTTGGCGCTGATCGGAAATCCAACATGGCTGCCAGGGCCCATAATGTGTTCTGATTGGTCAAAATTTAAAAAATCTTCTTGTTAGAAACCACTAAGCCAATTGAATTGTGACTTTGCAGGAATGATCATTGGGTGGTCCTGTACTAAACTTGTGAATCGTTTGCCGATCGGAAATTCAAGATGGCCGCCATGACTCGATTTAGTTTAACATAGGACCCTATGGGAATTTCACATTTTTATCTTTTTTTCTGAAACCACATAACAGATTTGAATCAAACTTGGCAGAAATGTTCATTGTATGATCATATACAAGATTTTTGTTTTTGGCGCTGATCGGAAATCCAACATGGCTGCCAGGACCCATAATGTGTTCTGATTGGTCGAAATTTTAAAAATCTTCTTGTTAGAAACCACTAAGCCAATTGAATTGTGACTTTGCAGGAATGATCATTGGGTGGTCCTGTACTAAACTTGTGAATCGATTTTCAATCGGAAATTCAAGATGGCCGCCATGACTCGACTTAGTTTAACATTGGACCCTATGGGAATTTCACATTTTCATCTTTTTTTCTGAAACCACAAAAAGATTTGAACCAAACTTGGCAGAAATGTTCATTGGATGGTGATATACAAGATTTGTGTTTTTGGTGCTGATCGGAAATCCAACATGGCTGCCAGGGCCCATAATGTGTTCTGATTGGTCGAAATTTTAAAAATCTTCTTGTTAGAAACCACTAAGCCAATTGAATTGTGGCTTTGCGGGAATGATCATTGGGTGGTCCTGTACTAAATTTGTGAATTGTTTGCTGATCGGAAATTCAAGATGGCCACCATGACTCGACTTAATTTTAACATAGGACCCTATGGAAAAAATGTTTAAAAGTCTTCTCCTCTGAAACCAGTAAGTCAGTTTAAAGCAAACATGGCATGAATGGTCCTTAGGTGGTCAACTTTCAAAATTATGTCCTGTGACCCCGACCTCCATCCAAGATGGCCGCCATCAGCAAGCATATTTTTAACATAGGACCCTATGGGAAAAATGTTTAAAAAAAATTTCCTCTGAAATCAGTAAGCCAATTTAAAGCAAACATGGCATGAATGGTCCTTAAATGGTCAACTTTCAAAATTATATCCAATGATCCAAAACTCCATCCAAGATGGCCACCATCAGTGGACATAGTTTTAACATAGGACCCTATGGGAAATATGTTTAAAAATCTTCTTCTCTGAAACCAGTAAGCCAATTTAAAGCAAACATGGCATGGATGGTCCTTAAGTGGTCAATTTTCAAAATTGTGTCCAGTGACCCTGACCTCCATCCAAGATGGCCACCTTCAGCGGACATACTGTAGTTTTAACATAGGACCCTATGGGAAAAAATGTTTTAAAATCTTCTCCTCTGAAACCAGTAAGCCAATATAGCAAACATGTCATCGATGGTCCTTAGGTGGTCAACTTCCAAAATTGTGTTCAGTGATCCCGATCTCGGTTCAAAATGGCCGCCATCAGCAGACATAGTTTTAACATAGGACCCTATGGGAAAATTGTTTAAAAGTCTTCTCTTCTGAAACCAGTCAGCCAATTTAAAGCAAACATGGCATGGATGGTTCTTGGGTAGTATACTTTCAAAATTGTGTCCGGTGACCACGACCTCCATCCAAGATGGCTGCCATGAGCAGACATAGTTTTAACATAGAACCCTATGGCAGTATGGGATTTGAATAGTAACTTAGATGTATTCGGCATGCAGACATTCTTAAGAGGACTTATTTATGTCAGGTGAGCGATACAGGCTCACCTGAGCCTCTAGTTTTTGATAGCGTCACATGTTTTGTTGGTTATGCATGTTGTTTGTTGACATCCTAGTTTTAGTAATATTTTGATCTCGGGGTGAAATTTAAATGTATAACAAGCTTGCTTGCTGTATTTATCCTTTCTTAAGAAAAGAATGTCATTATTCCTACAATGTAGCATCAATTTATGTGTTTTCATCCGTATTTTTACATCCGACATTTTTTTTTATTGACATGTACAAGGTTACATAATATAGTCTCTGATCCATTCATACACTTTGCTAATAAGTAATATTTTCTTTACAATAGTTTATTTTTGTTAATAAGATAGACGAATTATTGAATAAAGATTTATATAAATGAAATGATTAAAATTGATTGCTAAAAAAAAGTGTTATTATTAAATACCCGGATATGTTTGGATAAGAGAATAGCATTCGGGTCATTGAGGGGTCATGTAGTCTCGTGTTATAAATAATATTTTCTTTTGAAAAGTTTATTTTTGTCAATGAAATGTTGAATTACAAGAATAAAACGAGTATATTATGGGTTGTGGAATTATTTTTTTTAAAGATTGAACATGTGGTATTTGCAGCATCAAGTAGTTCAATAAAAATATTGATTCAAATCTAATAAAAATGAAGTAAATTTATATTGATTTAAGAAGAAAAATTGAAATAAAGAAAAGTTACAAAATTAATGAGAAATGAAATAATATATTTTATGTAAGAGTAAAGTATGGTCATTTTTTTTTGGTTAAAAAAGTCCAATAGGAAAATAAACCATTAATTAAAATTTTAACAGAAATAATACACCTTAAAACAGTAAAATATGTATACATTAAGGAAAGAAAATAGATCATATATATATATATATTCTTACAATGGAAATGAAGTTCTATTTTTAAAAGTTAATTTTTATAAGAAAATTATTTCTTTCATTATATATGTAACTTTACTTTTTTTAATTATAAAAAATAGTGAAAAATCAAGCTTGGAGAGCATGTTTCAGGTTTGCTTATATAGTATTAATGTTTAATATAAATATTAATTATTATATTTTCATATTTCATGTGTAATTTTATTGTTTTAGAGTTTAATAATACATATATTCATTAATTTGTTTTCGTATTTTATGTAATTCCATTTATGTAGAAAAAGCAAAAAAGAGAATCAAATTTACCTTTATTTACATGTGATTACCCTGATAATTCACCCTTAATTCCTCTTAATTAGGAAGGACACCATTCTTTGATATTATAAAATGTTGGCCTTGAGGGATACAGGAAATCATAACATTTTATTACTTTGGTAATTCATTACTTACAGCTCACTCCAATACAATATACACTTTAGCAGTACACCTGAGGAAAAGGCCTCTAGACATGTAACTCTTGTGGGGACAACAAGTTTGTTCTCTCTGAATAATAGAAAATTCAATTGTTTTTACACTATTTCAACACATATTTTAATACAAGGCCTATAAAACAGATGTTTACAGAAGTGAATTTCATTTTTTTAAAACGTTAAACTTGACGTAAAATATTCTTATGAATAATTTCTTAGCTCCGAGCTTTGCTTTCAGATGCATACAAATTGATGTTTAACACTGTATTAACGATTATTTAAAAAAAATATCCATATACATATTTTTTTTTTATCGAAAACAAGCCCCTAATAAATTACAGAGTTGTCGAAGCGAATCATGATTAAATTGGATATAATGTCGCACAATAGGGTACCCGATTTGTAAGGCTTGAAGTAATTTACCATATAACAATATGTTCGTAATGATGAATGGTAAGGCCACTAAAAGGCATCAATCGCCTGTAAAATAAATAAACATAAATTATAATGTTGAATCTCCGTGAAAATATTAAAGGTTTACATTTAAATCAACATCAAATTGAAATAAATATGAGTGCATAGTTCTAGATCTTGAAAAACAAAATCAAGAAATCAAATATACACAACGATTGATGGACTTATGTACCAATCTAATTTCTGCAAATAGCTCTGTATTGAATAGCTAAAGTTATTATCATCCAGAATGGTACAAATAAATAAACAATAATATAATACTAAATTGGTCCTAATGCACCTGCCCTTGATGGCCTCTGTATCTGGATGATGCAAATTTCCTCCATGTACATTGGCCATGAGGAGGACTTTAATTTCATTTTAATTTCATTTTGTTTAATCATTTCCAGTCTAAATGTCCTTTAGGCAATGGCCCTTGATGACCTCTGTATATGAATGGCATTGCTCTCATGCATGTACATTGGTCATGGGGAGGACGCTGGATCTGCCTTCTGTCATTGAATTAGCCCCTTGTAAATATAAAAGGGTTTATTTCTATTTCGGTGTTCAGAAGAAGTTAATAACTTATTAAATGATATATATATTTTTTTATTTTTTTTTGATTTTTTTTTGTAATTGCCCAGTGGACTCTTCCAAATATTATACTCATCAGAGACATAGATATGTTTAGTGCTTATGTACCAATCTAATTTCTGCAAATTGCTTGTTTGTATACTGTTTATTACATTTAAGTATTAGAATGTTTTTTTTTGTAATATGAATCACTGTAATGACTCTGCCCCTTGCTGGGACCTTGATTGGCAATAAAATCTTATCTTATCTTATAGATTATTCTTATATTTATCAGGGAATTATATAAACATTTAAAAAAAAAAATTCCTGTATTTATTGATCAATGTAATTAACTGACAAATTAGTGTTTACACGTAAATTGCATATTTCTGTTGGATCGGACAAGGGTGCGTTACGGCGTTTACATAGGGATATGATTATTTGTTTTATATCATAAACAAAAATATTTATTATTCATTAAGGTGCCTCATTACAATAATCAGAACTTGTAAAGCACAATAACTTTGACGCTGTACATACGCAATCCTGTGCTATAAAACAAGACATAAATAGCTTAATAGAGACTGATAAATTGATGGATTATTGTATATTGAATACTAAAAAAAATTATTAAGGGCCAGACTAGTATAACATAAATAATAATAATAATAATAAATGAATACATATAGATACACGAAAATATAATACTATAGATCATCATATTCAATGAGCTAGTGACGACTACAGTATTACGTAATCTCTCTATTCAGCAGGTGGTTTAGATGACCGTGCGATTTAACTGGTAAAAATGCAAAAACGCCACGACAATGCAAATTTAAAAGGAAAAACGTAAATATGCCACGACAATGCAAATTTAAAAGGAAAAATGCAAAAATGCCACGACAATGCAAAGGAGTGAGTATGATAAGGGTAGATTTTGGCCCAATCTCAGAAACTGTTTATATAGATATAATATTAAACACAATCATTGAAAGGTAAGAACAATATTTTTTTGGATGATTTCACTTTGTCCTCTGTTGCTTAGCAACGTAAATGGAGGAGGGTCCAATTAATCATTGGAAATTCAAATATGGTGGTTTTATTTTACATATCTTGCAGTCTTTTCGACAAAATGTTATATTCTGTGTATGTACACTCTAAAAATAATATTCCAATTCTCTATGGTAGCATATAGTATTTTTGTGTAGTTTTGTCACCCTAGCAACGGTTTTGTAAACATTAAATTAGCCTATATTATTGCAATTAATGGTTGAATTTTGATATCTACGATCTTTTGACTTTATATTTGATTAAGCGGTACATTTTTGTCAAGCTATACACACTACAAATGTCATTTCATATTTCAAAATACATTTTGATATTTTTATTCATAGTTATACCCCGTCCATAGCAACAGGTTTCCCTATGCACAGTATTTTCCTGTAGATCTCATGGACCTTTTATTTAATCAAGTAAAAAAAATTACAGCACCTTAGCAGATCTAGAGACATCTTATCATTTACTAACCAGTATATATTATAAGAATTCCTTAAACCTTACAATGTCCCTAGTAACCAAATATTATCCCTAGCAACCGCAGAAACTCGTGAATGCTGAGCTCTGTAAATTGCATTTTTTAAATCTTTTTATAACCGAATGTTGATCTTTTTATTTTTTAAATCATGAGAGGAAATTATTCTCAGTAATTAGAATGTCAAAGGAACCAAGTCAACTGCATAACATGGTAAAGCAACACTACAGCGGCAGGAGAGGATATAATCCATGTTGAATAATTAAGAAATAGATCATGGAAGCCAGAATGTGTTGGGAGTTTTATCATGGACTGGCGGATATTATACGTTATTAGTCTCGAGATGTTATATATCCCGTTTTAAAGGGCAGTGGTTTTGTTAAAAGGTCGAAATTAAAAAAAAAACCACTGCCCTTTAAAACGGGATATATAACATCTAGAGACTCATAACATTTTTATCTGAATGTTCCAACATTAATAAGTATGTCCTTGTTATAGGAAAAACATAAATACGTGTGTATCTTTGGACAAAGATCACAGAGAGCGATTATTGATTTTCTGTCATCTTGTGAAATGTGTGTCGTCTGCTGTGCACAATGTAAATGGACAGCACATAGGTGAGAGTGATTATTGATTTTCTGTCACCGCACAGCTTCCCTGAAGTTTTAAAAGTACCTTTTTAGCCAATCAAAATTCTACTTGCCACGAGAACATTAGAGAATAGTATTTTATCCCAAGCCAGAAGCGAGGGATAAAATTTACTAATATCCGCCAATCCATGTTAAAACTCAAAACACATTCTGGTTTCCATGATTTATTTCGATTCTGATATGTCTAAGAGTACAAATACAGTAGTATACTTTGATTGGAAGACGGTAATTTATATTTACGGTATCTTCAAACTTTTTTTGTTGAGAAAAGTAAAACGTGATAGATTATATAAATAGAATGCTTGGTAATGCTGTATTATCGGTCATGGCCCATTAAAGTAAAATTATACCACTAAAATTCCAAGTAATACTACACATTTAGCACTGACTCATAAACGATAGACTATATCAATGACATTCTTAGTAAGGATAACAAAAGGACTATTATAAACAAAACACCGAATATGTAAATCAAACGTGACATCCGTGTACTATGTTAAAACATGCATATTATATCGTTATACAGGGGTGGATCCAGGGGGGGGGGGGAGGGCGCACCCGGCACACGCCCCCCCCTAAAATTGGAAAAAATATGTTTTTTTGGTGTAAAATCACGATTTTTCACACGAAATACTCCAAAAAATTTCGCGCCTCCCTCCGCAATTGGAAAATATATGATTTTTTGACGTAAAATCGTGATTTTTCACACGAAATACCCCAAAATTTTTCGCACATACCTCCGCTCGACGCAATTTTTTTAAGTGCACCAACCCCCCCCCCCCCCCCCTAACTTGAAATCCTGGATCCGCCCTTGTTATATGTACTGTATTAGATGAATTATGAATTATCAAATATACTGTTTGTTTTTCCATACTTTATTGAAATAAGTAAGAATAAAATATTGATCTCATGATGTTGTTATCGGCAGTCATGTGTGCTAAACCATTACGCCACCGCAACGTTAATATTAAGCTATATATAAATCAAATTTACGTTAATACAATTATTTATCGGGAATTCACTTTGCGAAAGAGCTAAATAAAATATATTTGTTAAAGAAAAAAAAATAATAAAAAATAAAGGGACTACTAAAAATAGAAAGTTCCGATGTGCTTACATGTCCAATGAATTAATTTCTAAGATAATCTGACGTACTGATTTTCTTTTTGGTTGCTTGTTTTGTTTTCTGTGCTTTTTGTGAATTGTGGGGATAATATTAAAGTATACTTTAGAATAGTAACACATGAAATTCCACTGAGGGTTAGAAAAAAAACCCACGTCGGACTCGATGCACAATCTGGTCGGCAGTAAATCACCTCCAAAATTTATTTAACGTCAAAACTGTTTCATAAAAATTGTTCAAGTTTTACTCCCGTAGTAAAACAACTACGATAACCAACTTTATTTTGGATGAGATTAAAAGGTCAATTTCTATTTCTGTCTATTACGGATGAAAACGGTCAATAAAAAATGGCCGCTGACGAGAAATGGGCCTTAAAATTATTTTTTGATTGCAGATTTCATACTCTCTACACTCGAGTACCAACACAAAAATTAAATGAGATATGTGTTTATGTATATTAAACATCATACTAAAATATGCAGTTGGTACCTGCTTGTGGTTATACTGAAAATTGACATTAAATACACATTTCTTGTTAGATTTCATATATTTTCACGAAACGATAGACTTTTCATTGACTAGTGTGACGTCATCGCACATGCAAATATGGAAAATTGTTACCAAAATAGTAGTTGGGGTAAAGGTCTTATAAAATCAAGAAACAACGAAAGCTATACGTTTCATTTATAATTTGTCTACTTTTTAGGCCAATTTCTGCCCTTATCATACCTACTCCTTTAAAAGGAAAAACACAAAAATGTCACGACAATGCAAATTTAAAAGGAAAAACGCAAAAATGCCACGACAATGCAAATTTAAAAGGAAAAACGCAAATATAACAAGACAATTCGCTAATTTAACTGGTAAACGCTAATATAACTGGTAATCTTTAGTTATTTGCATTTTACCAGTTATATTTGCCAAAAAACAAGCATATTTGCATTTTCTATTTCCTAGTGATTTTGATTCATGAAACATTCATATGGTGATAATGTTTATTGTAGCACTTGATTAATATCGTCTGACTTGTGCTAGTCTGTGGACCCGTAACTGACAATGAACAACAATCCATGTATACATCAAATAGACAGCTATACCACCACTGCCTCATTTTGATTGGTCTCGTTAGCACGGTCATACTAAAAAGCGACCGGGACACTTGTTGCTGTAGATACAGAATTCATTTACATTCATATATCTTGTTTAAGAATGAATGAATGAATGAATGCTCTTTTATCTGAAAAAGAATCGATTGATAGAATGACCCATCAATATTAGGCATATCCCATACAAGACTTTATAATATATTAATTTAACAACTATAAATGATAACACATTTTAATATTATTACAGTTACACTGAATTATGTAATAAATTTTGAATTTCAAAATAGTTTCAATTGCTTGGCATTGAAGGTAATTTATATACATTTTCTTAATTCAATTTGTCTATATTATGCTCAGCTTGTATATTGTGCTCTGTGCAAAACAGTTTGGATCAGATCTGCATATTTCTTCTGTGTCAAACTCGCATAGTAATTAGTCTGTCGGTCTGTTTTTTTTAGCAGATTTCATTTGTTCCTCAATCCAATATATTTATACATGACATCCCATTTTAATTTTTCAGTCAAAGTCTAAAGGATCACGATTGTTTGGCACTTGGTTTTTATAATGTGTCTAAACTATTTTAAGTATTGCCATTACATACTTCAGTTACCATGATTGTCTACTTAAAATTCTTATGAATGTTGTTCAAATATTGGGTCCAGGGGATGGTAACTAGAAGCTATCTTAGGGCTAAGACATGTATTAAACGGAGAAAAACATGTATAAGCTCACATGACTCTTTGGGTCAGGTGAGCTAAAAAGGTACATTCTTCTACACATCCATATGATAAATAAGGTCAAAATAAGATTAAATATAATTGTCATGTGCCTTTGTGCCCTGAATTGTGGTTTTTATTACACAAGGGCTGCTTTGCCTTTCATGAAAAAGGGTAATATACATAATTATCCTTGTTTTTAAAATGTGAGCCCTATCCCCTGGCGTCACAAATATTTTACCCCCATACACCACAATTTAACGCGAGAGACAATTCGATCGTATGCTTCTTATATTGCGTTGATGGTTTGAAATCATGATTGCATTTAACGCGGACGACTTTTTAGATAACATATGTCATTGAAAGTATGTGCATCAAGCCTTAAATTAGCTAAAATCTGACGGAGACTTGTGATAATTTTCAATTTTGACCACCCTCGTCATACATTGCAGAACTGTTCACCTATATACCGGACGAATAACGTGGGTAAAATGGGATCAACATCTCCCGAAATGAACCTGGTGTTCCGCTAAATAAGTCATATACATGTGTTTTAAATAATTGTAATAATGCTATAATTTATGATTTCACACCAGCTTACCTGAAACTGCCGCTTCAGATCCATGTCCCCCACCTTCACAAAGCCATGTCCCCAAATGTGATGGGGGACACAGTGTATTTGTAGACTATATATAAACAATACACTGGTATACATATATATATAAACATGAATCAGCACTGTTGCCAGTGTTGGTTATAGAACATAAATATATTCAGTTACTTATCTGATAAATCTCTTATTGAAAGGCAAGTTGCTATAAAATTTGCAAGATTTTTACAGATTTCTCTGTCTTTGTTACTTAATAATCATATAGACTTATTTCTATCTGATAATTCCGAAAAAAAATTATTATTTATATTAGGAAAGAAAGTATTTCTAGCAAAGGAATATTTATTACATTTAATGAATAAGTGCTCTTCATCCTCAACTGCCTCACAGTTACATTGTTTGCATATTCTATTTTCAACTGCAGTTTTTGGAATTGTGTATCTGCCTCTTTCAATTTCAAGTTTATGTGCACTTATTCGAAAGCGTGCTAGGGTTGATCGATTTGATAATTCTTTTATATTATCTAAGTATTTTTCCTGTTGGAATATAAATTTAAATTTAAAATATGTACGTAATTTATTTTCATTTCTGTTAGTAGCTGGGTTTTGCTTAAATACAATACAAGCATGAATATGTACAAACTATTTGGATGAATCATTAATAGGATTCGGAAACAAAATACAAAACTTATATTAATCTGTTTCCTGAAGAAATTAAATTTGCAAAGCAGAATATATGCGCACATAATTAGGATTCCATAGCAAAAATTGAGATTGCTCACTGGAGAAATTGGGAGAATGCCAGTCAAACCTGCCCCATTATGGCATTAATAAATTAAGTTGATTATAAAATCGAGTTATGTACAATAATTTTGCCCTCTATGTTTATGTATATTAAAAAAAATCTTGAGAGATCCGACCAAACGTGATTACATCATTTTAATTGCTTTTAATACAGTAGTTAACTTGAGATCAACATTTTTGATATGATACATTAGGTATGTGGGATATCAGGTCGATCCGGCCCCAAGTCGTTTCGGCCCAAGTCGTTCCGGCCCAAGTCGATCCGGCCCCAAATCGATTCGACCCTCTTATAAATATTACGTTTTAAACTAATAAACCTGAACGTATATACTTGTCACATTGTGTTTTTGTTTTGAAAGTGTGTTCCGAACGATAAATGGGAGACAACTAGTTTCCTGTTTTGAGAGAAGTCCGCCATGTTTTGTTACGTGCTTTGAGGGCCAGGGTGGCTCAATGAGTTAGGTCGTTGGATCGGTAGCATCCCTAATTGCCGATTGCCAGTTCGCCGAATCCCAAATTGCCGAGTCCAATTAGCCGATTCCCAAATTGGCGACATATGAAAAATATTGTTATTGCAAGTAGAATAATGCTTCTAATTTATGAAGGAAAATTGTAAATAATTACCGTATTTAGGGTTGTATAATGCGCATTGGTGCATAATGCGCACTCCCTCTTGGCCTTGAAAATCTACAGAAAAAAACTAGTTCGTGTCTATAATGCGCATGGACTTTTAAAAAAATCGCCGTCGGAAATGTAAGAATTAAATATCAATCGTATATATTTTTCAGTCCTTTGAGCATGTATCATTTGCTGGGAGAATTTAAGAACCATTTATCTCTTTTCATCTTCAATAAAGTTGCAAAATATTAAATGTGTTGGGTTTTATTGGCGGACATGTGATTTCCCGGTCTGGGAAAGAGTGAAGCACATTGTTCCTGTTTATAATGTGCAGCCCTCCTACAAATTAAAGAATCTGAGCAAAATCCTGCGCATTATTGAACCCTGAATACGGTAAATAAATATTTCTTTTGAAATGGTCCGACATACCAGGGAGTTTAGATTATAGCATTCGAGCTCAAAAGGATATACGGTGGATTAGTCCTGCAGACAACCATGATTTCTGTCAAGATGAATGATGCCAAGAAATAATTTCAAAACATATGCTCTGTGAATAATAACTAGCATAAACATGAGAAAATACACATTTTTTGTTTTGTAAATATACCTCAAATTTGTTTGGAGTTAATTAATTGCCGATCATTTATTAAAATCTACCATAATCACCATGGATATTGTGGGTATAATACTAGTTCATTTTTAGATTGCCGAAATCATCAATCAGTTCTAAATAATTTGCTATTTAATGACAATTTTCGGCATTTTTTTTCTTTCTTACTTACAAAATGTAGTAAAACTCTAAAAAAACCATTTACTTATTTGTAGTTTTTTTTCCATTGTTCTTGTTCTCCTATTCAACAATTAGTATGTATTTGATTATGGTTTTTCTAATTAAAACTGCACGAAAAATTACTGCTTTCAATAAAATATGTACACATCATCAATATTTTCTTTTTAGATAAAAAAATAATATGATGAAATTTTGTCATTTTTAACAAAAGTCGGCAATATGGGATTCGGCAAAATGGAATCGGCAATATGGTATTCGGCAATCTGGTACTATTTCGTTGGATCTAACAACTTATACAAGCCTATCACCAATACGGCGTGGGTTCGCGCCCGGCTTTGTAAATTACAAAAAAGGGTGCTCGACTCGCAGCCACATGTGATAAAGTTTACCAGTTGCTTGTCCATGGTTGGTGGTTCTCTCTGGGTACATCCGACTTCCTCCACCACTAAAACTGGTCGCCACGATATAGCTGAAATATTGTTGAAAGTGGCATTAAAACACCAAAAATCAAATCGAAGTGCTTTGAATGTAACTTGACTATTTAATAGAAGAAGCACTATTTTAAACAAAATGATGACACAGATGCATAAACTCATACAATACATAAATATACATTTAGCACTATTAAACACATTAAAGTCAATCACTGTCTGAATCGGCATCCTGGTCTGGTTTTGTACCACAACGGCAGATATGTTACCCACTGCTCTGAAGTGTGAATGGTCTTGGCTTCATATTGCTCCCAGAGTGTAGACAGTCTACCTTGTGATGTTTTGTAAGTGGTCCTCTGGTACCTGGCTAAAGTCTGCTCCTCTACAAGAAGGACCTGTATGGACACCTCCAATACCTGGCATACCTGACATGAAGTCATAAAACTGGACCTCTGTGGTTATCTAATATACAACTCTTTCATTTCATTAACAGTTGTAAAAAACTAATTACTGCTGATAGGCATATTTGTTTCTTTAACAATTAATTGTATGTCCAGTATAGGAAATGCTAAAATAAACAACTATAAATTTTTTTCTTAAAATAGACATACTGCCTAGCCAAGAATGTTAACATGACTTCAAATTAAAAATGACATTAGAGGAAAAGTATGGCTTCACATTCTTCAACAAAAATAACTTTTCCTGTGACTTTCTTTCGATTATAACTCTATGGATCTTTAAGAAATACATTGTATATAAATTTGATAGTATAAAAATTACAGTTCAATTTTCCAAATCCTTTTTAAGAGAAAAGAAAACAAAAAGAACATAACAGCTTTTCTAAGTGACAACTATTAAATTAAAATGAAAATTAGATATTGTGCCAATGTTAGAATCATTGAACTTGAGGACTGAGCAGTTATCTCTCTTTAACACAATAATAATGAGATTTGAATATCTATATAATTAAGAATCCACACAATCAATTTTGATAAAATTAAAATGTAAAATTGTTGCAAACAAAAGATTCTTGTAGGTCATCTGCTGATTAGTTTTTTGAAAATAAAACTTTAATGCAAGTCTTTATATATATATTAATGAATGGGAAAATGCTTTAAAAACACACAAAGCAAAAAAAAACAACTTTAAGAAACAGATAAAAAAAAAAAACACGGAAAACAAAACTGTCATTACAATTCTTTTTGATGGCAAACTTTGATCGTGTAAACAGGCCTATAGATATACATGCGAGTTTGGAAAGGATGCTGATTTGAGAATAAACAAAAAAAAAATAGCTTGGGTGTAGCTTAATTTAGAGTACAATCAAAGACTTGTACACTAATCAGTGCAAACTGCTGTATAATCATAATAAATATATTTATTTAACGAGTACATCGATTTCTTGATTACACACAAAAAATTCTAATGTTTGAATTTTTAAAATTAAAATTAATCAAAAACATTTTGAAATGATAAACACTTGTGCAAACACTTGTGCAAACACTGTCTGCAATACCTCAATAGGTCAGTCGGACGTTAAACCCTCATATACTACTACTAAACACTTGTGTATTTCAGTTCAAAAGTATTTAATTTCAAATGGGGCCGAATCGACTTGGGGCCGGAACGACCTGAAACCATACATTATTGTTTGATAATCTTAATGTGTAATATCTTTCATATTTTGTGTATCTTTGTGGTGTTTTAATTGAAATATTAACTGCATCAGTGGTGTAATGTTTAGCGTGCTCCCCTTGAGTGCGGTAGTCTAGATCATGGGTTTGAGCCCTGATCGGTTAAAACCAAAAACTATAAAATTGGTAGTTGTTGCTTCTCCGCTAAGCACGCAGCATTAAGGAGAAAGAGCAAAGACTGGTTGGCTTGGAATCAGAATAATGTGTCTGAGTGGAGCGACATGTCTTAATGTCGTTAATAGTGAGGTGTTTCAAACATATGTAGTTTGATTGCATTTAACAGTTTCTTTGTTTTGTCAATTTGTGTTTAGTGTGTTGTTTTGGTAACAATCCTTTGTATATGGATTTCACACCAATAAACAATTCTGTTCTGTTCTATTCTGTTCTCGCAGACTGTTGTTTCAGTGAACTAGCACTATAAAAATACAACTCAGCGTGTTGGTCTAGTACAAAGCAGACCTCAACAATCTCATTGAAAATTAACTTCTTCTCGCCATGGTATAGCTAAAAAAATAGCTGAATTGGCGTTAAGCAACAATTGCTCAATCACTCTTTCATATTTTGTGTATCTTTGTGGTGTTTTAATTGAAATATTAACTGTATCGGTGGTGTAAGTAATGGTTAGTGTATTCCCCTTGAGGCCTCGAGTGCGGTAGTCTAGATCGTGGGTTAGTGTATTCCCCTTGAGGCCTCGAGTGCGGTAGTCTAGATCGTGGGTTAGTGTATTCCCCTTGAGGCCTCGAGTGCGGTAGTCTAGATCGTGGGTTAGTGTATTCCCCTCGAGTGTGATAGTCTAGATCGTGAGCTCTGATTAGGTAAAACCAAAGAATTTGTTGCTTCTTGGCTAAACATGCGCCATGATGCGGAGGAGAAAAAGCAGACTGGTTGGCTCGGAATCAGGATAAGGTGCCTGAGTGGAGTGACATGTCTATTCGTGGACTGTTGTTTCAGTGAGCTAGCACTATAAAAATCCAACTCAACGTGCTGGTCTAGAACAAAGCGGACCTCATTATCATCTCATTGAAAATTAACTTGTACAGTTTAGTATTGCGTTTGAATCGTCAATATCTTTTGATAAGTTCATTAAACTCTTTAAACGTCTATTGCATTAAATCATAGATCTGCTCTTTTCGTTTAAAATCTTCACTGAAAATGATGTATAATGGCACCAATCACAAAGAGTTGTGAACATTTTTTTGCAAAGAGTCACTTACAAATTTGTTTCCCTCAGGTGCTTTATTCCAATCCATTTAGCTACTCCACCCCACATGTTGTTTCATTATATAGTAATGCCACACACAATGTTTTTTTTATTTCAGAAGAAATTTGTTATTTGAAGACTGGTACAAAAAATGGACCAAACTTTGGTGTTAGTTTTTATGTGTGTCCAATGTCATGTGGATTTTTTCAGCAGACATCGTAAGTATATAGCTGAATCTTGTTGCCATAGTTACTATTGATATCGTAGATCAGTATGCTGGAGTTCCTCATCGATAACATATTTGTCTCCTTTGGAGGGATACTGTTTCAGCAGGTCGTCGGCATACCAATGGGTACGAATTGTGCCCCTCTTCTAGCCGATTTATATTTATACTCATACGAGTGGGAGTTTCTTCAAAAGCTTGTAAAAGATAAGAAGATTCATGAGGCTAGAGCCTTTAATTTCACATACAGGTACCGTATAAGTGGTTTTTTTCGCGGGAGCCAAATTTCGCGATATTCTTCCAAATTGGTGTATTTATTTTTAGCGGTATTTAATATTCACGATCCTGTGCTTTAGCCAAAATCAAATTTTAGCGGATTAACCGGTATATTAGAATTACATTATCTGAATTGGTTGACCAACAATTCAAAATAGGAAATGTTTTGAAATGATTGAGTATCGTAATTTCTTATGGTTATAAATGCACGGGATTTTGTCCAGATTCTTTATTTTGCATTAGAAACGAAAATGTTTACTATTGGCAAATATTTTCGTATTTCTTTACTTGTTTGGGCACTATTCCACAAAATCATTAAATGCATATAATATCTTTTAATTATTCAGAGAATTAAAACTCTCTAGTCAGTCTAGTGCAGTTGTGTTTTGAACCAGTAAAAGTTTACAGTTGATACGAAAATAAACTAAAAATAGAAGTGTGACTATATCTAACCGTGCGTAAAATAATCAATAATGTTGTCGATAAGATTTAGTGTGTGTGTATTTTTTTATTAAGGTGTCGTAATTACAAATAATTAGACTGTCAGGCTGTGTTTACACAAGCTTTTAATGATTGAAATAAAAAGAAAAGAAGTACTCAAATGTATTTGTCAATTTTTATGTCAAGTCTGGAAGTTTGATTGCTCCCAGCTGTGAAATTTAAGCCGATTAACAATAAATTATCTCAGTTACGATTGTATGGCTTGGATGCTATTTCATCACTTAAATAATAAGGCATTGTTTGTTGTTCATTCATGATCATTGTCAACATATGTATTGTTTTCGGGAAGGATTCCCCCATGTTGGATATTTTAAAAGCGTCATTTCAACAGTTTTAAGAATTACAGTGACCATATCATTATTAAATATTCACTATGCAATCATACTACGATAGATCTTATACAATTATTTAAGAAAGAGCAAAAACTTGTGTACTAAAGGGTGGAAATTTATGCAGATTCTTTTTTCCGCTGATCGATGACTATCACGAATAAAGCGAAAATTAGGTACCCGCGAAAAAACCCACTTATACGGTATATTGATGACGTTTTATCTATTAATAATTCTAGATTTGCAGAATTTCTTCCATTGATATATCCTCCATAGCTGGAAGTTAAAGAGACCACAGATGCCGCTTGTCCGCATCATTTTTGGACTTATACCTCGAATTTGAAGACTGGTAAAATCAGTACTAAAATATATGATAAACGGGACGACTTCAATTTTAAAATCATAAATTTTCCAAATATGTGCAGCAATATACCAGCTTCTCCTGCATATGGTGTTTACATCTCGCAATTGATTCGTTATGCAAGGGCCAGGAGCAATTATTCTGATTTCCTGAAACGTCATCTTCATCTGAGAAACAGGCTACTGGACCAGGGCTATAAAAAGATTCGCCTTATTCGATCTCTTAAAAAGTTTATATTCCGATACCAAGATGTTGTCGAAATATATTCCGTCTCTGCAGAAAAGATTATAAACGATGGATTTTCATATAGTGAAAATGTATAAAGATAAGTGGTCAAAAACAAAAATGTCAAAATATTTTTTTATCAATGTGTGACGTAAAAATGTTTTTGACATTTATTTCACTGAGTTTGGTGCTGTTATGACAACTGTTTTACCTGTTTTGTTCAAGTATTGTTATAAATACTGTTATAGTGACAGCCGGAAACTTTGAGCCGTAATGAAAGGGGCAGGTTTGGCGCATTAAAATCTGATTCAACCCACCATTTCTTTAGAAATGCCTGTACCAAGTCAGGGTCATTACGGTTTTCACAGTTTTCCGGTTGTTGACTGATTTTGTCTGTTTATATACTTATGAGTTTTGACTTTCCCTTTGTAAGATTGCTCGGCGTTCGGTAATTTTGTTATTACCCTTATTCATTGGATGACTTCAACTAAAAATTTGGTTTGGTAAAAGTAGTTTGTACAGATAACTTGAATACTAGTGTTTTAAATTGAAAGGAATTTCATAATTCAAGGTATATTGAAAATAATTAATCATTACTCATAATCAGAATATATGTGAAACAGAAACGGTTGTCATTTTTGAGCTCATCAATCACTTTTCATATAATTTTGTATATAAATAAAGGTTCTGATTAATTGAAAATTTATTTTGAGCTTGATGTTGATACATGTACAATGTAGGATGTAGCAAGACATAGCTTTTGGAATTATGAGAGCATAAAATAATGTGGCTGGAGTACAAATCTGTACAATAAGGTATGGTTACAAATCTGTACAATGGTACAGGAGTATAAATATGTACAATGGGGCATGAGTACAAATCTGTACAATGGTACAGGAGTACAAATCTGTACAATGGGGCATGAGTACAAATCTGTACAATGGTACAGGAGTATAAATATGTACAATGGGGCATGAGTACAAATCTGTACAATGGTACAGGAGTATAAATATGTACAATGGGGCATGAGTACAAATCTGTACAATGGTACAGGAGTACAAATCTGTACAATGGGGCATGAGTACAAATCTGTACAATGGTACAGGAGTATAAATATGTACAATGGGGCATGAGTACAAATCTGTACAATGGGGCATGAGTACAAATCTGTACAATGGGGCATGAGTACAAATCTGTACAATGGTACAGGAGTATAAATATGTACAATGGGGCAGGAGTATAAATATGTACAATGGATCATGGGTACAAATCTGTACAATAAGGTATGGTTACAAATCTGTACAATGGTACAGGAGTATAAATATGTACAATGGGGCATGAGTACAAATCTGTACAATGGTACAGGAGTATAAATATGTACAATGGGGCAGGAGTATAAATATGTACAATGGATCATGGGTACAAATCTGTACAATAAGGTATGGTTACAAATCTGTACAATGGTACAGGAGTATAAATATGTACAATGGTACAGGAGTATAAATATGTACAATGGGGCATGAGTACAAATCTGTACAATAGGGCAGGAGTATAAATATGTACAATTGAGCATGGTTACAAATCTGTACAAAGGTACAGGAGTATAAATATGTACAATGGGGCATGAGTACAAATCTGTACAATGGAGCATGGGTAAAATCTGTACAATGGGACAGGAGTACAAATCTGTACAATGGGGCATGAGTACAAATCTGTACAATGGGGCATGAGTACAAATCTGTACAATGGGGCATGAGTACAAATCTGTACAATGGGGCATGGTTACAAATCTGTACAACGGTACAGGAGTACAAATCTGTACAATGGAGCATGGGTACAAATCTGTACAATGGGACAGGAGGACAAATCTGTACAATAGGGCAGGAGTACAAATCTGTACAATGGAGCATGGTTACAAATCTGTACAACGGTACAGAAGTATAAATATGTACAATGGGGCATGAGTACAAATCTGTACAATGGAGCATGGGTACAAATCTGTACAATGGGACAGGAGTACAAATCTGTATAATGGAGCATGAGTACAAATCTGTACAATAGAGCATGGGTACAAATCTGTACAATGGGACAGGAGTATAAATATGTACAATGGGACATGAGTACAAATCTGTACAATGGAGCATGGGTACAAATCTGTACAATGGGACAGGAGTACAAATCTGTACAATAGGGCAGGAGTACAAATCTGTACAATGGGACAGGAGTACAAATCTGTACAATAGGGCAGGAGTACAAATCTGTACAATAGGGCAGGAGTACAAATCTGTACAATGGGACAGGAGTACAAATCTGTACAATAGGGCAGGAGTACAAATCTGTACAATGGAGCATGGTTACAAATCTGTACAATGGTACAGAAGTATAAATATGTACAATGGGGCATGAGTACAAATCTGTACAATGGATCATGGGTACAAATCTGTACAATGGGACAGGAGTATAAATATGTACAATGGGACATGAGTACAAATCTGTACAATGGAGCATGGCTACAAATCTGTACAATGGGACATGAGTACACATCTGTACAATAGGGCAGGAGTACAAATCTGTACAATGGGACAGCAGTACAAATCAGTACAATGGGACAGCAGTACAATTCTGTGCAATGGAGCAGGAGTATAAATCTGTACAATGGGACAGGAGTACAAATCTGTACAATGGGACAGCAGTACAAATCTGTACAATGGTATAGGAGTACAAATCTGTACAATGGGACAGCAGTACAAATCTGTACAATGGTACAGGAGCACAAATTTGAACAATGTGCATTGGTACAAATATGTACAACAGGACAGGAGTTTATATCTGAAAAACAGGGTAAAAGTCCAAATCTTTACAATTGAGTGGAAGTTGCAAATCTCCTTGGCTGTACATTTTGTACTTTCATATTATTGTAATTTATATATGTTTTACATAATTTTAAATTGGTGACTCAGAAGATATACAAGGAGGAGGAATAATAATTTTATTGTAGTTGTTTACTTTAAATGAAAATGTTTTATTGTTTTTAGAATTTCATATCGGCAGTGTCCACAGCACAAACATCAGATGGTAGATCTTCAAGCTATCTTTTTTGGTAAAACGTCTGGTGAAAAAAGGTAAGATGATATATTTGGTTTAATGAAATAAACATAATTACCCTAGTTGGGTTGGGGCTGTCGTGGTCATGATTGTATGGTATTTGGATTTACAATTACATGTGCAATCAGTGCCTATCACCACTAAAATTATGAGTTTGAACCCCATACATAGGTGTACTCGATGCAACATTATGTGATAAAGTTTGAAGTGATTTGCGACGGGTCGATGGTTTTCTCTGGGTACTTCAGTTTTCTCCACCAATAAAACTGACTGCCACAATATAGCTGAAATATTGTTGAAAGTGGCATTATACACCATAACCCCCCCTTGGAACAAACAAAAACATTGGTTTCCATATGTGTAACACTGGACATAAAATGGAATAGTCCAGACAATGGATAAATAATGAACTAGTCTAAATATGTGTATTGACTGAGTGTCAGAAGTCTAAATATGTGTATTGAGTGTCAGAAGTCTAAATATGTGTATTGACTGTCAGAAGTCTAAATATGTGTATTGACTGAGTGTCAGAAGTCTAAATATGTGTATTGACTGAGTGTTTGAAGTCTAAATATGTGTATTGACTGAGTGTCAGAAGTCTAAATATGTGTATTGACTGAGTGTCAGAAGTCTAAATATGTGTATTGACTGAGTGTCAGAAGTCTAAATATGTGTATTGACTGTCAGAAGTCTAAATATGTGTATTGACTGAGTGTCAGAAGTCTAAATATGTGAATTGACTGAGTGTCAGAAGTCTAAATATGTGTATTGACTGAGTGTCAGAAGTCTAAATATGTGTATTGACTGAGTGTCAGAAGTCTAAATATGTGTATTGACTGTCAGAAGTCTAAATATGTGTATTGACTGAGTGTCAAGTCTAAATATGTGTATTGAGTGTCAGAAGTCTAAATATGTGTATTGACTGAGTGTCAAGTCTAAATATGTGTATTGACTGAGTGTCAGAAGTCTAAATATGTGTATTGACTGTCAGAAGTCTAAATATGTGTATTGACTGAGTGTCAGAAGTCTAAATATGTATATTGACTGAGTGTCAGAAGTCTAAATATGTGTATTGACTGAGTGTCAGAAGTCTAAATATGTGTATTGACTGAGTGTCAGAAGTCTAAATATGTGTATTGACTGTCAGAAGTCTAAATATGTGTATTGACTGTCAGAAGTCTAAATATGTGTATTGACTGAGTGTCAAGTCTAAATATGTGTATTGACTGAGTGTCAGAAGTCTAAATATGTGTATTGACTGAATGTCAGAAGTCTAAATATGTGTATTGACTGAGTGTCAGAAGTCTAAATATGTGTATTGACTGAGTGTCAAGTCTAAATATGTGTATTGAGTGTCAGAAGTCTAAATATGTGTATTGACTGAGTGTCAAGTCTAAATATGTGTATTGACTGAGTGTCAGAAGTCTAAATATGTGTATTGACTGTCAGAAGTCTAAATATGTGTAATGACTGAGTGTCAGAAGTCTAAATATGTATATTGACTGAGTGTCAGAAGTCTAAATATGTGTATTGACTGAGTGTCAGAAGTCTAAATATGTGTATTGACTGAGTGTCAGAAGTCTAAATATGTGTATTGACTGTCAGAAGTCTAAATATGTGTATTGACTGTCAGAAGTCTAAATATGTGTATTGACTGTCAGAAGTCTAAATATGTGTATTGACTGAGTGTCAAGTCTAAATATGTGTATTGACTGAGTGTCAGAAGTCTAAATATGTGTATTGACTGAGTGTCAGAAGTCTAAATATGTGTATTGACTGAGTGTTTGAAGTCTAAATATGTGTATTGACTGAGTGTCAGAAGTCTAAATATGTGTATTGACTGAGTGTCAGAAGTCTAAATATGTGTATTGACTGTCAGAAGTCTAAATATGTGTATTGACTGTCAGAAGTCTAAATATGTGTATTGACTGAGTGTCAAGTCTAAATATGTGTATTGACTGAGTGTCAGAAGTCTAAATATGTGTATTGACTGAGTGTCAGAAGTCTAAATATGTGTATTGACTGAGTGTTAGAAGTCTAAATATGTGTATTGAGTGTCAGAAGTCTAAATATGTGTATTGACTGTCAGAAGTCTAAATATGTGTATTGACTGAGTGTCAGAAGTGTAAATATGTGTATTGACTGAGTGTCAGAAGTGTAAATATGTGTATTGACTGAGTGTCAGAAGTCTAAATATGTGTATTGACTGAGTGTTTGAAGTCTAAGTATGTGTATTGACTGAGTGTCAGAAGTCTAAATATGTGTATTGAGTGTCAGAAGTCTAAATATGTGTATTGACTGAGTGTCAGAAATCTAAATATGTGTATTGACTGTCAGAAGTCTAAATATGTGTATTGACTGTCAGAAGTCTAAATATGTGTATTGACTGAGTGTCAAGTCTAAATATGTGTATTGAGTGTCAAAAGTCTAAATATGTGTATTGACTGAGTGTCAGAAGTCTAAATATGTGTATTGACTGAATGTCAGAAGTCTAAATATGTGTATTGACTGAGTGTCAGAAGTCTAAATATGTGTATTGACTGAGTGTCAAGTCTAAATATGTGTATTGAGTGTCAGAAGTCTAAATATGTGTATTGACTGAGTGTCAAGTCTAAATATGTGTATTGACTGAGTGTCAGAAGTCTAAATATGTGTATTGACTGTCAGAAGTCTAAATATGTGTAATGACTGAGTGTCAGAAGTCTAAATATGTGTATTGACTGAGTGTCAGAAGTCTAAATATGTGTATTGACTGAGTGTCAGAAGTCTAAATATGTGTATTGACTGAGTGTCAGAAGTCTAAATATGTGTATTGACTGTCAGAAGTCTAAATATGTGTATTGACTGTCAGAAGTCTAAATATGTGTATTGACTGAGTGTCAGAAGTCTAAATATGTGTATTGACTGAGTGTTTGAAGTCTAAATATGTGTATTGACTGAGTGTCAGAAGTCTAAATATGTGTATTGAGTGTCAGAAGTCTAAATATGTGTATTGAGTGTCAGAAGTCTAAATATGTGTATTGACTGTCAGAAATCTAAATATGTGTATTGACTGAGTGTCAGAAGTCTAAATATGTGTATTGACTGAGTGTTTGAAGTCTAAATATGTGTATTGACTGAGTGTCAGAAGTCTAAATATGTGAATTGACTGAGTGTCAGAAGTCTAAATATGTGTATTGCTTGAGTGTCAGAAGTCTAAATATGTGTATTGACTGAGTGTCAGAAGTCTAAATATGTGTATTGACTGTCAGAAGTCTAAATATGTGTATTGACTGAGTGTCAGAAGTCTAAATATGTATATTGACTGAGTGTCAGAAGTCTAAATATGTGTATTGACTGAGTGTCAGAAGTCTAAATATGTGTATTGACTGAGTGTCAGAAGTCTAAATATGTGTATTGACTGAGTGTCAGAAGTCTAAATATGTGTATTGACTGAGTGTCAGAAGTCTAAATATGTGTATTGACTGTCAGAAGTCTAAATATGTGTATTGACTGTCAGAAGTCTAAATATGTGTATTGACTGAGTGTCAGAAGTCTAAATATGTGTATTGACTGAGTGTCAGAAGTCTAAATATGTGTATTGACTGAGTGTCAGAAGTCTAAATATGTGTATTGACTGAGTGTCAGAAGTCTAAATATGTGTATTGAGTGTCAGAAGTCTAAATATGTGTATTGACTGTCAGAAGTCTAAATATGTGTATTGACGAGTGTCAGAAGTCTAAATATGTGTATTGACTGAGTGTCAGAAGTCTAAATATGTGTATTGACTGGGTGTCAGAAGTCTAAATATGTGTATTGACTGTCAGAAGTCTAAATATGTGTATTGATTGAGTGTCAGAAGTCTAAATATGTGTATTGAGTGTCAGAAGTCTAAATATGTGTATTGACTGGGTGTCAGAAGTCTAAATATGTGTATTGACTGAGTGTCAGAAGTCTAAATATGTGTATTGACTGTCAGAAGTCTAAATATGTGTATTGACTGTCAGAAGTCTAAATATGTGTATTGACTGAGTGTCAAGTCTAAATATGTGTATTGACTGAGTGTCAGAAGTCTAAATATGTGTATTGACTGAGTGTCAGAAGTCTAAATATGTGTATTGACTGTCAGAAGTCTAAATATGTGTATTGACTGTCAGAAGTCTAAATATGTGTATTGACTGAGTGTCAAGTCTAAATATGTGTATTGACTGAGTGTCAGAAGTCTAAATATGTGTATTGACTGTCAGAAGTCTAAATATGTGTATTGACTGAGTGTCAAGTCTAAATATGTGTATTGACTGAGTGTCAGAAGTCTAAATATGTGTATTGACTGTCAGAAGTACACTTGAATGAAACTCAAACAATGTTACAAAGACATTTAAAAAAGGAACTTGTTTTTCATTGCCAGACTTTCAATGTTATTGAAATATTGTTGGATGTGGCATTAAAAACCAATAATTCCAAACCTATGCATTGTATTTATTTAAGAATTGAATGCATCTTTTTGTAGTTTTATTGGTGTGTAAAAGTGTGGACTGAAGCACAAAATGTGCCTCAGTCCATGCTTTTACACACATATAAAACTACAAAAAAATAGCACTTCATACAAAATGTGCTTTGGTCCACTCTTTTACACGCCAATAAAACTACAAAAAAATGCATTTAATTCTTATAATACGGTTGTTTTGAATCATTTCCATTCCGTCAAAATTTTGTTATTTTCGTCCGCCAGATCACGTGATTTCGATGGACTAATCGGCATTGAGCTTCCAGTGTCAATGTACACAACAAAAACTCCAATCGCTATGTGCCGTTTTAACGTTCGATCCTCAACTTAAAAAATCTTTGCATTTTCTGTAAAAGACAGATATCAATTAAATTATTTTATTTGTATCAAAGACTTCAATGCAGAGACAAATACTTCTTTAAAATTAAATTTGTTTTCTTTCTTTATTTGCGGCTGTCAGCATCATCAAAGGAAAACGATCTGCCTTTAAGTATATATTTCTGATATCAGACAGATAATGGGGTACCGAACACCAGTATTTATTCAGCAGTTTCCTTGGTGTCTCCATATTACAATTACTTATAATCTACCGCATCTACGACTATGATATGCTGACGTTGTCACAGTAATAGCGTAAACACCGCAAGTCGCCTGCCGATTTGTTCAGACGTCAAGACAAGAAAAAGACGGAACGTGGTTGGAATTGACATGATTCGAAATAACTGTATTACATTTAAATCACACCAAAATTTAATATAGTTGAATTTTTCGTTGTGAATTTTATTTGTGTTAGGGCTGTTCTAGAATTAAATGTATGGGGGAGGGGGTCAGAAGGCACATTTTATTTCAGTGATTTTCCGACTGCGTTTTTGGGGCCGAATATCGGCCCCAGTCCCAATGTGATAAATTTTGTTTTATTCCCAATTTCATGGGGGAAATTCCCAATAGCTGGTGATAAAATTATTCATAAAAATCGTTAATGAAAGCTTTTTCAAATGATATTAAAAGCCAAACATTTTCAAGTTTATGAACTGGTTACTTTTTGTTTTGATTATGCAAGCGAAATACTATGCACAAGATACCGGGAACCAGTGCAGTATATTGGGTCGCTTGATTTGTTGAAAGTGGCATGTACCGGACTGCGATAAAACTTCAGAAAAATGAAAGCGGAAATTGTAGTATTTGGAATAAATTTTATATTAAAGATGTTTATTAAAATAAATTTAATATAACAATAGTAAATATGTCCTGTGATTTACGTTGCTTGATATATTGTCAATTCATTGGGAATTAAAAACGGAAAACAGTTGATGAAGTGGAATACGCAAATTATTTAATAAATGAGAAAAATATATGTCATTTTGGTTGAATATTGCATGAAATCGACACTTTTTTCTGCCTTAAAGGAAAACAACTACTACAAACATGTGGAAAAGGCGTATAATTTTAGAATCAAATCGGGGAATTTGCAAATGGGATATTGAGTTTTAAAGTTAAAAATAGAAATGTCACGATATTGCATAATTCTGAATAGCGGTAGTATGTTAAAAATGTACTAGTAATGATGGATTCAAGTACAGGTAACTTGCATCCTTTGGATTAAAACCTGTTGAAGTGAGTCCGACTCACTACCGCAGTACCGGTCACCGACTCTAGTACTGATACACCATGTCCCCCAGAAGTTGAACTCCTTGTTACCACTGTCAGTGTCACTTCAGAAACAACAAATTCAAATTCTTTATTACCTAACACATCTTCAAATGACATCCAACAACATGTAAATAGTGCAAATAGTGGCGATGGTCAGGGCCTATGAGAAAGGGGGTAGCCAGTACATTGGCCCGGGGCCTGGAGAGCCAAGAAGAAGGCTGTGATTCTCTGAAGGGCCCCATAGCCTTAGATTCTGGAAGGTTTTCTCATAATCACGTTAGGGTTATAAAAAAAAATTGATATATTATCTTAATAGCAGTAGACCAGATTTTAGTGACTATAAAATAACTTCAACAAGTAACACCTTGCTGCATCAACTGATTATGTTTGTCACTACTTTGTATCAAGTATATGTTATCTGAACATTCTGCTGCCCAGGAAATAAAGCATTTATGAAAGTTTACCAGTGGTTTTATTGAACCTAAAATCCTCAATTTTGAGGGAAGTCTCAGCCTGTCTCTGGGGCCCCAAAGCAGTCTTGTTCCACCTTGCAAAATTTCTCTTGGAGACCCTGGCGATGTTGATAATGATTCGCAATTTGACTTACTCTGATTTGGACAGTTGTGATCCAGAGGTCATGGTATCAGATGCCAGGGTGTTCAGTTCAATAAAGAATGAACAAAAATACCCATGGCTATATGACAGTGCGGTACACCAAGGGTATTTATGTAAGTTTTGTGGTCATTCTTCCTCATTACAAGAATTTGTTACTGTTGGTATTAACCTTGGTACAGTATGATCACTATTCTATTACTGGACATCCAAACTAAAAAATTCCAATCTTTTCCCAATTCACATCATTTACGTGCTAATTTTCCCAATTATAAGGAACCTGGGCCCCAGATACAAATGAGTAGGAAAATCACTGTATTTAGACCCACCATGTATAAATTTTGAAAACCTATACTCCCCACTATGTCGAAAATGATTATTGCAAGTACATCCACCATGCATAAAATCAAATAAAATTTCTTCTGTGTTTTACAAGTTTTTTGGACAATTATACATTAATGGAGATTGAATTTTTCTATACCTTAAATGCACTTCCATTCATCTGCAAGAGATAAGTCATTGATATACACGAACCAAGAAATGATACCATTATCATCATGGCACCCCCTTTTTTCCCCATGTCGTATTTAATGATAGTAAATGGAAGCTTATACATCATTATGATCGTACCTATTATTATATTTTGGATAGTCTCTTGGCCAGTGTCTTTCAGCCAAGAGACTACATCCTCTGTCATCCAGGCATTGACCTCTTTCAAATTTTGATTTTCCATTGCCACGCTACCGGAAGTGAAAGAATTTACATTCAATGGGGAGTAACTCTAGAGCAATAGTACTTCCGGTTGCAGGAAAACCGACAGAAATCGCGAGAAAAACACTTGTTTATAACGATTATTTCCATTTACACGTATTCTGTTTTTCTTATATGAGGCAGTGGAGATTCAGGAAACCCACCATGCACAGAATTAAAATAATTTCGTGACCGACCATGTATAATTTTAAATCTTACATAACCCCCACAAGGTATTCAAATTTAATTGCACTGCCGTCCGACCCTCCCATACATTTAATTCTGGAACAACCCTTAGATTATTTGCTGTTGGAAATTACTATGCCATTAATTATTTACATCTGACGTCATGGAGGCACGTGCAAGTTCGTGTTTTTGTTTTATTGGGATGTAAAACATCTCTTTTATGATCATGTGACCAGTTCATAGCCAATCATATTGTAACATTTCAATGAAAAACGGAAATAGTTTGAATTTTTTAGATATATTTTAAATGTTAATATTGTATGACAGGATGTGATCAAATTTTGTTGATGTTTCAGACAATACCATCGTTGTCATGGGAGAACTGAAGGACAATCATGGTGTGGATACAGTACTGTGAAAAAGGTTTGAAATAATCAAATTTTTTTGCCAGATTATTTTATTGTCATGATACTAAGACATACAGTACACTCCAAGTGTATCAACGATCATACTCTCAGGTCGGACATATTCCTCCGAAAATGTCTGACAAATATCCGACAAATTTGAGAGTCAACACTCTCTCAGTCCGACTATTTGGTCGGACATCGTGGTCGGACGTGAGAGTGGATATTTAAAGATTTTTTTTACATTTCTTGAGGTGAACATGTCAAACATTTTGTGATCGATGCGTATTTGTAAGCATACTTTCTTTCCGGTATGTAGAATGTCCGGGTACGTAAATACCCTAGTGTATTTCTACCTTGCACCATATTCGCGCCAGGAAGGGTAGCTCAAAGGTCAATATATAACTGAAATATTGTTGAAAAGTGACGTTTAAACACCGATAGCCTCATATAAATCATTGCAATAAAATATCGATTAAGTAACGAAATCGATATAAATTATTTTCCGGTATATTTAGTATAAAAAGCTTGTTCTACACGTTTACTGTGAGATGTATTGCAACCACCATTTTTTACTACAACCACGTGCGCATGCTCGTGTTTTATGGAAGGCTATAGCTATATTTAGATATTTTGTGATAATAATTTTATATTGTAAATCGATCCACCCTGTGATTTTTTTCAACAAGATACATTTTTTTATAGTATATATTTTATTATAAAATACAATATTGAACTGATTTTCGCTAACACTTCAATCATTAAATATTGATTTTTTCGGATGTTGAATATCCCCAGAATTGCACCCCCTGTTAGTATACTTTTTATTGCTTTATTTAAAAAAAAATAACACCAAGAACATCGATGATATGAGTCTTCTTATTTAGAAATAAACCTACAGCAAAATAAAGGTATACATTTTTTGTACTGTAAACAAAATCATCATTTTTATCTAGATTTATCGTCCGAAAAATACGGTACTCCTCTACTATACTAATTTGGATTAGGTGATGGGAATTAGGTGCCATCATCAAAATAAAGATTAAAAACATGTATTTTATGATAAAGATGGCTGATTAAAATTGTTTGTCATGCATTAGCTGTCAGTTGTAATATAGGTAAATGGACAGAAAGTCACAGGACAAAAAGTCACAAAACTCCTAGGACAAAAAGTCACAATTTATATTTTTTACCCTGGCGGACAAAAAGTCACAGGACAAAAAGTCACAACTTATATTTTTGCTTAACATGTATGTAGGTAGGACAAAAAGTCACAATATATATATATATACCTTGATTCATGTACCGTATGTAGGTAGGACAAAAAGTCACAATATGTATACACCTAGATTCATGTATGGTATGTAGGTAGGACAGAAAGTCACAATATCGTATACACTGATACATGTATGCATAATTTTGCTATGCATTGTCCTTAAAACAGACCGTGATATAGTATCTGGTTATTTTTGCTATTTTAAACTTTATTACAGTTTAAGCTATCAACTTGCTGTGTGATATATGTTATTTCTCAAGTACTCGCTATTCAAAAGCTCCTCGTTACTTCAGGATGAAGAACAATAAAAGTTTTATTCTTATTTCTTTGTGTCAAACTGTAAAGACTGTTTTTTTTTGTGTTGGACTTACAAGTCATTGTGTAAATATTTATACCCTTTAACACTATAAAATAAAGTGTCTTCTAACTATCCATTTGCCTTTCCTTTCAATATGTCATTCATTAATGTGATAAACCAAGTATTGAAAGTAAAAGCATATGTATAATAAAAAGAACCCGAACTATAAAACAAGAAACAAACAAATGATTACATTTTGAAGAAATTTAAATAATATTTTGTTTTTCTCTTTCAGGAAACAGTAAAACCACTTGCAGAATATAACCACCAACATTCTCTTAAGCAGACGACAACTGACCCATCCTTACTTGTTGATCCAAAATATAAGATGACATCATCAAAACAACAAGCTGGAAGTAATAACCATAATAAAGTGACAGCAGAAATCAATCAACTGAGGAACCAATCAGATGAAGGATTAAAGTTGGATCATGTAGAAAAAGAGGAGGATATTGTTGATGGTGTATCAAATCTTAGTATCATTGATGAATCTGATGTTGATAACGAAAGCAGTTCCAACATAAAGAATCAAGATTTAGATAAACCTGACAAGGATAAAACTTGTAGGGTGGAAATGTCATCAGATGATGAAGGAATAAGTGAAGCCATGTCAAATCTAAGTACATTAGAAGATACAGCAGAAAATAATGGTGGCAAAAATACTTCTATGTCTAGTTCTTCTTCTGGTTCCCTTCCAAGCCCTGGTTTCCATGGAAAGGATGCCACAAAACTATTTACAAGGACAGACATTGCAGAGAAATATGGCAAGTATAAAATTAAGAAAAAATCAACCTCCAATCTTATCAAGCAAAATGATGAACAAGATGTGAGCTCAAGCAGTGAAACCTCCATTATTGATGACAGTCCTCTGAAGGAAAGGCAGACTTCAAAATCTAATTTAAATTTACCTCTATCTGAACGTATAAGACTGAAATCTAACGAGAGTATTAAATCTTCAACATCAAGTTGCTCTTCAACCTCAGGGAGTGTTAGTTCACCACTATGTAGAGATGAGGTAATTAATCTTGTCAGCAGTAGTGATGATGATGAGGATGTGTTACTGAAACAACCAAATAGATATCAACCCCCTCAACAACAGAAGATCAGTCAGAAATCTGAAACACCAAGCAGTGGGTCTGAGTCTGTTATTAAAGATGCTATGAAGCAAGTTCAAGGTCAGATAAAGTCATCTAAACAGGCAATGCCAACTGCAAGTCAAGGTCATCAAAAGTCACAATATCAATCCATACAGCCAAAGCCAAGTGGTTTAACTTCAGCAGCTCAGCACAGCTTACAACTAGACATGGACAGAAGAACTGATTTACAAAGGCAGTTAGGAAAATTAAAGGTATAAATACTTAATAGTAAATCTTCGTGTTCGTGATCATATGGTAGTTGGATTTACAGCTACCTATGCAATCAGTGCCTATCACCATTAAAGCTTCATAAGTTGGTAAAACTTGTGTCCTATCCCTTTTGTTAATAAATAAAATCATCATAAACTAAACCATTAAAGCTGTGAGTTCGAATCCCACTCATGGTGAGGCGTACTCAATGCAACATTATGTGATAAAGTTTGTCAGTGACATGCGGAAGGTTGATGGTTTTCTCCGGGTACTTCAGTTTCCTCCACCAATAAAACTGACCGCCACGATATATTTGAAATATTTTTGAAAGTAGCTTAGTGACCAACCACAACAAGTATTTTTCTAAGGATGGCCTATATCTAAGTGACCAATCCACACAAAAAACATGATTGTTAGCTGTTTTGTTATTTTTCTTTTATATCAGACTGTAGTTGCCACAGTGAAGATGTCAGAGCTACCAGACAAAGGGGAAAAACTCCGTAAGCAAGTAGAGGATATTGAGAGAGCTTTGAAGGCAGTTAATAGGAAGATTTTTAATGTTGCACAGAATGTACCTGCCACAATTCAAGGTACAAATACAACTCAACCAGTCACTAACCCAGTACAGTATCAAACATACAAGATTGTACAACCAGGTTAGTCTTAGTTTATTATTACTTGTACAAATACAACTCAACCAGTCACTAACCCAGTACAGTATCAAACATACAAGATTGTACAACTAGGTTGGTCTTAGTTTATTATTACTTGTACAAATACAACTCAACCAGTCACTAACCCAGTACAGTATCAAACATACAAGATTGTACAACTAGATTAGTCTTAGTTTATTATTACTTGTACAAATACAACTCAACCAGTCACTAACCCAGTACAGTATCAAACATACAAGATTGTACAACCAGGTTAGTCTTAGTTTATTATTACTTGTACAAATACAACTCAACCAGTCACTAACCCAGTACAGTATCAAACATACAAGATTGTACAACTAGGTTAGTCTTAGTTTATTATTACTTGTACAAATACAACTCAACCAGTCACTAACCCAGTACAGTATCAAACATACAAGATTGTACAACTAGGTTAGTCTTAGTTTATTATTACTTGTACAAATACAACTCAACCAGTCACTAACCCAGTACAGTATCAAACATACAAGATTGTACAACTAGGTTAGTCTTAGTTTATTATTACTTGTACAAATACAACTCAACCAGTCACTAACCCAGTACAGTATCAAACATACAAGATTGTACAACTAGGTTAGTCTTAGTTTATTATTACTTGTACAAATACAACTCAACCAGTCACTAACCCAGTACAGTATCAAACATACAAGATTGTACAACCAGGTTAGTCTTAGTTTATTATTACTTGTACAAATACAACTCAACCAGTCACTAACCCAGTACAGTATCAAACATACAAGATTGTACAACTAGGTTAGTCTTAGTTTATTATTACTTGTACAAATACAACTCAACCAGTCACTAACCCAGTACAGTATCAAACATACAAGATTGTACAACTAGGTTAGTCTTAGTTTATTATTACTTGTACAAATACAACTCAACCAGTCACTAACCCAGTACAGTATCAAACATACAAGATTGTACAACTAGGTTAGTCTTAGTTTATTATTACTTGTACAAATACAACTCAACCAGTCACTAACCCAGTACAGTATCAAACATACAAGATTGTACAACCAGGTTAGTCTTAGTTTATTATTACTTGTACAAATACAACTCAACCAGTCACTAACCCAGTACAGTATCAAACATACAAGATTGTACAACTAGGTTAGTCTTAGTTTATTATTACTTGTACAAATACAACTCAACCAGTCACTAACCCAGTACAGTATCAAATATACAAGATTGTACAACTAGGTTAGTCTTAGTTTATTATTACTTGTACAAATACAACTCAACCAGTCACTAACCCAGTACAGTATCAAACATACAAGATTGTACAACTAGGTTAGTCTAAGTTTATTATTACTTGTACAAATACAACTCAACCAGTCACTAACCCAGTACAGTATCAAACATACAAGATTGTATAACTAGGTTAGTCTTAGTTTATTATTACTTGTACAAATACAACTCAACCAGTCACTAACCCAGTACAGTATCAAACATACAAGATTGTACAACTAGGTTAGTCTTAGTTTATTATTACGTGTACAAATACAACTCAACCAGTCACTAACCCAGTACAGTATCAAACATACAAGATTGTACAACTAGGTTAGTCTTAGTTTATTATTACTTGTACAAATACAACTCAACCAGTCACTAACCCAGTACAGTATCAAACATACAAGATTGTATAACTAGGTTAGTCTTAGTTTATTATTACTTGTACAAATACAACTCAACCAGTCACTAACCCAGTACAGTATCAAACATACAAGATTGTATAACTAGGTTAGTCTTAGTTTATTATTACTTGTACAAATACAACTCAACCAGTCACTAACCCAGTACAGTATCAAACATACAAGATTGTATAACTAGGTTAGTCTTAGTTTATTATTACTTGTACAAATACAACTCAACCAGTCACTAACCCAGTACAGTATCAAACATACAAGATTGTATAACTAGGTTAGTCTTAGTTTATTATTACTTGTACAAATACAACTCAACCAGTCACTAACCCAGTACAGTATCAAACATACAAGATTGTATAACTAGGTTAGTCTTAGTTTATTATTACTTGTACAAATACAACTCAACCAGTCACTAACCCAGTACAGTATCAAACATACAAGATTGTATAACTAGGTTAGTCTTAGTTTATTATTACTTGTACAAATACAACTCAACCAGTCACTAACTCAGTACAGTATCAAACATGCAAGATTGTATAACTAGGTTAGTCTTAGTTTATTATTACTTGTACAAATACAACTCAACCAGTCACTAACCCAGTACAGTATCAAACATACAAGATTGTACAACTAGGTTAGTCTTAGTTTATTATTACTTGTACAAATACAACTCAACCAGTCACTAACTCAGTACAGTATCAAACATACAAGATTGTATAACTAGGTTTGTCTTAGTTTATTATTACTTGTACAAATACAACTCAACCAGTCACTAACCCAGTACAGTATCAAACATACAAGATTGTACAACTAGGTTAGTCTTAGTTTATTATTACTTGTACAAATACAACTCAACCAGTCACTAACCCAGTACAGTATCAAACATACAAGATTGTACAACTAGGTTAGTCTTAGTTTATTATTACTTGTACAAATACAACTCAACCAGTCACTAACCCAGTACAGTATCAAACATACAAGATTGTACAACTAGGTTAGTCTTAGTTTATTATTACTTGTACAAATACAACTCAACCAGTCACTAACCCAGTACAGTATCAAACATAGAAGAGTGTACAACTAGGTTAGTCTTAGTTTATTATTACTTGTACAAATACAACTCAACCAGTCACTAACCCAGTACAGTATCAAACATACAAGATTGTACAACCAGGTTAGTCTTAGTTTATTATTACTTGTACAAATACAACTCAACCAGTCACTAACCCAGTACAGTATCAAACATACAAGATTGTATAACTAGGTTAGTCTTAGTTTATTATTACTTGTACAAATACAACTCAACCAGTCACTAACCCAGTACAGTATCAAACATACAAGATTGTATAACTAGGTTAGTCTTAGTTTATTATTACTTGTACAAATACAACTCAACCAGTCACTAACCCAGTACAGTATCAAACATACAAGATTGTATAACTAGGTTAGTCTTAGTTTATTATTACTTGTACAAATACAACTCAACCAGTCACTAACCCAGTACAGTATCAAACATACAAGATTGTATAACTAGGTTAGTCTTAGTTTATTATTACTTGTACAAATACAACTCAACCAGTCACTAACCCAGTACAGTATCAAACATACAAGATTGTATAACTAGGTTAGTCTTAGTTTATTATTACTTGTACAAATACAACTCAACCAGTCACTAACCCAGTACAGTATCAAACATACAAGATTGTACAACTAGGTTAGTCTTAGTTTATTATTACTTGTACAAATACAACTCAACCAGTCACTAACCCAGTACAGTATCAAACATACAAGATTGTACAACTAGGTTAGTCTTAGTTTATTATTACTTGTACAAATACAACTCAACCAGTCACTAACCCAGTACAGTATCAAACATACAAGATTGTACAACTAGGTTAGTCTTAGTTTATTATTACTTGTACAAATACAACTCAACCAGTCACTAACCCAGTACAGTATCAAACATACAAGATTGTATAACTAGGTTAGTCTTAGTTTATTATTACTTGTACAAATACAACTCAACCAGTCACTAACCCAGTACAGTATCAAACATACAAGATTGTACAACTAGGTTAGTTTTAGTTTATTATTACTTGTACAAATACAACTCAACCAGTCACTAACTCAGTACAGTATCAAACATACAAGATTGTACAACTAGGTTAGTCTTAGTTTATTATTACTTGTACAAATATTACTTGTAAACCAGGTTAGTCATAGCACATTATGTCTTGTACAAATACAGCTCAACCAGGTTAGTCTTTGTTTATTATTACCCAATATCAACAAAACATACAATCACCTCTCATCTTAACTCACTGAAGACAAAAAATGGGACTACAACATATGATGTTAGAAATCCTGGCTTGGGACAGACACACCAATGTGGCAGTGTTAAACCTGTTAATGGCATTACAATCCTCCCCTCTTGATAATCTCCAACGGCAACAGATAGAAATAAACAGTAAAAAACCTGCACAGATCCACCAAAGAAGACCACATGCTATCACATAAACATGGATAGTGCAATAGCAGGGTCAATGAATTCTCATACCGTATAAGGGCAGTTTCAAAATAAATGGCTCCTACTGCTATAGCTGTCTAATTTACTAATTTTTATGATTTTATTGGATCTAAATAGTTCAAAAGATCTGTAATGATTTGATGTTTGTTACTGCAAAAAATCTTTAAGATATCTAGAATAACAAAAAAAATATGTCCAAAAAACATGTCAAAATTGTCAGGAGTGCAACACTTTTTTGTGACACTTTAAAAAATCCTTAATTTTCAACAACCTACCACAGTGCTAAATCAAACAATATGTTATCAAAATCTATTTCATCACAAACTTTGATATGTTGACATATTTTAAGATAGCAATAGATCATGCTTCACATTTATTATTGCATAAAAATATGGCTTTGTAAAAAAGATGTACCTAGTCAGGAGTGCAACAAACATTTATGCAAGTTTTCCTAAATTACATTGTAGAAATATTGTCTTTTAGTTTTTAAAGATATGGGGTATAAATAAATCTTAATACATCATTGCTGCTTCAAAACCATAGTTAAAGGATACACTAAAATCAGTAGTAAGGCCAAGAATGTCACATTAAAGGCAGCACCCTCAAATGTCAGGAGTGCAACATTTGATATTTTCTTAGACATAATTTCTTTTAAATGTAACTAAAATCACATTTGTCTTTCTATTTCAACAGAGACTGACTAAGAAAACAGATAAAACCCATTTACCTGTTTGAGATACATAAAATATCTCTCACAGAAGCATTTGATTCATGTCAGGAGTGCAACTAGTTTTAAGTGATCTTCTACACAGTCTAAATTATAGCTTTTTATATGGATGATTTAAATAAAATGAGATTCTGTCAAGTTTAGAATAATGTTTGAAAAAATTAAAAGTGCCAATAGCATTTTATGTACTTTTAATTTTATGTAATAAAGCATTTTTGTTCATTTTAAATGGTCTCATGCTTTATTTTCTATGAGGTATTAATACTAGAGACATTCTCTGACAAGGGAACATGTTTTCTAGGTTCATTAGATATTGGAGATTAATTGACTTGATAAAGTTTATGATAAATGCATTTATCTATTTTCTTATAGATAATTTATGGTTGACCATGTAAATGTTGCACTCCTGACATAAATATTTTAAAATCATTTAAATTTGATATAATCAATTTTCTTAGTATCCAAAAAATAATTGTAATTGTACATTAAACATCTATTTTCAATATTAATTTAGATTAATACATGTTTTAAATGTTTCTGTATAGTATATTTCAAAAATAAGTTAGAATTTTCGAGAAGTATGGCTGTAAACAAGTTACAAATAACTAGAAAAATGTTACTTTAAGAAACAATTATCATTAAAACTTGGTAAAACTAATGCTTGAAAGAACACCAACTGATTGTTTTCCCTGTGAATTGTTTTTAAGTTAATAACTCTTCTTTTTCTTGATGGCAATATAGTATCAGGAGTGCAACATATCCTGATAAAATAGTACCATTGATAAAATAATGATAATTTATAATAAATTGCCTTTTCTAGCCTATAA
Source organism: Bathymodiolus septemdierum (assembly GCA_963383655.1). NCBI lineage: Eukaryota > Metazoa > Mollusca > Bivalvia > Mytilida > Modiolidae > Bathymodiolus > Bathymodiolus septemdierum. Next base: position 157,653,319 of record OY726517.1, read on the forward strand.
AAATATTCTAATTATTTCTTTATGATTTATCTTATAAATATATTAGAGTGGTATAATACAAATTTTCAAATGTAATTAAAAATATTGCTGCTAAAACTGGGTATTAAAGAAGTGGTATGGCAAAAAATTGTTACAAATTTCCAAATACTGTCATTTCTGAATAAATATTTCATTGAAACAGGTAAAAAATATTGTATGAGTTAACAGTAACATCACTGTTCAATGTTGGCATTTTAAAATGTGATATTTTCTTCTTTTTTCTCTATTATAAAATGTCAGGAGTGCAACAAAAATAGACAAAATGTTTTTTCTACAACAAATTATTTTGCGATCGTTCAAAGAATCAATGTGATTTTTTTTACAAATGGCTACTTATCTTTAAAGTATGAAAATTTGCTGTCTTAAGTAAAAATATTCGTTATTATTTTGATAATAAAAACTTTATCAGGTAGATTGGACAAAAATATTGAGAATTTTTCATAAAAAATAGCTTTTAAGAAAAACTACAACTACCAATAACCCAATATTTTGCACAAAAAGTCATTTATATCAGTTGCATTGTTTGAGAAACCATTATACAAAATAATTGAGACTAAAGATTGTTTAACTGATATAGAATAAGTATGTGTTTTACATGTTTTTCATGCCAATTTGTGTTCAATAAAAGGTTCTTAAAAATTTATCGCTTATCTGTTCATAATTTCTTTCTTGTTTCATTTACTTCAATGTATACAACATTGAAAATTATCAACAGAAAGTTTTTAGGAGTGGGTTTAATTTGGACGTTTTTTTCACATGTTGGAGCCATTTTTTTTTTAAACAGCCCATAAGCGGTATTCTGCGGTCAACTCCAGACTAATTTTATCAAACTGCGTGATCTCAGGATTCATCTAAAAAAAACAAATATAGAAATGTACTGGTAGTAGAATTCCGGTTAACCGAGTTTTTATGTCTACATTATGCTAAAAGAAATGAATATAATATATATCCGAACTATCAAACATTATACCGATATCGATCCAACTGTTGACTTCGTATTTCCTGTCAACAAATTAGATCGCGAAAACAGTGGAAAAAAATAGTTTCTTTGAAAAATTTGAAGCTACCAAATGTGTATTTAGAAGCTGTAACCTTTGAAAACTTTCCAAAGAACTAAATATGTTTTTACTTCCAAGGACCACTGTCCTGTGCACAGTTGTTTATCGTAACATTATGAAACTGTCCTTCATCCCTTCAGTTGTTGCTTCCTGTAATTCAAACAATTTTTTTCGGTACCAAGATTTTCAATCCGCAGAAATTAAATGCCTTATGTTTAGTCCAAAACCACAGAAATTTCACACCGCAGAAATTAGCAGTTATACGGTAGTGAACTACTAGCTAGCAAGGTATACAGTAGTTAACTACTAGCTAGGATGGTATACAGTAGTTAACTACTAGCTAGCAAGGTATACAGTAGTTAACTACTAGCTAGCAAGGTATACAGTAGTTAACTACTAGCTAGCAAGGTATACAGTAGTTAACTACTAGCTAGCAAGGTATACAGTAGTTAACTACTAGCTAGCAAGGTATACAGTAGTTAACTACTAGCTAGCAAGGTATACAGTAGTTAACTACTAGCTAGCAAGGTATACAGTAGTTAACTACTAGCTAGCAAGGTATACAGTAGTTAACTACTAGCTAGCAAGGTATACAGTAGTTAACTACTAGCTAGCAAGGTATACAGTAGTTAACTACTAGCTAGCAAGGTATACAGTAGTTAACTACTAGCTAGCAAGGTATACAGTAGTGAACTACTAGCTAGCAAGGTATACAGTAGTGAACTACTAGCTAGCAAGGTATACAGTAGTGAACTACTAGCTAGCAAGGTATACAGTAGTGAACTACTAGCTAGCAAGGTATACAGTAGTGAACTACTAGCTAGCAAGGTATACAGTAGTTAACTACTAGCTAGCAAGGTATACAGTAGTTAACTACTAGCTAGCAAGGTATACAGTAGTGAACTACTAGCTAGCAAGGTATACAGTAGTTAACTACTAGCTAGCAAGGTATACAGTAGTTAACTACTAGCTAGCAAGGTATACAGTAGTTAACTACTAGCTAGCAAGGTATACAGTAGTTAACTACTAGCTAGCAAGGTATACAGTAGTTAACTACTAGCTAGGATGGTATACAGTAGTTAACTACTAGCTAGCAAGGTATACAGTAGTTAACTACTAGCTAGGATGGTATACAGTAGTTAACTACTAGCTAGCAAGGTATACAGTAGTTAACTACTAGCTAGCAAGGTATACAGTAGTTAACTACTAGCTAGCAAGGTATACAGTAGTGAACTACTAGCTAGCAAGGTATACAGTAGTGAACTACTAGCTAGCAAGGTATACAGTAGTGAACTACTAGCTAGCAAGGTATACAGTAGTTAACTACTAGCTAGCAAGGTATACAGTAGTTAACTACTAGCTAGCAAGGTATACAGTAGTTAACTACTAGCTAGCAAGGTATACAGTAGTTAACTACTAGCTAGGAAGGTATACAGTAGTTAACTACTAGCTAGCAAGGTATACAGTAGTTAACTACTAGCTAGCAAGGTATACAGTAGTTAACTACTAGCTAGCAAGGTATACAGTAGTTAACTACTAGCTAGCAAGGTATACAGTAGTTAACTACTAGCTAGCAAGGTATACAGTAGTTAACTACTAGCTAGCAAGGTATACAGTAGTTAACTACTAGCTAGGATGGTATACAGTAGTTAACTACTAGCTAGGATGGTATACAGTAGTTAACTACTAGCTAGCAAGGTATACAGTAGTTAACTACTAGCTAGCAAGGTATACAGTAGTTAACTACTAGCTAGCAAGGTATACAGTAGTTAACTACTAGCTAGCAAGGTATACAGTAGTTAACTACTAGCTAGCAAGGTATACAGTAGTTAACTACTAGCTAGCAAGGTATACAGTAGTTAACTACTAGCTAGCAAGGTATACAGTAGTTAACTACTAGCTAGCAAGGTATACAGTAGTTAACTACTAGCTAGGATGGTATACAGTAGTTAACTACTAGCTAGCAAGGTATACAGTAGTTAACTACTAGCTAGCAAGGTATACAGTAGTTAACTACTAGCTAGCAAGGTATACAGTAGTGAACTACTAGCTAGCAAGGTATACAGTAGTGAACTACTAGCTAGCAAGGTATACAGTAGTTAACTACTAGCTAGCAAGGTATACAGTAGTTAACTACTAGCTAGCAAGGTATACAGTAGTTAACTACTAGCTAGCAAGGTATACAGTAGTTAACTACTAGCTAGCAAGGTATACAGTAGTTAACTACTAGCTAGCAAGGTATACAGTAGTTAACTACTAGCTAGGATGGTATACAGTAGTTAACTACTAGCTAGGATGGTATACAGTAGTTAACTACTAGCTAGCAAGGTATACAGTAGTTAACTACTAGCTAGCAAGGTATACAGTAGTTAACTACTAGCTAGCAAGGTATACAGTAGTTAACTACTAGCTAGCAAGGTATACAGTAGTTAACTACTAGCTAGCAAGGTATACAGTAGTTAACTACTAGCTAGCAAGGTATACAGTAGTTAACTACTAGCTAGGAAGGTATACAGTAGTTAACTACTAGCTAGGATGGTATACAGTAGTTAACTACTAGCTAGCAAGGTATACAGTAGTTAACTACTAGCTAGCAAGGTATACAGTAGTTAACTACTAGCTAGCAAGGTATACAGTAGTGAACTACTAGCTAGCAAGGTATACAGTAGTGAACTACTAGCTAGCAAGGTATACAGTAGTTAACTACTAGCTAGCAAGGTATACAGTAGTGAACTACTAGCTAGCAAGGTATACAGTAGTTAACTACTAGCTAGCAAGGTATACAGTAGTTAACTACTAGCTAGCAAGGTATACAGTAGTTAACTACTAGCTAGCAAGGTATACAGTAGTTAACTACTAGCTAGCAAGGTATACAGTAGTTAACTACTAGCTAGCAAGGTATACAGTAGTTATCTACTAGCTAGGATGGTATACAGTAGTTAACTACTAGCTAGGATGGTATACAGTAGTTAACTACTAGCTAGCAAGGTATACAGTAGTTAACTACTAGCTAGCAAGGTATACAGTAGTTAACTACTAGCTAGCAAGGTATACAGTAGTTAACTACTAGCTAGCAAGGTATACAGTAGTTAACTACTAGCTAGCAAGGTATACAGTAGTTAACTACTAGCTAGGAAGGTATACAGTAGTTAACTACTAGCTAGGATGGTATACAGTAGTTAACTACTAGCTAGCAAGGTATACAGTAGTTAACTACTAGCTAGCAAGGTATACAGTAGTTAACTACTAGCTAGCAAGATATACAGTAGTTAACTACTAGCTAGCAAGGTATACAGTAGTTAACTACTAGCTAGCAAGGTATACAGTAGTTAACTACTAGCTAGCAAGGTATACAGTAGTTAACTACTAGCTAGCAAGGTATACAGTAGTTAACTACTAGCTAGCAAGGTATACAGTAGTTAACTACTAGCTAGCAAGGTATACAGTAGTTAACTACTAGCTAGCAAGGTATACAGTAGTTAACTACTAGCTAGCAAGGTATACAGTAGTTAACTACTAGCTAGGATGGTATACAGTAGTTAACTACTAGCTAGCAAGGTATACAGTAGTTAACTACTAGCTAGCAAGGTATACAGTAGTTAACTACTAGCTAGCAAGGTATACAGTAGTTAACTACTAGCTAGGATGGTATACAGTAGTTAACTACTAGCTAGGATGGTATACAGTAGTTAACTACTAGCTAGCAAGGTATACAGTAGTTAACTACTAGCTAGCAAGGTATACAGTAGTTAACTACTAGCTAGCAAGGTATACAGTAGTTAACTACTAGCTAGCAAGGTATACAGTAGTTAACTACTAGCTAGCAAGGTATACAGTAGTTAACTACTAGCTAGGAAGGTATACAGTAGTTAACTACTAGCTAGGATGGTATACAGTAGTTAACTACTAGCTAGCAAGGTATACAGTAGTTAACTACTAGCTAGCAAGGTATACAGTAGTTAACTACTAGCTAGCAAGGTATACAGTAGTTAACTACTAGCTAGCAAGGTATACAGTAGTTAACTACTAGCTAGGATGGTATACAGTAGTTAACTACTAGCTAGGAAGGTATACAGTAGTTAACTACTAGCTAGCAAGGTATACAGTAGTTAACTACTAGCTAGCAAGGTATACAGTAGTTAACTACTAGCTAGCAAGGTATACAGTAGTTAACTACTAGCTAGCAAGGTATACAGTAGTTAACTACTAGCTAGCAAGGTATACAGTAGTTAACTACTAGCTAGCAAGGTATACAGTAGTTAACTACTAGCTAGGATGGTATACAGTAGTTAACTACTAGCTAGGAAGGTATACAGTAGTTAACTACTAGCTAGCAAGGTATACAGTAGTTAACTACTAGCTAGCAAGGTATACAGTAGTTAACTACTAGCTAGCAAGGTATACAGTAGTTAACTACTAGCTAGCAAGGTATACAGTAGTTAACTACTAGCTAGCAAGGTATACAGTAGTTAACTACTAGCTAGCAAGGTATACAGTAGTTAACTACTAGCTAGGATGGTAAAATCTTTTAGTTGAAGACCATTACACTTAGTACAAATGATCATAACTGATTACATCTAACAGACAAGATATCAATAAGTCATGAGCATTTAAAGAAATTAATGGTCTTCATAGGAGACCATAATAAATAGGTCATTAAATATTGAAATCAAATAGTAATATAATATGGAATGATTTATACAAATTGATATCTAATGAGTGTTAATGATTCATATGATCTCTTATTTCATTTCTAGGTGGACAGACAACTATGGCTAAGATGCCATTAGGATGTGGTAGTACACAGCCAATATCTCATCATCTAATGAATGTTAATGATTCATATTATCTCTTATTTCATTTCTAGATGGACAGACAGCTATAGCTAAGATGCCATTAGGATGTGGTAGTACACAGCCAATATCTCACCATCTAATGAGTGTTAATGATTCATATGATCTCTTATTTCATTTCTAGGTGGACAGACAACTATGGCTAAAATGCCATTAGGAAGTGGTAGTACACAGCCAATATCTAACCATCTAATGAATGTTAATGATTCATATGATCTCTTATTTCATTTTTAGGTGGACAGACAACTATGGCTAAAATGCCATTAGGAAGTGGTAGTACACAGCCAATATCTCATCATCTAATGAGTGTTAATGATTCATATGATCTCTTATTTCATTTCTAGGTGGACAGACAACTATGGTTAAAATGCCATTAGGAAGTGGTAGTACACAGCCAATATCTCACCATCTAATGAATGTTAATGATTCATATGATCTCTTATTTCATTTCTAGATGGACAGACAACTATGGTTAAGATGCCATTAGGATGTGGTAGTACACAGCCAATATCTCGCCATCTAATTAGAGATGCCAGTCAAAAATCAATTACAGGGGATGCTTGCTGTTTTTTAACCATTAGATAGAGCTCAATCTAAGAAGACTTTTGAGCCTTCATTTGTAAAAATCGGATGAAGGGTTCAAAAGTTATGAGCATTTGAAATTGCCTATTTTTGGTCAATAATTTTCCCAAGATGGCCACCATCAATAATGGTTTTAATGACTGTTTTAGAGTTCTGATTTTTTGTGCAAACAGCAGATAATGTCTCTACTTTTGTTTTTTTCCATAGATTATAAGTTGTTCTGTCAGAAAAATGAAACTGAACATGTTTGAAGTAATATTCGCCATTTGTTTTACTGTCCAAAATGTGTCGGAGCCACTTTTGATCTTTGACCGAAAGGTCCATTATGGCTCACATTGCCATAATTTTGTCAGAAAATAACTTATCTGACATCATAATAGAAGAAATTGTGTGTAGAAATACTTGTGTTGAGTGCAATTATAACATATGAATCACCTTTTACATCTTTTTGTGGAATTATGAATCCATAAAGGTGGGTGTGCAATTAGTGTTCAACATTATTTGAGAATGGCACCGTTTCACAGCAGTTATATGGAAAAATGACACAAAAAGCTTCATATTTCCTAAACTAAAAATGATATCCGTACAAAATTTTGAAGACAATACCACAGTGTTGTGCACATTCTGTTGGACGTAAGGTTTTTTTGTCGACACAAGAAATGGCGGCCATTTTGTTCAAAATGGCCACCATTTTTTCATAAAATTCCTCAGACAGGGAACCTGTTCCAAGATAATTTGATAATTTTTTTTATCAATATAATTAATATCACTGAAAAAAAATGGATATGTAGGTTTGTACCAATGACCTCTTATTTGCTTTAGCATTTTATTACGGAATAATTGTCATAATGGTGGCCATTTTGAAAACAAAATGGCTGCCATTGCTTTAAAATTTGTTGCGTAAATTTACGTTTTTTAAGATTACTCCATCGTTTCTAGTCAGAATTTGATCATCAAGGTACCAAATTAAAGATATTTTAAAAATCTATAACCTCAAGTAACTAATAACTTAAACTAAATACTTTTCATTTCATATATACCACCAATATGTAATCCCCCCAAGGGGTGAAGATTCCAGACACCTACCCCTTGCCGAAAATTTAACTGGTCGGCTTGATATACATGTAGGTGTTTTTGTTTTCCTACCTCAATGTCTTGCAATCATAATGTAGCTGTACAATTGCTGAAAGTGATGGTATATGCATCAACCACCCAACAAGCATGATAGTGAAACACCTCTAAACTGAACTTCCTTAAGATCAGTTTGTGTTTAAAATAGATGGATATTATTTGCACGGTTTACACATTTCCTACAAAAGGCTACATCTGGAACCTGGAACTTTATTTAAAATAAAGTTATGTTGTTTATATTCAGGTTTCCCTTTATTACAATTTGAGCAAGTAAATTTGTTTCAATCTTACTCTCCATGTCGTTCGAATCCCGCTCATGGTAACTTAAGGTGTACTTGATAACACAATATTGTGTGATAAAATTCGTCAGTGACTTGCAACAGATCAGTGATTTTCTCCAGTGTACTGCACCAATAAAACTGACCATCACGATATAACTGAAATATTGTTGAAAGTGGCATTAAACACCATAACCCACCCCCTAACCCTACTCTCCGTGTCAAAGTTTCAGTCTTGCCCATTACTATTCTAATTTGCTTCTTAAAACATGTTCAATGAAAACAACCAAAATATTAAGTTCATTCATTTATTATTCAGGAAATATCTGGTGCATTTTTGAAATACATCATCTATTGTCACATGTATTGTGGTCTGAATAAATCCAGCTACATGTAAAACTAAATATTTCATTATGATATAAATTATGAACTCATGATCAGCTGTATATTATCCTGCAGTCCTAAGTTCAGGTAATATCCCAAGGCCAGCTTGGATCACACATGTCTTTGACCAGCAAAGCATAATGTCAGGTAAACTGGAAAAAAACAACAGAAGCTGGAAGGGACCACAAAGAAACAGTTCTAACTAGTCTACATTGTACTTATTATCCTTTCATAACTACTATTATAATAAATATAAATTCACAATGTATTTAGACAAAAAAAATTACCAGAGTTTCAAATTTTTGGTATTGACCCCAAAGTTTTTATTGACATTTTTGGACAAAGTTAAAAGTCAGATCCTTGTTCTGTATAACCTAGGTAAAAATATATGTTTTGTCTACTTATACTACCTTCCCCTTTTCGAGAATATTAGCAGAAACACTGGTATTTTTTTTTCATTGGTCTATAAATACATATGTATGCAATAAGTTATAATATTTTGTTTACTTTTATTTGAATTTAGTATGTAAATATTCAATCATGGTCGAGTATCCATGGAAGCTGGCAAATGCAAATAAAAATGTAGCACCATGACAAAAATAAGAATAGAATTAACTTTCTGAAGAGTGAAGACTATAGTCTAGTATAAAAAAAAACCAAATATTTTGTGCACAGACTATAGTATAGAAGAAAGTGATTGTCTGCTGAAAAAAGAGGAAACTCCTATTCTAGAGCCCATACCCTCGTTTTCTAGTTGTTTGGACCAAGCTAGAAACATTTTATTTCCAAATATTTTCCTTAAAAAAAAAGAGGAAATCAGTGGATTAGAGGAAAACTTTCATCTCTGTTTACACCCCCCCTTTTCGGTTTGTTTACTTTTGTTTTGAACGCAAGTTGTTAGTATTATAAATTGACAAGAAGTTTTTCATAAACTACTTGAAAAGAAGCAATGCAAAAAATAAATCGTACGTTTAAAACATTGAGAAGAAGGTTTATACATACCTACGATAACACCTGTGTTACAACCAGTGTCGTTGACGTTACTATTTACTTTCCACTTCCAACGATGTACGACGTTCTCCTTCAGACATGTTTAGGGGCGTTTTAAATACTAAAAATCATCTGTGTTCGCGATCTAATATGGTTGAGATGGTAAGCTTTCTACGTTGATATTGTAACAGAAAATACAAATATCGCCATCGGAGAACGCTACTCCAAATTTTTCATTGATTTGTTCATCTTGGAACTTTTGAGACGACCATTTTCCGTTTAGCATGATCAGGAAATCGGAAGCGACTGTGACCATGCGCAAGCTACGAATCTCCGCTTTAATTGGATAATAATTATAGAACTATATAACGTCAGGAACATGCCGGGCAAGGCATTGAAATGGGGGACCCTGGTGAAAAAACCGTGCCGCGAATGGTAAAATTCCGAAAACAGCGATTTCGATTCGAACACGTTATATTTAAACGATTCCATATTAAAAGAAACAAAATTTTTAAAGATTTCAAACAATGTTTAGATAATTAATTAATGTAAAAAAATTATATCTTTATATAGTATTATCTGTAAAAATCTGACATCAAAAAATGCATTTTCATGTATCAACAGGTACCGGAAAACAAAATGGCGGCCGAAATAACGATAAGTCGGCATCTCTAATCTAATGAATGTTAATGATTCATATTATCTCTTATTTCATTTCTAGGTGGACAGACAACTATGGCTAAGATGCCATTAGGAAGTGGTAGTAGACAGCCAATATCTCACCATCTAATGAGTGTTAATGATTCATATGATCTCTTATTTCATTTCTAGATGGACAGACAACTATGGCTAAGATGCCATTAGGATGTGGTAGTACACAGCCAATATCTCACCATCTAATGAGTGTTAATGATTCATATGATCTCTTATTTCATTTCTAGGTGGACAGACAACTATGGATAAAATGCCATTAGGAAGTGGTAGTACACAGCCAATATCTCACCATCTAATGAGTGTTAATGATTCATATGATCTCTTATTTCATTTCTAGATGGACAGACAACTATGGTTAAGATGCCATTAGGAAGTGGTAGTACACAGCCAATATCTCATCATCTAATGAATGTTAATGATTCATATGATCTCTTATTTCATTTCTAGGTGGACAGACAACTATGGCTAAGATGCCATTAGGATGTGGTAGTACACAGCCAATATCTCACCATCTAATGAGTGTTAATGATTCATATGATCTCTTATTTCATTTCTAGATGGACAGACAACTATGGCTAAGATGCCATTAGGATGTGGTAGTACACAGCCAATATCTCACCATCTAATGAGTGTTAATGATTCATATGATCTCTTATTTCATTTCTAGATGGACAGACAACTATGGTTAAAATGCCATTAGGAAGTGGTAGTACACAGCCAATATCTCATCATCAGCCACACAATCCACAGGGTCTAAAACAAACTAGTATACTAGCACATACCCAGACGATTCCTCCACACATCATGCAGCAGTTATATGCAGGTATGTAAATTATATTTATACACCAACTTCTTGCAGATTTTCAATGATGTTCACATATCCTGTCATGTTCCTTTAAATCCACATGTGCATTTCACTTACATCTGTTCAGAATTTTCAAAATGTTCAGACTTTTCAGAATTTTCAGCAATGATCAGACTCTGTTCAGACCTTTTCAGAATAATCAGTAATGTTCAGACTCAGTACAGAATTTCTAGCACAAAAACTGGTCTATTCAGAATTTCTTGACTTAGTGAGTATGGTTTAAGTTATCTCCCCTAGGTAGAACTCTTCCAATCTTTATCACTTGTTGAATACAATATTGAGGAATTGTTTAATTGTTTCATTATAATTGTTTTAGCCAATCCACAAGCTATGCAGTTGTATGGAGGTAGAATGACAAACCAGCGAATGAGAGAAGTCACAAGTATAACATCTGATGCTATAGAAAAACTTCACAAGTAAGCTATTACAGTAGTACCTATCATATAAGACCATCAACAATAAAAAAGTAGTCTTATAAGAGAGGTGTCTCTAAGGTGACATAGGGTTAGGGTTAGGGTAGTCTTATAAGAGAGGTGTCTCTAAGGTGATATAGGGTTAGGGTTAGGGTAGTCTTATAAGAGAGGTGTCTCTAAGGTGACATAGGGTTAGGGTTAGGGTAGTCTTATAAGAGAGGTGTCTCTAAGGTGACATAGGGTTAGGGTTAGGGTAGTCTTATAAGAGAGGTGTCTCTAAGGTGACATAGGGTTAGGGTTAGGGTAGTCTTATAAGAGAGGTGTCTCTAAGGTGACATAGGGTTAGGGTTAGGGTAGTCTTATAAGAGAGGTGGCCTCATAAGAGAGGTGGCCTTTAGTGAGAGTAGTCTTATAAGAGAAGTGGCCTTATAAGAGAGGTGGCCTCATAAGAGAGGTGGCCTCTCATAAGGTGACAATTTAGTAGTATATTGCTATCTCACTGCTTCTGAAATCTGGACTGATAAAAGGGGTGACCTTTAGTGAGAGTCGTCTTAAAAAAAGGGTGGCCTTTAGTGACAGTCGTCTTTTAAAAGGGGTGGCCTTTAGTGAGAGTGGTCTTATAAAAGGGGTGACCTTTAGTGAGAGTCGTCTTATAAAAGGGGTGGCCTTTAGTGAGAGTCGTCTTATTAAAGGGGTGGTCTTTAGTGAGAGTGGTTTTATAAAAGGGGTGACCTTTAGTGAGAGTGGTCTTATAAAAAGGGTGGCCTTTAGTGAGAGTCGTCTTATTAAAGGGGTGGTCTTTAGTGAGAGTGGTTTTATAAAAGGGGTGACCTTTAGTGAGAGTGGTCTTATAAAAAGGGTGGCCTTTAGTGAGAGTGGTCTTATAAAAAGGGTGGCCTTTAGTGAGAGTCGTCTTATTAAAGGGGTGGTCTTTAGTGAGAGTGGTCTTATTAAAGGGGTGACCTTTAGTGAGAGTGGTCTTATTAAAAGGGGTGACCTTTAGTGAGAGTGGTCTTATAAAAGGGGTGACCTTTAGTGAGAGTGGTCTTATAAAAGGGGTGACCTTTAGTGAGAGTGGTCTTATAAAAAGGGTGGCCTTTAGTGAGAGTGGTCTTATAAAAGGGGTGACCTTTAGTGAGAGTGGTCTTATAAAAAGGGTGGCCTTTAGTGAGAGTGGTCTTATAAAAGGGGTGACCTTTAGTGAGAGTGGTCTTATAAAAGGGGTGGTCTTTATTGAGAGTGGTCTTATGAAAGGGGTGGCTTTTAGTGAGAGTTGTCTTATAAAAGGGGTGACCTTTAGTGAGAGTCATCTTATAAAAGGGGTGGCCTTAAGTCTTATAAAAGGGATGGTCTTTAGTGAGAGTAATCTTATTAAAGGGATGACCTTTAGTGAGAGTCGTCTTATAAAAGGGGTGACCTTTAGTGTGAGTCGTCTTATAAAAGGGGTGACCTTTAGTGAGAGTGGTCTTATAAAAGGGGTTGCCTTTAGTGAGTCGTCTTATTAAAGGGGTGGCCATTAGTGAGAGTTGTCTTATAAAAGGGGTGGCCTTTAGTGAGAGTGGTCTTATAAAAGGGGTGACCTTTAGTGAGAGTCCTCTTATAAAAGGGGTGGCCTTTACTGAGAGTGGTCTTATTAAAGGGGTGGTCTTTAGTGAGAGTGGTTTTATAAAAGGGGTGACCTTTAGTGAGAGTGGTCTTATTAAAAGGGTGGCCTTTAGTGAGAGTCGTCTTATAAAAGGGGTGGTCTTTAGTGAGAGTGGTCTTATAAAAGGGGTGACCTTTAGTGAGAGTGGTCTTATAAAAGGGGTGACCTTTAGTGAGAGTCGTCTTATAAAAGGGGTGGCGTTTAGTGAGAGTCGTCTTATTAAAGGGGTGATCTTTAGTGAGAGTGGTCTTATAAAAGGGGTGACCTTTAGTGAGAGTGGTCTTATTAAAGGGGTGACCTTTAGTGAGAGTGGTCTTATAAAAGGGGTGACCTTTAGTGAGAGTGGTCTTAGAAAAAGGAGTGGCCTTTAGTGAGAGTCGTCTTATTAAAGGGGTGGCCTTTAGTGAGAGTCGTCTTATAAAAGGGGTGAGCTTTAGTGAGAGTGGTCTTATTAAAAGGGTGGCCTTTAGTGAGAGTGGTCTTATAAAAGGGGTGACCTTTAGTGAGAGTGGTCTTATAAAAGGGGTGGTCTTTAGTGAGAGTGGTCTTATAAAAGGGGTGACCTTTAGTGAGAGTCCTCTTATAAAAGGGGTGGCCTTTACTGAGAGTCGTCTTATTAAAGGGGTGGTCTTTAGTTAGAGTGGTTTTATAAAAGGGGTGACCTTTAGTGAGAGTGGTCTTATTAAAAGGGTGGCCTTTAGTGAGAGTCGTCTTATAAAAGGGGTGGTCTTTAGTGAGAGTGGTCTTATAAAAGGGGTGACCTTTAGTGAGAGTGGTCTTATAAAAGGGGTGACCTTTAGTGAGAGTCGTCTTATAAAAGGTGTGGCGTTTAGGGAGAGTCGTCTTATTAAAGGGGTGGTCTTTAGTGAGAGTGGTCTTATAAAAGGGGTGACCTTTAGTGAGAGTGGTCTTATTAAAGGGGTGACCTTTAGTGAGAGTGGTCTTATTAAAGGGGTGACCTTTAGTGAGAGTGGTCTTAGAAAAAGGAGTGGCCTTTAGTGAGAGTCGTCTTATTAAAGGGGTGGCCTTTAGTGAGAGTCGTCTTATAAAAGGGGTGAGCTTTAGTGAGAGTGGTCTTATTAAAAGGGTGGCCTTTAGTGAGAGTGGTCTTTTAAAAGGGGTGACCTTTAGTGAGAGTGGTCTTATAACAGGGGTGGTCTTTAGTGAAAGTGGTCTTATAAAAGGGGTGACTTTTAGTGAGAGTGGTCTTATAAAAGGGGTGACCTTTAGTGAGAGTGATCTTATTAAACGGGTGACCTTTAGTGAGAGTGGTCTTATAAAAGGGGTGACCATTAGTGAGAGTGGTCTTATTAAAGGGGTGACCTTTAGTGAGAGTCATCTTATAAAAGGGGTGGCCTTAAGTCTTATAAAAGGGATGGTCTTTAGTGAAAGTCATCTTATTAAAGGTATGACCTTTAGTGAGAGTGGTCTTATAAAAGGTGTGACCTTTAGTGTGAGTCGTCTTATAAAAGGGGTGGCCTTTAGTGAGAGTGGTGTTATTAAAGGGGTGGCCTTTAGTGAGAGTCATCTTATAAAAGGGGTGGCCTTTAGTGAGAGTGGTCTTATAAAAGGGGTGACCTTTAGTGAGAGTGGTCTTATAAAAGGGGTGGCCTTTAGTGAGAGTGATCTTATAAAAGGGGTGACCTTTAGTGAGAGTCGTCTTATAAAAGGGGTGGTCTTTAGTGAGAGTGGTCTTATTAAAGGGGTGGTCTTTAGTGAGAGTCGTCTTATTAAAGGGGTGACCTTTAGTGAGAGTGGTCTTATTAAAGGGGTGACCTTTAGTGACAGTCGTCTTATAAAAGGGGTGGTCTTTAATGAGAGTCATCTTATGAAAGGGGTGGTCGTTAGTGAGAGTCATCTTATTAAAGGGATGACCTTTAGTGAGAGTCGTCTTATGAAAGGGGTGACCTTTAGTGAAAGTCGTCTTATAAAAAGTGTGGCCTTTAGTGAGAGTGGTCTTATAAAAGGGGTGGTCTTTAGTGAGAGTCGTCTTATAAAAAGTGTGGCCTTTAGTGAGAGTGGTCTTATAATAGGGGTGGCCTTTAGTTAGAGTCGTCTTATAAAAGGGGTGACCTTTAGTGAGAGTGGTCTTTTAAAGGGGTGACCTTTAGTGAGAGTGATCTTATAAAAGGGGTGGCCTTTAGTGACAATGATCTTATAAAAGGGGTGACCTTTAGTGAGTCGTCTTATTAAAGGGGTGGCCTTTAGTGAGAGTCGTCTTATAAAAGGGGTGGCCTTTAGTGAGAGTCGTCTTATTAAAGGGGTGGCCTTAAGTCTTATTAAAGGGGTGACCTTTAGTGAGAGTGGTCTTATGAAAGGGGTGGCCTTTAGTGAGAGTCATCTTATAAAAGGGGTGGCCTTTAGTGAAAGTCGTCTTATAAAAGGGGTGGCCTTTAGTGAGAGTCATCTTATTAAAGGGGTGGTCTTTAGTGAGAGTGGTCTTATAAAAGGGGCAGATATGCAGCTAACCGTCGGCCCTGTCGGACCTAGGGGGCAGACTTTTAGAGGGTCCGGCAAATGACGTCTTTGTGTCAGACCTAATGACCGGCAAACATTTTTACTGCTTGGGGCTGTGAAAAATAAAATTTCTGTCGGTCCTGGTTACCTCTTAGACCCCTAAGCAAAGGATCTTTGATTATCGTTAATAAAGTCAAAAGTCGTAAGCAAATCGGTAAACATTTCTGTTTCTTTCTGTTTATGCTAAATTTCGGGAACCAGTTCCCATTCCGGATTTTATTTCGTATCCTATCGGTAATCGTTGTAAATTGTAATTTGATCATTTCCGTTATGGCTGCATGGCCAATTAAGTTTACGGAGGGGTCTAAATCTGGAAAAAAGCACCCACTATCTATCGATTTATCTACAGAGAATAAAAAAGCCAAAGGGTCGGCATATGAAAAGGAAATGCGACCGGGGCGGTCCTTTAATCGAAAATGGAAGGACAAAATGAACAAACAAAGACGACTTGATATCAAAATACTCATTAGAGGAATAATAAAATCTTACTAATATGAAGTATTGATTATTTGATGTTGCAGGGCTATCTAAATTGAATGTGGTCTCAGTCACTAACCCCCCTTTGGCAATATCCTTAATCTGATTCTGGTCGTAGTAGTCGTTAGCTGTGTCATGAGTTTGGTGCTGCTTTTGACAACTATTTTACCTGTTTTGTTCAAGTATTGTTATAAATACTGTTATAGACTATAGTGGCAGCCAGAAACTTTGAGCCGTAATGAACGGGGGAGGTTTGGCGCTTTAAAATCTGATTCAATCTACCATTTCTTTAGAAATGCCTGTACCAAGTCAGGGTCATTACGGTTTTCACAGTTTTCCGGTTGTTGACTGATTTTTTCTGTTTATATACTTATGAGTTTTGACTTTCCCTTTGTATGATTGTTCGGAGTTCGGTAATTTTGTTATTACCCTTATTTAAGATTGTCCCTTTAATCATACTGTATTGAAAGTGAAATATTAAAAAATTTCTAAAAAAAAAGTAGGTCTGGCAAAAAGTTGATAGGTCTGGCAAAACTCTCTTACTTGCAGGACCCAATGTCTGACAGGAATTTTTTTTCACCTGCAACTCTGAAGGGGTGACTTTTAGTGAGAATGGTCTTATTAAAGGGGTGACCTTTAGTGAGAGTCGTCTTATAAAAGAGGTGACCTTTAGTGAGAGTGGTCTTATAAAAAGGGTGGCCTTTAGTGAGAGTCGTCTTATTAAAGGGGTGGCCTTTAGTGAGAGTCGTCTTATTAAAGGGGTGACCTTTAGTGAGAGTGGTCTTATTAAAGGGGTGACCTTTAGTGAGAGTGGTCTTATAAAAGGGGTGACCTTTAGTGAGAGTGGTCTTAAAAAAAGGGTGGCCTTTAGTGAGAGTCGTCTTATTAAAGGGGTGGTCTTTAGTGAGAGTGGTTTTATAAAAGGGGTGACCTTTAGTGAGGGTGGTCTTGAAAAAAGGGTGGCCTTTAGTGAGAGTCGTCTTATTAAAAGGGTGGTCTTTAGTGAGAGTGGTCTTATAAAAGGGGTGACCTTTAGTGAGAATGGTCTTATTAAAGGGGTGACCTTTAGTGAGAGTGGTCTTATAAAAGAGGTGACCTTTAGTGAGAGTGGTCTTATTAAAGGGGTGACCTTTAGTGAGAGTGGTCTTATAAAAGGGGTGACCTTTAGTGAGAATGGTCTTATTAAAGGGGTGACCTTTAGTGAGAGTGGTCTTATAAAAGGGGTGACCTTTAGTGAGAGTGGTCTTAAAAAAAGGATGGCCTTTAGTGAGAGTGGTCTTATTAAAGGGGTGGTCTTTAGTGAGAGTCGTCATATGAAAGGGGTGGCCTTTAGTGAGAGTCGTCATATTAAAGGGGTGGTCTTTAGTGAGAGTGGTCTTATTAAAGAGGTGGCCTTTAGTGAGAGTCGTCTTATAAAAGGGGTGACCTTTAGTGAGAGTGGTCTTATAAAGGGGTGACCTTTAGTGAGAGTGGTCTTATAAAAGGGGTGGCCTTTAGTGACAATGGTCTTATAAAAGGGGTTACCTTTAGTGAGTAGTTTTATGAAAGGGGTGGCCTTTTAGTGAGAGTGGTCTTATAAAAGGGGTGGCCTTTAGTGAGAGTCATCTTATTAAAGGGGTGGTCTTTAGTGAGAGTGGTCTTATAAAAGGGGCAGATATGCAGCTAACCGTCGGCCCTGTCGGACCTAGGGGGCAGACTTTTAGAGGGTCCGGCAAATGACGTCTTTGTGTCAGACCTAATGACCGGCAAACATTTTTACTGCTTGGGGCTGTGAAAAATAAAATTTCTGTCGGTCCTGGTTACCTCTTAGACCCCTAAGCAAAGGATCTTTGATTATCGTTAATAAAGTCAAAAGTCGTAAGCAAATCGGTAAACATTTCTGTTTCTTTCTGTTTATGCTAAATTTCGGGAACCAGTTCCCATTCCGGATTTTATTTCGTATCCTATCGGTAATCGTTGTAAATTGTAATTTGATCATTTCCGTTATGGCTGCATGGCCAATTAAGTTTACGGAGGGGTCTAAATCTGGAAAAAAGCACCCACTATCTATCGATTTATCTACAGAGAATAAAAAAGCCAAAGGGTCGGCATATGAAAAGGAAATGCGACCGGGGCGGTCCTTTAATCGAAAATGGAAGGACAAAATGAACAAACAAAGACGACTTGATATCAAAATACTCATTAGAGGAATAATAAAATCTTACTAATATGAAGTATTGATTATTTGATGTTGCAGGGCTATCTAAATTGAATGTGGTCTCAGTCACTAACCCCCCTTTGGCAATATCCTTAATCTGATTCTGGTCGTAGTAGTCGTTAGCTGTGTCATGAGTTTGGTGCTGCTTTTGACAACTATTTTACCTGTTTTGTTCAAGTATTGTTATAAATACTGTTATAGACTATAGTGGCAGCCAGAAACTTTGAGCCGTAATGAACGGGGGAGGTTTGGCGCTTTAAAATCTGATTCAATCTACCATTTCTTTAGAAATGCCTGTACCAAGTCAGGGTCATTACGGTTTTCACAGTTTTCCGGTTGTTGACTGATTTTTTCTGTTTATATACTTATGAGTTTTGACTTTCCCTTTGTATGATTGTTCGGAGTTCGGTAATTTTGTTATTACCCTTATTTAAGATTGTCCCTTTAATCATACTGTATTGAAAGTGAAATATTAAAAAATTTCTAAAAAAAAAGTAGGTCTGGCAAAAAGTTGATAGGTCTGGCAAAACTCTCTTACTTGCAGGACCCAATGTCTGACAGGAATTTTTTTTCACCTGCAACTCTGAAGGGGTGACTTTTAGTGAGAATGGTCTTATTAAAGGGGTGACCTTTAGTGAGAGTCGTCTTATAAAAGAGGTGACCTTTAGTGAGAGTGGTCTTATAAAAAGGGTGGCCTTTAGTGAGAGTCGTCTTATTAAAGGGGTGGCCTTTAGTGAGAGTCGTCTTATTAAAGGGGTGACCTTTAGTGAGAGTGGTCTTATTAAAGGGGTGACCTTTAGTGAGAGTGGTCTTATAAAAGGGGTGACCTTTAGTGAGAGTGGTCTTAAAAAAAGGGTGGCCTTTAGTGAGAGTCGTCTTATTAAAGGGGTGGTCTTTAGTGAGAGTGGTTTTATAAAAGGGGTGACCTTTAGTGAGGGTGGTCTTGAAAAAAGGGTGGCCTTTAGTGAGAGTCGTCTTATTAAAAGGGTGGTCTTTAGTGAGAGTGGTCTTATAAAAGGGGTGACCTTTAGTGAGAATGGTCTTATTAAAGGGGTGACCTTTAGTGAGAGTGGTCTTATAAAAGAGGTGACCTTTAGTGAGAGTGGTCTTATTAAAGGGGTGACCTTTAGTGAGAGTGGTCTTATAAAAGGGGTGACCTTTAGTGAGAATGGTCTTATTAAAGGGGTGACCTTTAGTGAGAGTGGTCTTATAAAAGGGGTGACCTTTAGTGAGAGTGGTCTTAAAAAAAGGATGGCCTTTAGTGAGAGTGGTCTTATTAAAGGGGTGGTCTTTAGTGAGAGTCGTCATATGAAAGGGGTGGCCTTTAGTGAGAGTCGTCATATTAAAGGGGTGGTCTTTAGTGAGAGTGGTCTTATTAAAGAGGTGGCCTTTAGTGAGAGTCGTCTTATAAAAGGGGTGACCTTTAGTGAGAGTGGTCTTATAAAGGGGTGACCTTTAGTGAGAGTGGTCTTATAAAAGGGGTGGCCTTTAGTGACAATGGTCTTATAAAAGGGGTTACCTTTAGTGAGTAGTTTTATGAAAGGGGTGGCCTTTTAGTGAGAGTGGTCTTATAAAAGGGGTGGCCTTTAGTGAGAGTCGTCTTATTAAAGGGGTGGCCTTAAGTCTTATTAAAGGTGTGACCTTTAGTGAGAGTCGTCTTATTAAAGGGGTGGCCTTTAGTGAGAGGCATCTTATTAAATGGGTGACCTTTAGTGAGAGTCGTCTTATAAAAGGGGTGGCCTTTAGTGAGAGTCATCTTATAAAATGGGTTGCCTTTAGTGAGAGTCATCTTATAAAAGGGGTGGTCTTTAGTGAGAGTGGTCTTATAAAAGGGGTGACCTTTTGTGAGAATGGTCTTATTAAAGGGGTGACCTT
Organism: Bathymodiolus septemdierum; assembly: GCA_963383655.1. NCBI lineage: Eukaryota > Metazoa > Mollusca > Bivalvia > Mytilida > Modiolidae > Bathymodiolus > Bathymodiolus septemdierum. Next base: position 157,673,337 of record OY726517.1, read on the forward strand.
TAGTGAGAGTCGTTTTATAAAAGGGGTGACCTTTTGTGAGAGTGGTCTTATAAAAAGGGTGGTCTTTAGTGAGAGTCGTCTTATTAAAGGGGTGGCCTTTAGTGAGAGTCGTCTTATTAAAGGGGTGGCCTTTAGTGAGAGTCGTCTTATGAAAAGTGTGGCCTTTAGTGAGAGTGGTTTATTAAAGGTGTGACCTTTAGAGAGAGTGGTCTTATGAAAGGGGTGACCTTTAGTGAGAGTGGTCTTATAAAAAGGATGGCCTTTAGTGAGAGTCGTCTTATTAAAGGGGTGGTCTTTAGTGAGAGTCGTCTTATAAAAGGGATGGTCTTTAGTGAGAGTGGTCTTATTAAAGAGGTGGCCTTTAGTGAGAGTGGTCTTATTAAAGGGGTGGCCTTTAGTGAGAATCGTCTTATCAAAGGGGTGACCTTTAGTGTGAGTGGTCTTATTAAGGGGTGACTTTTAGTGAGAGTGGTCTTATAAAAGGGGTGGCCTTTAGTGACAATGGTCTTATAAAAGGGGTGACCTTTAGTGAGTCGTCTTATTAAAGGGGTGGCTTTTAGTGAGAATGGTCTTATTAAAGGGTTGACCTTTAGTGAGAGTCGTCTTATAAAAGGGGTGATCTTTAGTGAGAGTGGTCTTATAAAAAGGGTGGTCTTTAGTGAGAGTAGTCTTTTTATTAAAGGGGTGGTCTTTAGTGAGAGTCGTCTTATAAAAAGTGTGGCCTTTTAGTGAGAGTCGTCTTATTAAAGGGGTGACCTTTAGTGATAGTGGTCTTATAAAAGGGGTGACCTTTAGTGAGAGTGGTCTTATTAAAAGGGTGGCCTTTAGTGAGAGTCGTCTTATAAAAGGGGTGACCTTTAGTGAGAGTGGTCTTATAAAAGGGGTGACCTTTAGTGAGAGTGGTCTTATTAAAGGGGTGACCTTTAGTGAGAGTGGTCTTATTAAAGGGGTGGCCTTTAGTGAGAGTCGTCTTATAAAAGGGGTGACCTTTAGTGAGAGTGGTCTTATTAAAGGGGTGACCTATAGTGATAGTCGTCTTATTAAAGGGATGACCTTTAATGAGAGTGGTCTTATAAAAGGGGTGACCTTTAGTGAGAGTGGTCTTATGAAAGGGGTGACCTTTAGTGAGAGTGGTCTTATAAAAGGGATGGCCTTTTGTGAGAGTGGTCTTATAAAAGGGGTGGCCTTTAGTGACAATGGTCTTATAAAAGGGGTGGTCTTATTAAAGGGGTGGCCTTTAGTGAGAGTGGTCTTATAAAGGGGGTGGCCTTTAGTGAGAGTCGTCTTATTAAAAGGGTGGCCTTTAGTGAGTCGTCTTATAAAACAGGTGGCCTTTAGTGAGAGTCGTCTTATAAAAGGGATGACCTTTAGTGAGAATGGTCTTATAAAAGGGGTGACCTTTAGTGAGAGTGAGAATGGTCTTATTAAAAGGGTGACCTTTAGTGAGAGTGGTCTTACAAAAGGGATGACCTTTAGTGAGAATGGTCTTATTAAAGGGGTGACCTTTAGTGAGAGTGGTCTTATAAAATGGGTGACCTTTAGTGAGAGTCGTCTTATAAAAGGGATGACCTTTAGTGAGAATGGTCTTATTAAAGGGGTGGCCTTTAGTGACAATGGTCTTATTAAAGGGGTGACCTTTAGTGAGAGTTGTCTTATTAAAGGGGTGGCCTTTAGTGAGAGTCGTCTTATAAAAGGGGTGGCCTTTAGTGAGAGTAGTCTGATGAAAGGGTGGCCTTTAGTGAGAGTGGTCTTATAAAAGTGGTCACCTTTAGTGAGAATGGTCTTATAAAAGGGATGACCTTTAGTGAGAATGGTCTTATAAAAGGGATGACCTTTAGTGAGAATGGTCTTATAAAAGGGATGACCTTTAGTGAGCATGGTCTTATTAAAGAGATGACCTTTAGTGAGAGTGGTCTTATAAAAGGGATGACCTTTAGTGAGAATGGACTTATAAAAGAGATAACCTTTAGTGAGAATGGTCTTATAAAAGGGTTGACCTTTAGTTAGAATGGTCTTATAAAAGGGTTGACCTTTAGTGAGAATGGTCTTATAAAAGGGATGACCTTTAGTGAGAATGGTCTTATAAAAGGGATGACCTTGAGTGAGAATGATCTTATTAAAGGGATGACCTTTAATGAGAATGGTCTTATAAAAGGGATGACCTTTAGTGATAATGGTCTTATAAAAGGGATGACCTTTAGTGAGAATGGTCTTATAAAAGGGATGACCTTTAGTGATAATGGTCCTATAAAAGGGATGACCTTTAATTAGAATGGTCTTATAAAAGGGATGACCTTTAGTGAGAATTGTCTTCTTTTTGAATGATTTTTCAAAAATCTGCATTTAAAACACAAAAAATCATGTTAACATGACCTGGTTATCTTGATTTGATGATATTAGATATAAAGTCTTGTCTACTATATAACTGATGATATTAGATATTAAGTCTTGTCTACTATATAACTGATGATATTAGATATTAAGTCTTGTCTACTATATAACTGATGATATTAGATATTAAGTCTTGTCTACTATATAACAGATGATATTAGATATTAAGTCTTGTCTACTATATAACAGATGATATTAGATATTAAGTCTTGTCTACTATATAACTGATGATATTAGATATTAAGTCTTGTCTACTATATAACTGATTTAATGATGTTAGATATTAAGTCTTGTCTACTATATAACTGATTTAATGATATTAGATATTAAGTCTTGTCTACTATATAACTGATTTTCTTATTATCAAGTACCAAAACACTTATGAATGTGTTTTATATTCAACAGAAATTATAAATGAGATTTATGTCATAATTCCAGACAATTAGAAACTTGTCCTGATGACACAAGTGAACTGGAAGATCCAGATGGACTTAATGTTCCTTTAATGACTCACCAAAGACAGGCACTAGCTTGGTTGTCATGGAGAGAAAGACAACAACCAGCTGGAGGAATTCTGGGTAATTTTGTTTTGGCTGATTATTTGTTGTTGGAAGTGACATAAATATTAATTGTATTATAAATAGACTGAGCAGGATTAAGCTTTAAATATGGGCATTTTGTATATTTTTTTGCTCTTCCATTTTTGGAATTTTTTGGATTTTTAAATATTTATGGTTAATAAAGGTATGAGCATCCCAGAAGTTAATAACCTGCTGCTGAGATGGTATTGCAAGTTCCTCTTTCATATATATTCCGACCGACCACGTTATAACTGGTGACCTTAAAATTATCAACAACACCTCTCTATTAGAGGTGTTCGCCAAAGGGCCTAAATATCATGAGCCTAAATCCATAAACTGGAAACATAACTTTAAAATACTTATGAATTCCGTCAAGGATTATGCCAGACAATGGGCAAAACATGAAAAGGAGAACTTAGATACTCTTTCCGAATGGGTGAAGAGTGTGAGGTCGCTCATACAGATTAGAATTAAAAAAAACTCAATGGGACTATGAGCACTTGCTCTACATCAATCTTTAAAGACCCAAATGTTGCTAAACACCTGTCTCTCCTTCATGACAAATATGTTATTGTCTCCGCCAACAAGGCCCCTAACAATATTGTATTTGTGTGTAAATCACATTACATAGACTGTTTGATAAAGGAATTGGGTATTGACACTTTAGTTGGCAACCTACATATACCCTGACGACACTTACGAAAGAGGAAATCCTGGACAATCATAGGTCTGTTTTATATTCCTTTGGAATTTCAACCAAAGATGAAGAACTGGATCTAACATCACTCTACTGAATTCCTAAATTACACAAGTGTCCTTTCAAACCGCTATATTGCTGGGTCTGCCAAATGCTCCATGAAACCTCTTTCCAAATTATTAACATGTATTCTATCGGCAGTCAAAACCGGGTTTCAGAGTTACTGTGACACTAGCTACTCTAGGGGTGGTGTGAATCAGATGTGGATTCTGAAGAACTCTAAAGATCTGTTAGAGTACATACAATCTAGGTCCTTCTCCTCCTACAATAGTATTAAGTAAAACATTTGACTGCTCTACCCTCTACACAACTATTCCTCACTCTAAGCTGAAGGACAAATTAAGGGAGTTGGTCCAACTGTGTGTCATAAAGAAGAATGACCAACGTAGATACAAATACCTTGTGCTAGGAAGGGACAGATCTTATTTTGTAAAAATCCACTGATTCTACCAAGAAATTCTCTGAAACTGATATCATCATGATGCTCAAGTTTTTAATTGACAACATATTTGTTTTCTTTGGTGGACATGTTTTTCAACAGACAGTCGGCATACCTATGGGTACAAACTGTGCTCCTCTTCTCTCCATCTTGTTTCTTTATTCGTATGATACAGACTTCATACAGGGGCTTCTCAAGAAAAACAAAAAGAAACTAGCCCGATCCTTTAATTTCACGTTCCGTTATATAGATGATGTCCTTTCACTAAATAATTCTAGGTTTGGTGATTTCGTTGATCGCATCTATCCCATTGAGCTTGAAATAAAGGATTCCACAGATACAGATACGTCTGCTTCATACCTTGACCTACATCTCGAAATTGAAAGTGAAGGGCGGTTAAGAACGAAACTTTACGACAAAAGAGATGATTTCAATTTTCCCATTGTGAACTTTCCAGCAGCACCTGCATATGTAGTATATATTTCTCAGTTGATACGATATTCCAGAGCTTGTGGTTCCTATCAGGATTTCCTTGATAGAGGGTTGCTGATAACAAGGAAGCTACTGAACCAGGGGTTGAAATAAGCGGTGGCCCGGTGGCCCAAGGTTCCTAAATTTTCAGAAGGATTCCTTGGGATCAAATGTAAATATCCCGCCAGGCTCCTTATTTTTAGTATCTGTGCAAACCATAGACTAGAGGAAACATTTTATTGCCGAGATTTGTTAACGATTTGTTAACTGTCACCTTTATTTGCATGAAGCAATCTGATTGGTTTCAAGTTCCTTCTTCGTCAAGTTTTGTACCAATCCGTTTCCGTTTTGCATTTTAGTTTTCAGCCTCATCGTATGCGTTGGTCTCTTGAACCTATCGCCCCATGTCGGCACTTTTCAAACGTAAAACAGCATAGTTTCGCGATTTTTTTTGACGTAAATTCCACAACAAATGTCTTTCATATTTACTATTCGTATCTTTTTATACTACTGTATAGTATTACTTATTGTTGAAACCCAAACGTTGCTGTTAAATATAAATAGTTCTTTAACAGGGCGAAGAAGTCATCGGATGTAATAAGGGCTGAATTATCCTTCATATATTTTGTATTAATTTCCAGTAAAATAATGTCAACAGAATGTACAAATTTCTATTAAATTGTCCGGAACCACCCGCTAAAAAAAGCGAGGAAAAGCTCGAGGGACAGCACAAATATGAGAAGAAAAACAGAAAGCGCACATTCCTGCCTAGGTGGGAAAAGGAATTTACTTGGTTAAAAAACATGGAGAATATAATATAAGAAAAATACAAAAATCTGATGAAAATTTAAGAGCTGAATTGACACATATTTTGTTAACCAGACAACACAATACTTAAAGTAATATGAAAGGCAAATATCGTTGAATTTTTTGGATTAAATATTTTCACTTAGTATGTCACTTAATTTTAACTAAAATCAACTGCATAACATTAAAAATCCACTCAAAAGCAGATTTTAAGAGCAAATCGCAAAATATTTGACAGCAGATAATTCTGTTGTCCCTTACAGTAATGCAAAAGATATGCATGTGACCCAAGATTTGAACTCTTTCGGGGAGATTATCGCTCATGCACAATGTTCAGTTGATGAAAAAAAAATATATATTCTGTGTACATGTGTACCACATAAAAATAATTGCAAAAAAAAAAAATTGGTTTACACGACATGAAACAGACAGATTCCTCAATAATCATTGTCAGGAATGTGTGTGTGCTTACCTCAGCATCCATGATTGTTTATCTTTTCTTCACGAGGTCATGATTGGCAATCATCGGACCAAAACTTTTCTTTACGAGGTCATGATCAGCAATCATCGGAACAAAACAACCGAAAGATAATCAGTCTCCACAACAATGGCGAGGACAATAAACATGCACACAGATTTGCAGATTTCTAGTTGTTGGGAACATATTTCGACTTGAAACATGCATGAATAGCTTAGTAAAGGTACTGCCGTATTCCAAATTGAATTTTCAGGGGAAAATTTTCTTCACCCAAAACTGGTGTAATATTACTTTAAGATTAAACAAAATATACAAACCAGTAATCCAACTGTGACAGTCAAAGGTAATGACAAGTATCACAATTAGCAGTTTTAAGGCTATTGATTTTCTTGATCGGACAACACAGGTCTGCATGATAATGTCAAGAATTATTTTTTTTCATAAAATTTTGAAAATGTACCTTATAAAATAGTGTTTTCACGATGTCAAATTAGAGTTCAGGAGAGTGCCAGAATGCCTTTTTCATAGAAATTTACATACAATAAATTTGAGAATTTTTTTATGAAACAATGGTTTATCTCTCACAGACATGGATAGTAATAAGTTATAACTGGATTTGGTTAACATTTTGTGATCAAAATTTATAAGCACCAAGTAAATCAGTTGGAAAATATAGTCAACTTTTTCTCAATTTATTTCATGAAAGTATCACCTGAAAATTGTTCCTTCTTCACGACAATATCTCCTCCATGTTAATGAGATGTCAACTTGACATCCACCACACAGACCTACAGTTGTTATTGATATGTGAAATGGTGATAGATGAAATAACTATAAAGATTGGACAAGACATTTTATGAATTTTACTAGCAAGGGGAAGAGAAAAGAAGTTTTGTCAAAATATAATAAAGCTAGAATCAACATAGGGCACCAGTACGGCTGTTGGTTGAGTTAATGAACATTCTTTGGGTTCTCAGATCAAAAGAACATTCTTTGGGTTCTCAGATCAAAAGATCATTCTTTGGGTTCTCAGATCAAAAGAACATACTTTGGGTTCTCAGATCAAAAGAACATTCTTTGGGTTCTCAGATCAAAAGAACATTCTTTGGGTTCTCAGATCAAAAGATCATTCTTTGGGTTCTCAGATCAAAAGAACATACTTTGGGTTCTCAGATCAAAAGAACATACTTTGGATTCTCAGATCAAAAGATCATTCTTTGGGTTCTCAGATCAAAAGAACATTCTTTGGGTTCTCAGATCAAAAGAACATACTTTGGGTTCTCAGATCAAAAGAACATTCTTTGGGTTCTCAGATCAAAAGAACATTCTTTGGGTTCTCAGATCAAAAGAACATTCTTTGGGTTCTCAGATCAAAAGAACATTCTTTGGGTTCTCAGATCAAAAGAACATACTTTGGGTTCTCAGATCAAAAGATCATTCTTTGGGTTCTCAGATCAAAAGAACATACTTTGGGTTCTCAGATCAAAAGATCATTCTTTGGGTTCTCAGATCAAAAGAACATTCTTTGGGTTCTCAGATCAAAAGATCATTCTTTGGGTTCTCAGATCAAAAGAACATACTTTGGGTTCTCAGATCAAAAGATCATACTTTGGGTTCTCAGATCAAAAGAACATACTTTGGGTTCTCAGATCAAAAGATCATTCTTTGGGTTCTCAGATCAAAAGAACATTTTTTGGGTTCTCAGATCAAAAGATCATTCTTTGGGTTCTCAGATCAAAAGAACATACTTTGGGTTCTCAGATGAAATGAGTATTCTTTGGGTTCTCAGATCAAAAGAACATTCTTTGGGTTCTCAGATCAAAAGATCATTCTTTGGGTTCTCAGATCAAAAGAACATACTTTGGGTTCTCAGATCAAAAGAACATTCTTTGGGTTCTCAGATCAAAATTTTTTCTTTGGGTTCTCAGATCAAAAGAACATTCTTTGGGTTCTCAGATCAAAAGAACATTCTTTGGGTTCTCAGATCAAAAGATCATTCTTTGGGTTCTCAGATCAAAAGAACATACTTTGGGTTCTCAGATCAAAAGAACATACTTTGGGTTCTCAGATCAAAAGAACATTCTTTGGGTTCTCAGATCAAAAGATCATTCTTTGGGTTCTCAGATCAAAAGATCATTCTTTGGGTTCTCAGATCAAAAGAACATTCTTTGGGTTCTCAGATCAAAAGATCATTCTTTGGGTTCTCAGATCAAAAGAACATACTTTGGGTTCTCAGATCAAAAGAACATACTTTGGGTTCTCAGATCAAAAGAACATTCTTTGGGTTCTCAGATCAAAAGATCATTCTTTGGGTTCTCAGATCAAAAGAACATTCTTTGGGTTCTCAGATCAAAAGATCATTCTTTGGGTTCTCAGATCAAAAGAACATACTTTGGGTTCTCAGATGAAATGAGTATTCTTTGGGTTCTCAGATCAAAAGAACATTCTTTGGGTTCTCAGATCAAAATTTTTTCTTTGGGTTCTCAGATCAAAAGAACATTCTTTGGGTTCTCAGATCAAAAGAACATTCTTTGGGTTCTCAGATCAAAAGATCATTCTTTGGGTTCTCAGATCAAAAGAACATACTTTGGGTTCTCAGATCAAAAGAACATACTTTGGGTTCTCAGATCAAAAGAACATACTTTGGGTTCTCAGATCAAAAGAACATTCTTTGGGTTCTCAGATCAAAAGATCATTCTTTGGGTTCTCAGATCAAAAGAACATTCTTTGGGTTCTCAGATCAAAAGATCATTCTTTGGGTTCTCAGATCAAAAGAACATACTTTGGGTTCTCAGATGAAATGAGTATTCTTTGGGTTCTCAGATCAAAAGAACATTCTTTGGGTTCTCAGATCAAAATTTTTTCTTTGGGTTCTCAGATCAAGAGAACATTCTTTGGGTTCTCAGATCAAGAGAACATTCTTTGGGTTCTCAGATCAAGAGCTATAAACAAATTATCCTATTCTTTACCTCTTTCTGTGTTTGAAAAATTAAATGTATGCAGAGTACAAGAATTTAGATATCATGCCAAGTAATGAAAATAGCACAATTTTCAACTGATTTATGTACTAAAACTATTTTTTTTTATCTATTTGATGTTTGAATTCTTGTTTCACTACAAGAAAAAAAAAGACAATGAAATAAGTGAGAATTACAGACACTATCCTGTTAATAATGTATGTATAATCTCCAGCTGATGACATGGGACTTGGTAAAACGTTAACAATGATATCAATGATCTTGAAGCAGAAACAAATGAAAGAGAATGGCACTGATGAAGAGAAAAAAGCTTGGCTGAGTCGAGATAAACAATTAGATAAATGTAAGTAGCTAGGAATTAAGTATACAGAAAGGAAAATGTAGTATGAAAATATACAATGATTTAGATTAGATTTAGATTTATTGTGTTTAATGCCACTTTCAGCAATATTTCAGATATATCATGGCGACCAGTTTTAGTGGTGGAAGAAGCCGGAATACCCGGAGAGAACCACCGACTCTGGGCAAGCAATAGTATAACTAATTGAAGATTTTGAATATCAAAATAAGACCATGAGTGACCGAAGTACGCATAAGGATTAAACGAGTGAGCTGAATTTGTTCCGTCCACGAGTTCAATCATTAATGCGTATTCGGTCATGGGTGGTCTTATTTTGATAATCAAAATGTATGATTTAGTTATACTGTTTATTATATAGACTTTCAAAATTTCTTATATATAATTTTTTTATACCCTCGTCTCGAGACGGGCCGTATTATGTGATTGGGTATGGTGGGCGGGCGTCCACACAGGTTTCCGCACAATAACTTTAGTTCTATTTATCGGATCTTTACCAAACTTGGCCACATGATTCCCCTATGGAAGGGGAAGAGCCCTATTTATTTTGGGGTCATTAGGTCAAAGGTCACTGTTATTATAAATAGAATTTTTGACGACAGGACAGGGTTCTCAAAATGTGCCAGCGATTTCGCCGTTTACTTTCACATTTTCGCTGGTTAAAAATTTATCGAGCATGGGTTTTCCAACAATTTGTATGTTTATGTGAATTGTCATTATAGCGTTTTGTTGATCTATATCTTCTTATCGATTACTTTTACTATTGCAATCAACCGAACACTAATAAATCCACCATTTTCTAAATATATCTAACTCCCGGTGACGTCACGGTGGGAACTCCAGACTTCGACTACACAACATTTCGGACTTCACTTGGTTTTACTATATAGATGCGCGAAGCATTCCGAGTGGAGTATTTGCTCATGAAGGATGCACAGTCATCACATTCCAAAAGTAGGGATATCCCTTTACGGAACGTAAAAACAAGCAAGGAAATCGATGAAGATTTAATGGTTTTTCGGTAATTTAAAGTTTTCGGATAATTAACAAAGCGAGAACGTTACTATTTATGCTTGGTAGCATCACTCGTGATCCTATTTTTTGTAGTAAAGCACAAATTTTGTTGCAAGTCAAAAATATTTTTTTCAGGTCATTGATGATTACGAAAAGATTACTGGACGTTATGTCCTATGAATTTAGAAAAAAAATGTTTAAAGAAAGGAGGTCCTGTGGAAGCAATGAAGGTCCAGTGAAATTTTTATCTACACAGGACCTTCTGTCCTGTTAAAATTTCACTGGGACTGGATTTAAGCCAACATTCCTTGGGATTTCATTCATTATTCAACGTGAGAATAATAATCAGATTAAAATATTAGACGTCTAGTTATTTATAGTTATATATTACAACATTTTTCAATTCTTCTTGCAGAAGAGATATTCTGAGGCTGATTTTGTCATGAAAGTTGCCTGGAAAATTGCTTTGTATAACCTTGTTTTTCACCAGCTGCCACTGATACGATACAACATTGTAGTATATTTAAAAAAAAAAATGCCTTTCAGAGTATCAAAAATTTTAGGAGAATTCAATGGCAAAATATGCTCAGAATGCATCTCCTTGGGTTTGCACCTGTGGCGCTCGGTTCGTGCCTCCGGCACTCAACTCTCCCCCATCTTTATAAATTGAGACTCCTACTTCAATTCTTTTTGAGAATCCTGACAGGATCGTTTCCGCACAATAACTTTAGTTCTGTATATTGTATCTTTACCAAACTTGGCCACATGATTCCCCTGTGGAAGGGGAAGAACTCTATTTATTTTAGGGTGATTACCATTATAACGTTTGATAATTTATATAGACAGGCGTATTTTGTGATGCACACATTTCTTGTTTTATTTGTATATCTCAATCCACGCATATAAATCTACGAGCAATGATACTAAGGGGTTCAACTGAAAGGATCTGCCATCTTGAAAATGTGAAATCCTACATGTCATATTTACAACGATGCACAAAAATAATTAAAATGTTTACCTTGAAAACTTATTTTAGTTAAATTTGATCAAAATTGAAGCGTACACAAAGTCAAATAACGTCTAATCTTTACGTTTCAAACTGGAAGTCTTCATATGACGTCATGTTGGTTATGTGCCAAAGTTGTCAATAACATTTCACAGATTTTTTTTCGGTTTACAATCGTGTGTGTATTCACCGTAGCACAACAAGGGAGGTAACCACCACACTTATAGTTGTGTAAGAGTAATTCACACCTATCTATATAATAAAAGACTTTATTGTTTGGGTTTTTTTTTTTGGTAGCTTCAATCATTCATTAACCACTACATTGTTTAATACATCAACATTTGAATGGCTTGTCTTAGTTTTAGTAGGTATTTGTGTTTTCTCCCCCCACCCCACCTCCCCCCTCAAAACTGCTTTAATTTGCTATATTTAAAAAGATTTTGTGCTATATACAGATTTCTTACAAATCTCTTTCTATTTGAAAGAAGTTTATTTGTTTTATTTAAAGAGGCATTAGCTACGATTTTGACCAAAAAAATTATTTGTTTTGGAAATTGGTAAAATATAGCTTTAAAATGATGAAATAAAGGTAAATATTTCACATTAAACAGCTTATCGTACCACTTTTCGCCTTTTGAGAACGAAAATTACCATCAATTTGTTTTTTCCTTGCAAGCAAATAATTTGACCTCGCTTTCTCCGTATGCAAATGACCTTACTAGTGACAGGTGAAAACGAATAATTTGTATTTTGTCGCTTATTAACTGCAAACTTGCATGGTTCTTTGTCCGTAATTAACGCAGATTAAAAGCAGATTCACAGAAAAGAAGAAATAAGTGCATTGTTGTATTGATTTAATGACGATTTGGCAAACTCCGTAAACAATGCCGATAATTAATAAGATGGCGTCCATTTCTTGATCGATCTCAAAACACAAGCAGTTGCACCCTTTTTCCCCGATGCACGTACATTTCATAACATTTATAAGTTACAGAAACACGTTTTATAAAGGCATCAATCATATCTGATAGTTTTTATGGGTAACACAAATTTACGATTTTGACAGATAATGCCCCTTTAAAAGAAGTTTATTTGTTTTATTTTATTCTAGTGGGTAAGAACATCATAAAAACAAGAGCTTCTCTGGTGATTTGTCCAGCATCTGTAATTCATCAGTGGAAAACAGAAATAGAGAGAAGAGTGAAGGGTACTAGACTAAAAATTTGTTTATATCACGGACCTAATAGAGAATCTGATGTGCTCAGGTAAGAAATAGAGAGAAGAGTGAAGGGTACCAGACTAAACATTTGTTTATATCACGGACCTAATAGAGAATCTGATGTGCTCAGGTAAGAAATAGAGAGAAGAGTGAAGGGTACCAGACTAAAAATTTGTTTATATCACGGACCTAATAGAGAATCTGATGTGCTCAGGTAAGAAATAGAGAGAAGAGTGAAGGGTACCAGACTAAACATTTGTTTATATCACGGACCTAATAGAGAATCTGATGTGCTCAGGTAAGAAATAGAGAGAAGAGTGAAGGGTACCAGACTAAAAATTTGTTTATATCACAGACCTAATAGAGAATCTGATGTGCTCAGGTAAGAAATAGAGAGAAGAGTGAAGGGTACCAGACTAAAAATTTGTTTATATCACAGACCTAATAGAGAATCTGATGTGCTCAGGTAAGAAATAGAGAGAAGAGTGAAGGGTACCAGACTAAAAATGTGTTTATATCACAGACCTAATAGAGAATCTGATGTGCTCAGGTAAGAAATAGAGAGAAGAGTGAAGGGTACCAGACTAAAAATTTGTTTATATCACTGACCTAATAGAGAATCTGATGTGCTCAGGTAAGAAATAGAGAGAAGAGTAAAGGGTACCAGACTAAACATTTGTTTATATCACAGACCTAATAGAGAATCTGATGTGCTCAGGTAAGAAATAGAGAGAAGAGTGAAGGGTACCAGACTAAAAATTTGTTTATATCACGGACCTAATAGAGAATCTGATGTGCTCAGGTAAGAAATAGAGAGAAGAGTGAAGGGTACCAGACTAAAAATTTGTTTATATCACGGACCTAATAGAGAATCTGATGTGCTCAGGTAAGAAATAGAGAGAAGAGTGAAGGGTACCAGACTAAAAATTTGTTTATATCACAGACCTAATAGAGAATCTGATGTGCTCAGGTAAGAAATAGAGAGAAGAGTGAAGGGTACCAGACTAAAAATTTGTTTATATCACAGACCTAATAGAGAATCTGATGTGCTCAGGTAAGAAATAGAGAGAAGAGTGAAGGGTACCAGACTAAAAATTTGTTTATATCACGGACGTAATAGAGAATCTGATGTGCTCGGGTAAGAAATAGAGAGAAGAGTGAAGGGTACCAGACTAAACATTTGTTTATATCACGGACCTAATAGAGAATCTGATGTGCTCAGGTAAGAAATAGAGAGAAGAGTGAAGGGTACCAGACTAAAAATTTGTTTATATCACGGACCTAATAGAGAATCTGATGTGCTCAGGTAAGAAATAGAGAGAAGAGTGAAGGGTACCAGACTAAAAATTTGTTTATATCACGGACCTAATAGAGAATCTGATGTGCTCAGGTAAGAAATAGAGAGAAGAGTGAAGGGTACCAGACTAAAAATTTGTTTATATCACAGACCTAATAGAGAATCTGATGTGCTCAGGTAAGAAATAGAGAGAAGAGTGAAGGGTACCAGACTAAACATTTGTTTATATCACGGACCTAATAGAGAATCTGATGTGCTCAGGTAAGAAATAGAGAGAAGAGTGAAGGGTACCAGACTAAAAATTTGTTTATATCACAGACCTAATAGAGAATCTGATGTGCTCAGGTACAGGAACTAAAGTTTTGAACACATTGATTTTGGAGGCTTCACAGAGCCAAACAGGGATTTATAATATGATACAGAGAAGAGTGAACATCACTAATCTGTTGTTTTTTAAAGGTCACTTGACAGAAGCCAACCATACTTTCACATTTTCTTTAAAGGTCACTTGACAGAAGCCAACGATACTTTCACATTTTCTTTAAAAGTCACTTGACAGAAGCCAACCATACTTTCACATTTTCTTTAAAGGTCACTTGACAGAAGCCAACCATACTTTCACATATATTTTAAAGGTCACTTGACAGAAGCCAACCATACTTTCACATTTTCTTTAAAGGTCAATTGACAGAAGCCAACCATACTTTCACATTTTCTTTAAAGGTCACTTGACAGAAGCCAACCATGCTTTCACATTTTTTTTAAAGGTCACTTGACAGAAGCCAACCATACTTTCACATATATTTTAAAGGTCACTTGACAGAAGCCAACCATACTTTCACATATATTTTAAAGGTCACTTGACAGAAGCCAACCATACTTTCACATTTTAAAGGTCACTTGACAGAAGCCAACCATACTTTCACATTTTCTTTAAAGGTCACTTGACAGAAGCCAACCATACTTTCACATATATTTTAAAGGTCACTTGACAGAAGCCAACCATACTTTCACATTTTAAAGGTCACTTGACAGAAGCCAACCATGCTTTCACATTTTAAAGGTCACTTGACAGAAGTCAACCATACTATCACATTTTCTTTAAATGTCACTTGACAGAAGCCAACCATACTTTCACATATATTTTAAAGGTCACTTGACAGAAGCCAACCATACTTTCACATTTTAAAGGTCACTTGACAGAAGCCAACCATACTTTCACATTTTCTTTAAAGGTCACTTGACAGAAGCCAACCATACTTTCACATATATTTTAAAGGTCACTTGACAGAAGCCAACCATGCTTTCACATTTTAAAGGTCACTTAACAGAAGTCAATCATACTATCACATTTTCTTTAAATGTCACTTGACAGAAGCCAACCATACTTTCACATTATAAAGGTCACTTGACAGAAGCCAACCATACTTTCACATATATTTTAAAGGTCACTTGACAGAAGCCAACCATGCTTTCACATTTTAAAGGTCACTTGACAGAAGTCAATCATACTATGACATTTTCTTTAAATGTCACTTGACAGAAGCCAACCATACTTTCACATTATAAAGGTCACTTGACAGAAGCCAACCATACTTTCACATATATTTTAAAGGTCACTTGACAGAAGCCAACCATGCTTTCACATTTTAAAGGTCACTTGACAGAAGTCAACCATACTATCACATTTTCTTTAAATGTCACTTGACAGAAGCCAACCATACTTTCACATTTTAAAGGTCACTTGACAGAAGCCAACCATACTTTCACATTTTAAAGGTCACTTGACAGAAGCCAACCATACTTTCACATTTTCTTTAAAGGTCACTTGACAGAAGCCAACCATACTTTCACATTTTCTTTAAAGGTCACTTGACAGAAGCCAACCATACTTTCACATATATTTTAAAGGTCACTTGACAGAAGCCAACCATACTTTCACATTTTCTTTAAAGGTCAATTGACAGAAGCCAACCATACTTTCACATTTTCTTTAAAGGTCACTTGACAGAAGCCAACCATGCTTTCACATTTTTTTTAAAGGTCACTTGACAGAAGCCAACCATACTTTCACATATATTTTAAAGGTCACTTGACAGAAGCCAACCATACTTTCACATATATTTTAAAGGTCACTTGACAGAAGCCAATCATACTTTCACATTTTAAAGGTCACTTGACAGAAGCCAACCATACTTTCACATTTTCTTTAAAGGTCACTTGACAGAAGCCAACCATACTTTCACATATATTTTAAAGGTCACTTGACAGAAGCCAACCATACTTTCACATATATTTTAAAGGTCACTTGACAGAAGCCAACCATGCTTTCACATTTTAAATGTCACTTGACAGAAGTCAACCATACTATCACATTTTCTTTAAATGTCACTTGACAGAAGCCAACCATACTTTCACATTTTAAAGGTCACTTGACAGAAGCCAACCATACTTTCACATTTTAAAGGTCACTTGACAGAAGCCAACCATACTTTCACATATATTTTAAAGGTCACTTGACAGAAGCCAACCATACTTTCACATTTTCTTTAAAGGTCACTTGACAGAAGCCAACCATACTTTCACATATATTTTAAAGGTCACTTGATAGAAGCCAACCATACTTTCACATATATTTTAAAGGTCACTTGACAGAAGCCAACCAGGCTTTCACATTTTAAAGGTCACTTAACAAAAGTCAACCATGCTATCACATTTTCTTTAAAGGTCACTTGACAGAAGCCAACCATACTTTCACATATATTTTAAAGGTCACTTGACAGAAGCCAACCATACTCTCACATTTTCTTTTACCAGATATAAAGTCATTCAGCTGTCATTTATTTGTTTACCACATTGATATTATGGTTTTCAAGGACCAAATAGATATTTAGTGTTGTTTAGAGGGGTACACATCTTTAATCCACAGCTCTTCCTAGTTGCATGTAATAAGAATATTTTTAAGTCACTAATGAAAACAATGCTGATGACATATGTCTCCCATGGAAGACATATATTTCAGTTTAATAAATGCAGGTGACATGTCTCCCATGGAAGACACATCTCTGTTTATATAATGCAGGTGATTTGTCTCCCATGGAAGACACATCTCAGTTTAAGAAATGCATGACATATGTCTCCTATGGAAGACATATCTCAGTCTAAAAAATGCAGGTGACATATGTCTACCATGGAAAAACACCTCTCTGTTTCTAAAATGCAGGTGATTTGTCTCCCATGGAAGACACATCTCTTTTAAAAGAAATGCAGGTGACATGTGTCTCTCATGGAAGACACATCTCTATTTATAAAATGCAGGTGACATGTCTCCCATAGAAGACACATCTCAGTTTAAAAAATGCAGGTAGCATGTCTTGCATGGAAGACATATCTCAATTAAACAAAATGCAGGTGACATGTCTCTCATGGATGACACATCTCAGTTTAAAGAATGCAGGTGACATGTCTCCCATGGAAGACATATCTCTGTTTATAAAATACAGGTGACATGTCTCCCATGGAAGACACATCTCAGCTAAAAAAGAAAGATCAATAAAGAAAGTCTACTTAATTACATGATGTAGAGAAGTAAATTACTCTCTTCTTGATTTATTACATATTTGTAAGATTTAATATGTCTCAATGATGAATTGAGGAGACCTTGAGTGGAGGCGATTTTTGGTTGCATTCAGCATTAAGGAATATGAACAAAGACTGGTTGGCTTTGACTATTTGTTATAATTATTTTCAGACTTGCAGATAATGATGTTGTATTAACTACGTACAACTTGATTGGTAAAGAAGTAGGAGCAGCTAATATTAATGCTGAAAATCCTGCTAAAGATGATGATGATGAAGAGGAACAAAAAATGAATGAGGTATAGGGAATGGACCCTCAATTATTTTAACATAGGGTTTAATATTAACATTTTCTCGCACTGATGCCAACACTAAACCTAAGACCTAACACCACTGATACCCACCTCAAGTGTACTCGATACAACATTATGTGATAAAGTTTGTCAGTGACCTTTGACAGATCAGTGTTTCTCCGGGTACTCCAGTTTCCTCCACCAATGAAACTGACCGCAGACATAGCCATGATCTTATGGTAGTTGGATTTACAACTACCTGTGCAATCAGTGCTTTTCACCACTGAAGTTTGTTCGAACCCCGTTCAGGGCAAGGTGTCATCGATACAACATTATGTGATAAAGATTGTCAGTAACTTGTGACAGGTTGGTGGTTTTCTACGAGTACTCCGGTTTTGTCGACCAATAAAACTGATTGCCATGATATAGCTGAAATATTGTTGAAAGTGGCGTTAAACACCAAAATCAAATCAAACCAAATCAAAATTTTGTTGGCAATATCCTTGTACCTTTGAGTTTGACAAAAATGTTATCTCATAATTTTGTTGCTTATATCCTTGATAATATGACACAATTATTCTGTATAGATGTCTGCTGTTCAACACAAATCTGACTCTAAGCTGTTACGTATTGCATGGGAGAGAATTATCTTAGATGAAGCCCACAATATAAAGAATAATAAAAGTCTAACAGCTGTGTCTGTATGTAGACTGAGGGCAGGATTCCGCTGGGCTCTAACTGGAACACCTATACAGAATCAACTTCTAGATATCTACTCATTATTGAGGTATGGTTAAATTTGATTGAAATCACATGCTATGCTTCATAAGCATGTGACCCAACTAGATTTAATCTTTTGTCCAGATGAAATTTAGATTAAAGGCCTCCATTAGGAGCCCCACTCCTAACAAATTGTTACTCATTAGGAGCTCCACTCCTAACAAATTGTTACTCATTAGGAGCTCCACTTCTAACAAATTGTTACTCATTAGGAGCTCCACTCCTAACAAACTGTTACTCATTGGTAGCTCTACTAACAAATTGTTACTCATTAGGAGCTCCACTTCTAACAAATTGTTACTCATTAGGAGCTCCACTTCTAACAAATTGTTACTCATTAGGAGCTCTACTCCTAACAAACTGTTACTCATTAGGAGCTCTACTCCTAACAAACTGTTACTCATTAGGAGCTCCACTTCTAACAAACTGTTACTCATTAGGAGCTCTACTCCTAACAAACTGTTACTCATTGGTAGCTCTACTCCTAACAAATTGTTACTCATTAGGAGCTCTACTCCTAACAAACTGTTACTCATTAGGAGCTCCACTCCTAACAAACTGTTACTCATTAGGAGCTCCACTTCTAACAAACTGTTACTCATTAGGAGCTCTACTCCTAACAAATTGTTACTCATTAGGAGCTCTACTCCTAACAAACTGTTACTCATTGGTAGCTCCACTCCTAACAAACTGTTACTCATTGGTAGCTCTACTCCTAACAAATTGTTACTCATTGGTAGCTCTACTTCTAACAAACTGTTACTCATTGGTAGCTCCACTCCTAACAAACTGTTACTCATTAGGAGCTCCACTTCTAACAAACTGTTACTCATTGGTAGCTCCACTCCTAACAAATTGTTACTCATTGGTAGCTCTACTAACAAACTGTTACTCATTGGTAGCTCTACTCCTAACAAATTGTTACTCATTGGTAGCTCCACTCCTAACAAACTGTTACTCATTGGTAGCTCTACTCCTAACAAATTGTTACTCATTGGTAGCTCTACTTCTAACAAACTGTTACTCATTGGTAGCTCTACTCCTAACAAATTGTTACTCATTAGGAGCTCTACTCCTAACAAATTGTTACTCATTGGTAGCTCTACTCCTAACAAACTGTTACTCATTGGTAGCTCTACTCCTAACAAATTGTTACTCATTGGTAGCTCTACTTCTAACAAACTGTTACTCATTGGTAGCTCTACTCCTAACAAATTGTTACTCATTGGTAGCTCTACTCCTAACAAATTGTTACTCATTAGGAGCTCCACTCCTAACAAACTGTTACTCATTAGGAGCTCCACTTCTAACAAACTGTTACTCATTAGGAGCTCTACTCCTAACAAATTGTTACTCATTGGTAGCTCCACTCCTAACAAATTGTTACTCATTGGTAGCTCCACTTCTAACAAACTGTTACTCATTAGGAGCTCTACTCCTAACAAACTGTTACTCATTAGGAGCTCTACTCCTAACAAACTGTTACTCATTAGGAGCTCTACTTCTAACAAACTGTTACTCATTAGGAGCTCTACTCCTAACAAACTGTTACTCATTGGTAGCTCTACTCCTAACAAACTGTTACTCATTAGGAGCTCCACTTCTAACAAATTGTTACTCATTAGGAGCTCTACTCCTAACAAACTGTTACTCATTGGTAGCTCTACTCCTAACAAACTGTTACTCATTAGGAGCTCTACTCCTAACAAATTGTTACTCATTGGTAGCTCTACTCCTAACAAATTGTTACTCATTGGTAGCTCTACTCCTAACAAACTATTACTCATTAGGAGCTCTACTCCTAACAAACTGTTACTCATTAGGAGCTCTACTCCTAACAAACTGTTACTCATTAGGAGCTCTACTCCTAACAAATTGTTACTCATTGGTAGCTCTACTCCTAACAAATTGTTACTCATTAGGAGCTCTACTCCTAACAAACTGTTACTCATTGGTAGCTCTACTCCTAACAAACTGTTACTCATTAGGAGCTCCACTTCTAACAAACTGTTACTCATTGGTAGCTCTACTCCTAACAAATTGTTACTCATTAGGAGTTCTACTCCTAACAAACTGTTACTCATTGGTAGCTCTACTCCTAACAAACTGTTACTCATTAGGAGCTCCACTTCTAACAAACTGTTACTCATTGGTAGCTCTACTCCTAACAAATTGTTACTCATTAGGAGCTCTACTCCTAACAAACTGTTACTCATTGGTAGCTCTACTCCTAACAAACTGTTACTCATTAGGAGCTCTACTCCTAACAAACTGTTACTCATTGGTAGCTCTACTCCTAACAAACTGTTACTCATTGGTAGCTCTACTCCTAACAAACTGTTACTCATTGGTAGCTCTACTCCTAACAAACTGTTACTCATTAGGAGCTCTACTCCTAACAAACTGTTACTCATTGGTAGCTCTACTCCTAACAAACTGTTACTCATTGGTAGCTCTACTCCTAACAAACTGTTACTCATTGGTAGCTCTACTCCTAACAAACTGTTACTCATTGGTAGCTCTACTCCTAACAAATTGTTACTCATTGGTAGCTCTACTCCTAACAAACTGTTACTCATTGGTAGCTCTACTCCTAACAAACTGTTACTCATTGGTAGCTCTACTCCTAACAAACTGTTACTCATTGGTAGCTCTACTCCTAACAAACTGTTACTCATTGGTAGCTCTACTCCTAACAAACTGTTACTCATTGGTAGCTCTACTCCTAACAAACTGTTACTCATTGGTAGCTCTACTCCTAACAAACTGTTACTCATTAGGAGCTCTACTCCTAACAAACTGTTACTCATTGGTAGCTCTACTCCTAACAAACTGTTACTCATTAGGAGCTCTACTCCTAACAAACTGTTACTCATTGGTAGCTCTACTCCTAACAAATTGTTACTCATTGGTAGCTCTACTCCTAACAAACTGTTACTCATTGGTAGCTCTACTCCTAACAAACTGTTACTCATTAGGAGCTCCACTTCTAACAAACTGTTACTCATTGGTAGCTCTACTCCTAACAAATTGTTACTCATTAGGAGCTCTACTCCTAACAAACTGTTACTCATTGGTAGCTCTACTCCTAACAAACTGTTACTCATTAGGAGCTCTACTCCTAACAAACTGTTACTCATTGGTAGCTCTACTCCTAACAAACTGTTACTCATTGGTAGCTCTACTCCTAACAAACTGTTACTCATTGGTAGCTCTACTCCTAACAAACTGTTACTCATTGGTAGCTCTACTCCTAACAAACTGTTACTCATTGGTAGCTCTACTCCTAACAAACTGTTACTCATTGGTAGCTCTACTCCTAACAAATTGTTACTCATTAGGAGCTCCACTCCTAACAAACTGTTACTCATTAGGAGCTCCACTCCTAACAAACTGTTACTCATTAGGAGCTCCACTTCTAACAAACTGTTACTCATTAGGAGCTCCACTTCTAACAAATTGTTACTCATTGGTAGCTCTACTCCTAACGGACTGTTACTCATTGGTAGCTCCACTCCTAACAAACTGTTACTCATTAGGAGCTCCACTTCTAACAAACTGTTACTCATTAGGAGCTCCACTCCTAACAAACTGTTACTCATTGGTAGCTCTACTTCTAACAAATTGTTACTCATTGGTAGCTCTACTCCTAACAAACTGTTACTCATTGGTAGCTCTACTCCTAACAAATTGTTACTCATTGGTAGCTCTACTTCTAACAAATTGTTACTCATTAGGAGCTCCACTCCTAACAAACTGTTACTCATTGGTAGCTCTACTCCTAACAAACTGTTACTCATTGGTAGCTCTACTCCTAACAAATTGTTACTCATTGGTAGCTCTACTCCTAACAAACTGTTACTCATTAGGAGCTCCACTTCTAACAAACTGTTACTCATTAGGAGCTCCACTTCTAACAAATTGTTACTCATTGGTAGCTCTACTCCTAACGGACTGTTACTCATTGGTAGCTCCACTCCTAACAAACTGTTACTCATTAGGAGCTCCACTTCTAACAAACTGTTACTCATTAGGAGCTCCACTCCTAACAAACTGTTACTCATTGGTAGCTCCACTTCTAACAAATTGTTACTCATTGGTAGCTCTACTCCTAACAAACTGTTACTCATTGGTAGCTCTACTCCTAACAAATTGTTACTCATTGGTAGCTCTACTCCTAACAAACTGTTACTCATTGGTAGCTCTACTCCTAACAAATTGTTACTCATTGGGAGCTCTACTCCTAACGAACTGTTACTCATTAGGAGCTCCACTCCTAACAAATTGTTACTCATTAGGAGCTCCACTTCTAACAAACTGTTACTCATTGGTAGCTCTACTCCTAACAAATTGTTACTCATTGGTAGCTCTACTCCTAACCAACTGTTACTCATTGGTAGCTCTACTCCTAACGAACTGTTACTCATTAGGAGCTCCACTTCTAACAAATTGTTACTCATTAGGAGCTCTACTCCTAACAAATTGTTACTCATTAGGAGCTCCACTTCTAACAAATTGTTACTCATTGGTAGCTCTACTCCTAACGAACTGTTACTCATTGGTAGCTCTACTCCTAACAAACTGTTACTCATTGGTAGCTCTACTCCTAACAAATTGTTACTCATTAGGAGCTCTACTCCTAACGAACTGTTACTCATTAGGAGCTCCACTCCTAACAAATTGTTACTCATTAGGAGCTCCACTTCTAACAAATTGTTACTCATTGGTAGCTCTACTAACAAATTGTTACTCATTAGGAGCTCCACTTCTAACAAACTGTTACTCATTAGGAGCTCCACTTCTAACAAATTGTTACTCATTAGGAGCTCTACTCCTAACAAATTGTTACTCATTAGGAGCTCCACTTCTAACAAACTGTTACTCATTAGGAGCTCTACTCCTAACGAACTGTTACTCATTAGGAGCTCTACTCCTAACAAACTGTTACTCATTAGGAGCTCTACTCCTAACAAACTGTTACTCATTAGGAGCTCTACTCCTAACAAACTGTTACTCATTAGGAGCTCCACTTCTAACAAACTGTTACTCATTAGGAGCTCTACTCCTAACAAATTGTTACTCATTAGGAGCTCTACTCCTAACAAATTGTTACTCATTAGGAGCTCTACTTCTAACAAACTGTTACTCATTGGTAGCTCTACTCCTAACAAATTGTTACTCATTAGGAGCTCTACTCCTAACAAACTGTTACTCATTGGTAGCTCTACTCCTAACAAACTGTTACTCATTGGTAGCTCTACTCCTAACAAACTGTTACTCATTAGGAGCTCTACTCCTAACAAACTGTTACTCATTAGGAGCTCTACTTCTAACAAACTGTTACTCATTAGGAGCTCCACTTCTAACAAACTGTTACTCATTAGGAGCTCTACTTCTAACAAATTGTTACTCATTGGTAGCTCTACTCCTAACAAATTGTTACTCATTAGGAGCTCTACTCCTAACAAATTGTTACTCATTAGGAGCTCTACTTCTAACAAACTGTTACTCATTGGTAGCTCTACTCCTAACAAATTGTTACTCATTAGGAGCTCTACTCCTAACAAACTGTTACTCATTAGGAGCTCTACTCCTAACAAACTGTTACTCATTAGGAGCTCTACTCCTAACAAATTGTTACTCATTAGGAGCTCTACTCCTAACAAACTGTTACTCATTAGGAGCTCTACTTCTAACAAACTGTTACTCATTGGTAGCTCTACTTCTAACAAACTGTTACTCATTGGTAGCTCTACTCCTAACAAACTGTTACTCATTGGTAGCTCTACTCCTAACAAACTGTTACTCATTAGGAGCTCTACTCCTAACAAATTGTTACTCATTGGTAGCTCTACTCCTAACAAACTGTTACTCATTAGGAGCTCTACTCCTAACAAACTGTTACTCATTAGGAGCTCCACTTCTAACAAACTGTTACTCATTGGTAGCTCTACTCCTAACAAATTGTTACTCATTAGGAGCTCCACTTCTTACAAATTGTTACTCATTAGGAGCTCCACTTCTAACAAATTGTTACTCATTAGGAGTTCTACTCCTAACGAACTGTTACTCATTGGTAGCTCTACTCCTAACAAACTGTTACTCATTAGGAGCTCTACTCCTAACAAACTGTTACTCATTAGGAGCTCTACTCCTAACAAACTGTTACTCATTAGGAGCTCTACTCCTAACAAATTGTTACTCATTAGGAGCTCCACTTCTTACAAATTGTTACTCATTAGGAGCTCCACTTCTAACAAATTGTTACTCATTAGGAGTTCTACTCCTAACGAACTGTTACTCATTGGTAGCTCTACTTCTAACAAATTGTTACTCATTAGGAGCTCTACTCCTAACAAATTGTTACTCATTAGGAGCTCCACTTCTAACAAACTGTTACTCATTAGGAGCTCCACTTCTAACAAACTGTTACTCATTAGGAGTTCTACTCCTAACGAACTGTTACTCATTGGTAGCTCTACTTCTAACAAATTGTTACTCATTAGGAGCTCTACTTCTAACAAATTGTTACTCATTAGGAGCTCCACTTCTAACAAATTGTTACTCATTAGGAGCTCCACTTCTAACAAACTGTTACTCATTAGGAGTTCTACTCCTAACGAACTGTTACTCATTGGTAGCTCTACTTCTAACAAATTGTTACTCATTAGGAGCTCCACTTCTAACAAATTGTTACTCATTAGGAGCTCCACTTCTAACAAACTGTTACTCATTAGGAGTTCTACTCCTAACAAATTGTTACTCATTGGTAGCTCTACTCCTAACGAACTGTTACTCATTGGTAGCTCTACTCCTAACAAATTGTTACTCATTAGGAGCCCCACTCCTAACCAACTGTTACTCATTGGTAGCTCTACTCCTAACAAACTGTTACTCATTAGGAGCTCCACTCCTAACAAATTGTTACTCATTAGGAGCTCCACTTCTAACAAATTGTTACTCATTAGGAGCTCCACTCCTAACAAATTGTTACTCATTAGGAGCTCCACTTCTAACAAATTGTTACTCATTAGGAGCTCCACTTCTAACAAACTGTTACTCATTAGGAGCTCTACTCCTAACAAACTGTTACTCATTAGGAGCTCCACTCCTAACAAATTGTTACTCATTAGGAGCTCCACTTCTAACAAATTGTTACTCATTAGGAGCTCCACTTCTAACAAACTGTTACTCATTAGGAGCTCCACTTCTAACGAACTGTTACTCATTGGTATCTCTATTAACAAATTGTTACTCATTAGGAGCTCCACTCCTAGCGAACTGTTACTCATTAGTAGCTCTACTCCTAACAAATTGTTACTCATTAGGAGCTCCACTCCTAACGAACTGTTACTCATTGGTAGCTCTACTAACAAATTGTTACTCATTAGGAGCTCCACTTCTAACAAATTGTTACTCATTAGGAGCTCCACTCCTAACGAACTGTTACTCATTGGTAGCTCTACTAACAAATTGTTACTCATTAGGAGCTCTACTCCTAACAAACTGTTACTCATTAGGAGCTCCACTTCTAACAAATTGTTACTCATTAGGAGCTCCACTTCTAACAAACTGTTTCTCATTGGTAGCTCTACTAACAAACTGTTACTCATTGGTAGCTCTACTAACAAATTGTTACTCATTAGGAGCTCCACTTCTAACGAACTGTTACTCATTGGTAGCTCTACTAACGAATTGTTACTCATTAGGAGCTCCACTTCTTACAAATTGTTACTCATTAGGAGCTCCACTTCTAACAAATTGTTACTCATTAGGAGCTCCACTTCTAACAAACTGTTACTCATTGGTAGCTCTACTAACAAACTGTTACTCATTGGTAGCTCTACTAACAAACTGTTACTCATTGGTAGCTCTACTAACAAATTGTTACTCATTAGGAGCTCCACTTCTAACGAACTGTTACTCATTAGGAGCTCCACTTCTAACGAACTGTTACTCATTGGTAGCTCTACTAACAAACTGTTACTCATTGGTAGCTCTACTAACAAATTGTTACTCATTGGTAGCTCAACTAACAAATTGTTACTCATTAGGAGCTCCACTTCTAACGAACTGTTACTCATTGGTAGCTCTACTAACAAATTGTTACTCATTAGGAGCTCCACTTCTAACGAACTGTTACTCATTGGTAGCTCTACTAACAAACTGTTACTCATTGGTAGCTCTACTAACAAATTGTTACTCATTAGGAGCTCCACTTCTAACGAACTGTTACTCATTAGGAGCTCCACTTCTAACGAACTGTTACTCATTGGTAGCTCTACTAACAAACTGTTACTCATTGGTAGCTCTACTAACAAATTGTTACTCATTAGGAGCTCCACTTCTAACGAACTGTTACTCATTGGTAGCTCTACTAACAAATTGTTACTCATTAGGAGCCCCACTTCTAACGAACTGTTACTCATTGGTAGCTCTACTAACAAATTGTTACTCATTAGGAGCTCCACTTCTAACGAACTGTTACTCATTGGTAGCTCTACTAACAAATTGTTACTCATTAGGAGCTCCACTTCTAACGAACTGTTACTCATTGGTAGCTCTACTCCTAACAAACTGTTACTCATTAGGAGCTCCACTTCTAACGAACTGTTACTCATTGGTAGCTCTACTAACAAATTGTTACTCATTAGGAGCTCTACTCCTAACAAATTGTTACTCATTAGGAGCTCTACTTCTAACAAATTGTTACTCATTGGTAGCTCCACTTCTAACAAATTGTTACTCATTGGTAACTCCACTCCTAACAAATTGTTACTCATTAGGAGCTCTACTTCTAACAAATTGTTACTCATTAGGAGCTCCACTTCTAACGAACTGTTACTCATTGGTAGCTCTACTCCTAACACATTGTTACTCATTAGGAGCTGATATAAGTTTTTTTTACATATAAAAAGCATGGTATTCTTCAATCATGCATCCTTGTTATCCCATCCTAAGAGTAAATTGTAATCATACAACACAACTAAAGGACACATGTCAGAGGGGGTATCTTGCAACAGAAAACCTACCAGTAGCTAACTCTCTCATGTATTTATAGAAATATTAGAATTGTCATATCTTGGTTATTTCAGATTTTTAAGATGCTCTCCATTTGATGAATACAAGTTATGGAAAAAACAAGTAGATACAGGAAAAGGTGAGTTTAACAATTAAAGACAAGTAGATACAGGAAAAGGTGAGTTTAACAATTAAAGACAAGTAAATACAAAAAAAGGTGAGTTTAACAAATAAAGACAAGTAAATACAGGAAAAGGTGAGTTTAACAATTAAAGACAAGTAAATACAAAAAAAGGTGAGTTTAACAAATAAAGACAAGTAGATACAGGAAAAGGTGAGTTTAACAATTAAAGACAAGTAGATACAGGAAAAGGTGAGTTTAACAATTAAAGACAAGTAAATACAAAAAAAGGTGAGTTTAACAAATAAAGACAAGTAGATACAGGAAAAGGTGAGTTTAACAATTAAAGACAAGTAAATACAAAAAAAGGTGAGTTTAACAAATAAAGACAAGTAGATACAGGAAAAGGTGAGTTTAACAATTAAAGACAAGTAAATACAAAAAAAGGTGAGTTTAACAAATAAAGACAAGTAAATACAAAAAAAGGTGAGTTTAACAAATAAAGACAAGTAGATACAGGAAAAGGTGAGTTTAACAATTAAAGACAAGTAAATACAAAAAAAGGTGAGTTTAACAAATAAAGACAAGTAAATACAAAAAATGGTGAGTTTAACAAATAAAGACAAGTAGATACAGGAAAAGGCGAGTTTAACAATTAAAGACAAGTAAATACAAAAAAAAGGTGAGTTTAACAAATAAAGACAAGTAGATACAGGAAAAGGTGAGTTTAACAAATAAAGACAAGTAGATACAGGAAAAGGTGAGTTTAACAAATAAAGACAAGTAAATACAGGAAAAGGTGAGTTTAACAAATAAAGACAAGTAAATACAAAAAATGGTGAGTTTAACAAATAAAGACAAGTAGATACAGGAAAAGGCGAGTTTAACAATTAAAGACAAGTAAATACAAAAAAAAGGTGAGTTTAACAAATAAAGACAAGTAGATACAGGAAAAGGAGATTTTAACAAATAAAGACAAATAGATACAGGAAAAGGTGAGTTTAACAAATAAAGACAAGTAGATACAAAAAAAAGGTGAGTTTAGCAAATAAAGACAAGTAGATACAGGAAAAGGTGAGTTTAACAAATAAAGACAAGTAAATACAAAAAAAAGGTGAGTTTAACAAATAAAGACAAGTAGATACAGGAAAAGGAGATTTTAACAAATAAAGACAAATAGATACAGGAAAAGGTGAGTTTAACAAATAAAGACAAGTAGATACAGGAAAAGGTGAGTTTAACAAATAAAGGCAAATAGATACAGGAAAAGGTGAGTTTAACAAATAAAGACAAGTAAATACAAAAAAAGGTGAGTTTAACAAATAAAGACAAGTAGATACAGGAAAAGGTGAGTTTAACAATTAAAGACAAGTAGATACAAAAAAAGGTGAGTTTAACAAATAAAGACAAGTAGATACAGGAAAAGGTGAGTTTAACAATTAAAGACAAGTAAATACAAAAAAAGGTGAGTTTAACAAATAAAGACAAGTAGATACAGGAAAAGGTGAGTTTAACAATTAAAGACAAGTAAATACAAAAAAAGGTGAGTTTAACAAATAAAGACAAGTAAATACAAAAAAAGGTGAGTTTAACAAATAAAGACAAGTAGATACAGGAAAAGGTGAGTTTAACAATTAAAGACAAGTAAATACAAAAAAAGGTGAGTTTAACAAATAAAGGCAAATAGATACAGGAAAAGGTGAGTTTAACAAATAAAGACAAGTAAATACAAAAAAAGGTGAGTTTAACAAATAAAGACAAGTAGATACAGGAAAAGGTGAGTTTAACAATTAAAGACAAGTAGATACAGGAAAAGGTGAGTTTAACAATTAAAGACAAGTAAATACAAAAAAAGACAAGTAGATACAGGAAAAGGTGAGTTTAACAATTAAAGACAAGTAAATACAAAAAAAGGTGAGTTTAACAAATAAAGACAAGTAGATACAGGAAAAGGTGAGTTTAACAATTAAAGACAAGTAAATACAAAAAAAGGTGAGTTTAACAAATAAAGACAAGTAAATACAAAAAAAGGTGAGTTTAACAAATAAAGACAAGTAGATACAGGAAAAGGTGAGTTTAACAAATAAAGACAAGTCACTAGGAAATAGAAAATGCAAATATGCCCAGTAAAATGCAAATAATTAAAGATTACCAGTTATATTAGCGTTTACCAGTTAAATTAGCGAATTGTCTTGTTATATTTGCGTTTTACCTTTTAAATTTGCATTGTCGTGGCATTTTAGCGTTTTTCATTTTAAATTTGCATTGTCGTGGCATTTTAGCGTTTTTCCTTTTAAATTTGCATTGTCGTGGGATTTTAGCGTTTTTCCTTTTATATTTGCGTTTTTCCTTTTAAATTTGCATTGTCGTGGGATTTTAGCGTTTTTCCTTTTATATTTGCGTTTTTCCTTTTAAATTTGCATTGTCGTGGGATTTTAGCATTTTTCCTTTTAAATTTGCATTGTCGTGGCATTTTAGCGTTTTTCCTTTTAAATTTGCATTGTCGTGGCATTTTAGCGTTTTTCCTTTTATATTTGCGTTTTTCCTTTTATATTTGCGTTTTTCCTTTTATATTTGCGTTTTTCCTTTTAAATTTGCATTGTCGTGGGATTTTAGCGTTTTTCCTTTTAAATTTGCATTTTACCAGTTAAATCGCACGGTCATCTAAATCACCCGCTGAGTAGAGAGATTACGTAATACTGTAGTCGTCACTAGCTCATTGAATATGACGATCTATAGTATTATATTATCGTGTATCTATACGTATTTATTTATTTATTTATTATTATTATTTATGTCATACTAGTCTGGCCCTTAATAAATTTAGTGTATTCAATACACAATAATCCATCAATTGTTGTGTATTTGATTTTCATGTCGTATTTTAACTTAATGCGATGTTTATTAAGAAATGTGACTTTAAATGTATTAAAATATTAGCAAAGTGTGATACACGTACAGAATACTGTTGTCACTTCACTATTACTTGTTTATCATGCGAGAAATACATTAACCTTGTAATACCTATGCTGAGACTATTTACTAAAAAATGAATTAAATATATATTAAACTATCGGTCTCTATTAAGCTATTTATGTCTTGTTTCATAGCACAGGATTGTGTATGTACAGCATCAAAGTTATTGTGCTTTAAAAGTTCTGATTATTGTAATGAGGCACCTTAATGAACAATAAATATTTTTGTTTATGATATAAAACAAATAATCATAACCCTATGTAAACTCCGTATACGTAACGTACGCGCCCTTGTCCGATCCCACAGAAATATGCAATTTACATGTAAACACTATTTTGTCAGTTAATTAGATTGATCAATAAATACAGGATTTTCTTCAAATTCTTTTAAATGTTTATATAATTCCCTGATAAATATAAGAACAATCTATAATAGTATTATATTATTGTTTATTTATGTGTACCATTCTGGATGATAATAACTTTAGCTATTCAATACACAATAATCCATCAATCGTTGTGTATTTTACAGTAGTTATGTATATTTTATTTCTTGATTTTGTTTTTCAGGATCTAGAACTATGCACTCATATTTATTTCAATTTGATGTTGATTTAAATGTAAACGTTTAATATTTTCACGGAGATTCAACATTATAATTTATGTTTATTTATTTTACAGGCGATTGATGCATTTTAGTGGCCTTACCGTTCATCATTACGAACATATTGTTATATGGTAAATTACTTACAAATCGGGTAGCCTATTGTGCGACATTATATCCAACTTAATCATGATTCGCTTCGATAACTCTGTAATTTATTACGGGCTTGTTTTCGATAAAAAAAAATATGTACCGTATTTTACGGACTATAGGTCGATGGGGACGATAGGTCGAATTGCTGCTTTTCGGCTAAATTTTTGGGGAAATACTAAGATAGGTCGAGGATGCCGATGACAACTTGGGGAAGTATCGTCACATCAAACTCTTTTTTGGTTTTTTTTTTACATCGGTAAACATTTGTCCTATAACGGTGTTCTTCGGTAAGTATATGTAAGTATTAACTCAAGAATACTATTCTTATGTGTCGTAAACGAAATAATTATGAAAATTAAATTAAATAAAATTTTGTTTTTAAACTTGTTTTTTATGAGGAGTCTGGTTTGTAAAGCCAAACATCGATGACATTCAAATCAGGCCATCTGTGGGTGTCACAATAGATGGTAAACGGTGTTCATACAATAAAATAATCAAGCTGTCTAAACAATGTATCACCTTGTGCAGTTTTATTGACATACCTTTAAACTGTGTTTAATTAGTAGTACACAAATTATGTGATCGTCTGGGTTCAGTAAATTTTAAATCAGCTGATCAGGATAATTAAGTGGTGACTGATGTTCACCTGTGTTGATTATCTCATGGTGATTATTTTATTTGTTCCTAATTGACCAATTCAAGTGTAGAACATTCTAGTTTAACGAAATCGATAATTATTTTCCAGTATATTTAGTATAAAAAGCTTGTACTCCACGTTTATTCAAATTATTGTGAGATGTAATGCAACCGCCATTTTTTACTACAACCCCGTGCGCATGCTCGTGTTAGATGGAAAAGCTATATAGCTATATTTAGATATTTTGTGACAATAAAATTTATATTGTAAAACAATCCACCCTGTGATTTTTTTTCAACAACATACATTTCTATAGTATATATTTTATTATACAATTCAAGATTGAACTGATTTTCGCTAACACTTCAATCATTGAATATTATTGATTTTTTTCGGATGTTTAGCATTTTTTCCCCGGAATTGCACCCCTTGTTAGTATACTTTTATTCCCCAAGAACATCGATGATTTCAGTCTTCTTATTCAGAAAAAAAACCTACAGCAAATTCAAGGTATACTGTAAACAAAATCGTCATTTTTATCGAAATGTTTTTTAGGGATTCCAGATTTTTTTAACTTCATCCTTGTATAGGTCGATGTGGACGATAGGTCGAAGCCAGCGTGTTGAGAAAAAAAAATATCGACCTATCGTCCGTAAAATACGGTATATGGATATTTTTTTTAAATAATCGCTAATACAGTGTTAAACATAGATTTGTATGCATCTGAAAGCAAAGCTCGGAGCTAAGAAATTATTCATATGAATATTTTACGTTAAGTTTAACGTTTAAAAAAATGAAATTCACTTCTGTAAACATCTGTTTTATAGGCCTTGTATTAAAATATGTGTTGAAATAGTGTAAAACAATTGAATTTTCTATAATTCAGAGAGAGAACACATTTAAGAGTTACATGCCTAGAGGCCTTTTCCTCAGGTGTTGTGTTTACTGCTAAAGTGTATATTGTATTGGAGTGAGCTGTAAGTAATGAATTTATACCAAAGTAATAAAGTTTTATGATTTCGTGTATCCCTCAAGGCCCAGTTATAGTTAAGAGTATATTAAGTGAAATTTTAATGGTTAAGAAGGGGCGGAGCGAGCGAAGCGATGCGACCCCCTTCTTAACCAATAAAATTTTACTTAATATACTCTAACTGACTTAGAATGTAACCTACTTTTTCATTGGTTCAATGTTCCAGACATATCATACGTCACACCCAAGATGTTGCGCGGCACGGATTTTACCACGGCATGATGGAGGACGTGTTGAATGACGAAAGCGAAAATATATCTTTGTCTCAACTACTTGACATCCCCACACAACAGCTGCATTAAAAATGAAACGCGTGTGCGCGAAGCCGAAGAATTTTTTTTAATTGAAGTGCCTGACAACGTAAGGAAAATTGTGATCGTAAAAGCACAGGTACATGGGGTCATGACCTACATTACCCCCCCCTCCCCCCCCTTTTTTTCATTTTTTTTTCGATACACTTCTCAACATAATTTTGGTATCAAATAATCATATATCTACTATTTCTTTCTCTCTATATTGATTTATAGAGATTTACGATTATTTGATACCAAAATTACATTGTCGGACACTTCAATTTTAAAAATTCCTTCGGCTTCGCGCACATGCGTTTCATTTTTAATGCAGCTGGGCCCGTATTCATAAAGCCACTTGAGTTAAGATTTTCCTAAGGAAACACTTAAGTTAAGGAAACTCCGCCCATTTTACTTGAGTGGTATTCATAAAACTTCTTATTTTAAGTATTTCCTAAGAATAACTTTAAGTTAAGGAAACTCCGCCCATCATACTTAAGTGGTATTCATAAACGTCCTTAAACTAAGAAAACACTTAAGATTTCCCTTAACTTTAAGGTAGATGGGTAGGTTCCTTAAGTTTTCTTGAATTGCTATTTTATATTGATTGTGAGTTATGAAAGTGATATTGTATGAATAAAAAGATAACAACAAACCATATTAGCAATATTTCATAGGCATTCGAGTTTATCATCAAATCCATATCATATCTTACATGTACATAAAATTCACCATCAAGGTCATTTTCCGGATGAGTAAATATTTTTACAACCGTACCATTTGATGGCACGTGCTTTGCGGGTATATGAAATAGGTATAATTAAAGCATATTAGTATTGCATTATTACCAATACAAACATGTTCCATGTCGGACGTTTTCGGTTGTTTCATGCTGGGAGAAGAGCTTTATGTAGAGAGCGAGTATTAAGAGATCGTACAAAACCTCTTGATATCTACGATGACTTCGAGTTAATAGACAAATACAGATTTGACCGACAGTCTATTATGATGATATGTGATATGTTACAGGATGACTTAGAAAGCAGTACATTTAGGAATCGAGCCTATTTTTTTTTTATGTTTTATTTACATGATATTTCCATACAGTCATTAAAATTAGCTTCGTATATAACTGTTGAACGTAAAATCCTCCAAATAGATGAGGGAGGTGCATCCAAACTCAAAAGTGGGAAGTTGAGGAACATTATGATTGTGTCCCTGTTAAACATACATGTACCTAAATTTTAAAGAAATATAATTGTTGACGAAAATTTTGCTCTTAAAACGTCCTTTCTTTTCTCGTATTCCTCCATTAGTATCATCTTCTCTCAATCGGTCCAGTTTGGCTTTCTCTTGGACATATTTAATAGTTAAAGATTTTGATACGACTTCAGTTTTATTTATATATGTATGTATGTATTGAAGTGGTCAAGCAATGCACGTGAAAGTTAGAGTATATTAAGTGAAATTTTATTGGTTAAGAAGGGGGTCGCATCGCTTCGCTCGCTCCGCCTTCTTAACCATTAAAATTTCACTTAATATACTCTAACTATAACATAATATCAAAGAATGGTGTCCTTCCTAATTAAGAGGAATTAAGGGGTCCCATTAAGGGTGAATTGTCAGGGTAATCACATGTTAATCAAGGTAAATTTGATTCTCTTTTTTGCTTTTTCTACATAAATGGAATTACATAAAATACGAAAACAAATCGTGTTTGATAGAAAAGCTATAGCTATATTTAGATATTTTGTGATAATAATTTTATATTATAAATCGATCCACCCTGTGATTTTTTTCAACAAGATACATTTTTTATAGTATATATTTTATTATTAAATACAATATTGAACTGATTTTCGCTAACACTTCAATCATTGAATATTGATTTTTTTCGGATGTTGAATATGTTTTCCCCAGAATTGCACCCCCTGTTAGTATACATAAATTTTATTGCTTTATTTTAAAAAAATAACACCAAGAACATTGATGATACGAGTGTTCTTATTCAGAAATAAACCTACAGCAAAATAAAGGTATACTGTAAAAAAAAATTATTGTCCGAAAAATACGGTACTCCTCTATTATACTAATTTGGATTAGGTGATGTGAATTAGGTGTCATCATCAAAATAAAGTATTTTATGATAATGATGGCTGATTAAAATTGTTTGTCCTGCATTGGCTGTCAGTTGTAATATACAGGATGTAACCAATATACAGGAAGAGCTCCTACTGTGAAGCCATCTATTTTGAGATGTCATTCAATGAAAATAACAACCTGACCATATTGTTACATAATAAGAATAAGAATTAGATAAGAAATTAAAATTTATAGAAGGCAAGGATTTATATAATTAACACATTAAGTCACATTTCATTTATTTAGCTTGGGTCAGTTATAAATTTATTTTTTAAGTACAAATAAATTGGAAGACGGCTTGAAAATCGAAAACGCAAAATAGTTATCTATGTTTATAAGTCTTAGTAAAAGGAGTCTTGAGCAACGTTTTTTTTTCACACCTGTGATAGGTGTATTGTATATCATGAATGCACGATGTGACGACATGCTGAAATGGGTGATGTTTTGACAGGTAAACTGTAAAAAAAAACGTAGAATACACCAATAAAATATTATTTCACCTATATCAGGACTCCGCAGACTGCCAATGTTCAAGAAAGAAAAAAACGGGATTTACGGATTTATGACCCATTCGCCATAAACAAAATAAAACTTAAATTCTACTAATTAATTTTAATCCAAATTTGCCTTTAAAGAAATAAATGTATAAATTATAATTATTTACCCGGGTTCGTTCGCCCTACATTTGGCGAACACGTAAAAGAGCAAACGTACGCACCCGATATCGTAAACCGGCAACTATCTGCAGCAAGTGAAAGGGACTTCTTGGCATCGATTGTCGCGAGTACATAGGGACATATTAATATTCACTTCTAGTTCACTTAAAACATGGGTACTGCATGTTAATACATTTTATTCATGGATATTATTGTATATATCGCCCGTGACAGCCGTTAACATATCTATGCTTTCCGTACTGTATATCACTCATTTACTTCAGCTTTACTAAGATACGCATGTTTCTTTATGCACGAATTTATTGGTTAGCAGAATTTGGGGACGTTTCCTGTTTACAGTTTACTGACTATCTGAGAGTGGAGACTCTCACTCTCACTCCGACCTGGGAGGATTTTGTCGGACAATTTTAAGAGTGACACTCTCTTCAAGTCCGACGAAACTCTGTGTCCGACCTGAGAGTATGATCGTTGATACACTTGGAGGGATCTGTATGTTTTGTTTTTGTTTTTGTTTTTTTTTAAATCTGTTCCAATAAGTATTTACCTAAATAACGATATTGTGTTTGGTATTTCTTAATAAATTGTATTAAAAATCATTTTAATTTATTAATTAATAAACTTTCTGGATACAAATTTATTTTCAATAAAATTTCTTATTATTTCATCTCAATGTGTTGTCTCCTCTAAATACCATAGCGATGTTATTTTCGGTCTTTGATCTATGGATATTGATTGACAGGTGCCATCTTTGTGTACGGACAGTTCATTGCGAAGGCACCAGCAGGTACAAAATCATTCAAATACCAGAAGTTCCTGTGCCATCACTTTAAAAATAAAACCCACTACTATGTCATGAAGCAGACGCTGCTTTAAAAAAAAATCACGTAAGTTATGTATTACAAATAAATACAAATATAAAATTCACAATTAAATATACCCCATTCAGCACTCAGCACGTTCTGGAAAGAGATGCATTGAGGTAGCAAACCGAGACGAATATAAGAATATAACTACACGTAATGTTGGTTTTTTTTTCGCTGTCCATCATGGACATCGCGGCTTATACGATGACACTACAAACCAATTGCCGCGATCAGACTTTTGTGTACATCGTGACTTTCCGCGAATTACAATCGGTGTCCGTGATGGACGCGCGGATATGGCGTAATCCATCCTAGCTGTAGTGTAATTAATATTTATATTAAACATTAATACTATAGAGTTCGCGAAATTGCATATGGGTTTGGTGGTCCTAGTGAAAAAAATGTCAGTCCTCATTAATTTTCTATTGCAAAATACCAATCTTGTGTCAGTCCTTAGCAAAATCTGCCCAAATTTTGCTGGTCATGTCTGACAGGACTGACACATTTCCCGAACTCTGATACTATATAGGCAAACCTGAAATATGCTCTCCAAGTTATGAAAGAAATAATTTTCTTATAAAAATTAACTTAAAAATAGAACTTCATTTCCATTTTAAGAATATATATATATGATCTATTTTCTTTCCTTAATGTATACATATTTTACTGTTTTAAGGTGTATTATTTCTGTTAAAATTTTAATTAATGGTTTATTTTCCTATTGGATTATTTTAACCAAAAAAAAAATGACCATTCTTTACTCTTAAATAAAATATATTATTTCATTTCTCATTAATTTTATAACTTTTCATTATTTCAATTTTTCTTCTTAAATCAATATAAATTTACTAGATTTGAATCAATATTTTTATTGAACTACTTGATGATGCAAATACCACATGTTCAATCTTTAAAAAAAATAATTCCACATATATTTGTTTTATTCTTGTAATTCAACATTTCATTGACAAAAATAAACTTTTCAAAAGAAAATATTATTATTTTTTTTATTCAAATTGCATATTACACCCATATGGGTCAAGCAATTACAATACAAAAGCATGCAAACATATAAAAGAAAAACAACACAAACATAATAAATATGTAAATGTAGGAGAAATATTTGACCAGGGTGAACTCTATCATCTCAAGTCTAGCAATTGTTTTATGAAGGTGCAAACAACCGATAAAAGATCTGAAGTTGGATTGAGTATGTAATCAAGTCTATTCATGGGTGACATATTAGTAAAAGAAGGACATTTATTTTCAATAGTATTTATTAGTAAATTTCTAGGTTGCTGGTTTAAATGACAATTTAAAAAAAAGTGATATTCATCTTCTAAGATATTACTAGTAGTGCAAAGTCTTTGTTGATGGGGTATATTAATATATCGACCAGTTTCAATTTGCAAACAATGGTCACTTGTCCGAAATTTAGCTATGAGTTGTCTATTTTTAAAGTTTTTTTCCTTTATCAAATACTCTTCCAAAACAATATCATGTTTTATTTTATTATACAAATAAAGTTGTGAATTATCTGTTAATTTTGAAAGTTTGTCTTTAGTTTTCTGAATGTAATTATTATGGACAACCTTTTTAAATTCTTTTTTAAATGGAACTTTTATCTTATGGAAACACTTATTCATATTAAAAAAATCTTCAGCATCCAAATCAAATTCTTGAAAGACATTTAATGCCAAAGTATACCATGTGTAGAAGCCTTCATCATGTAAAGATTTATTAACATTAAGGGATTCTTTAATTAATGGGTTTATATTATTAGTATTTATTCTTACAAAATACATCATAACTTGAGTTTTAATAAAGGAAGCAATAGGGAGTCGCCCCAACTCTGTTAATGTGGAAATGTTACATGCAGTTTTTTTAAGGCCTAAAACTGTTTTACAATATTTTGTATGTATTTTTTCATATGATGATTTTTCCTGTAGGGCTAAATTATCACAAAAAGTATTATTTCTGGTTGCTCGAAGCATGGCTCTATATAAGGGGAGGTATTCGTCCATATACCATATTTCACAATTATAACTTAAAATGGGACGGATCAGCGTGTCAAAGAGTTTACACGAGAGGTTGACAGGTAGTTGTTCAAAATTTGAGAAAAGTTTTCGCATTTATAACCACGAGACTACATGACCCCTCGATGACCCGAATGCTATTCTCTTATCCAAACATATCCGGGTATTTAATAATAACACTTTATTTTAGCAATCAATTTTAATCGTTTCATTTATATAAATCGTTATTCAATAATTCGTCTATTTTATTAACAAAAATAAACTATTGTAAAAAAAATATTACTTATTA
The DNA here is from genome assembly GCA_963383655.1 of Bathymodiolus septemdierum. Classification (NCBI taxonomy): domain Eukaryota; kingdom Metazoa; phylum Mollusca; class Bivalvia; order Mytilida; family Modiolidae; genus Bathymodiolus; species Bathymodiolus septemdierum. Next base: position 157,712,623 of record OY726517.1, read on the forward strand.
GCAAAGTGTATGAATGGATCAGAGACTATATTATGTAACCTTGTAAATGTCAATAAAAATGTCGGATGTAAAAATACGGATGAAAACACATAAATTGACGCTACATTCTTAAGAAAGGATAAATACAGCAAGCAAGCTTGTTATTCATTTAAATTTCACCCCGAGATTAAAATATTACAAAAACTAGGATGTCAACAAACAACATGCATAACCAACAAAACATGTGACGCTATCAAAAAAAAAAAAAAAAATGTAGTTAACTAATGAAATAGAAAATTGAAGTACAACTTTTTAAAATATTTTATTGAATAAAAATACAATAATGAATGGAGTATGTGATCTGAGCTCTTCCTGTCCAAAAATATGTAGAAGAATATTCGATTATTAGCATCGTGTTATCGGTTTTCGTGCTATTATCGATTTTCAGATATAGCGATTAACAGTGTTAACCCTTCATTCATATGACGATTGGAATTTTCAAAGAATGCCTAGTTAAATATTTCTTTGTACATAAGATTGTTTTTAAAGCCATTCTTGTATTTTAATATACTCTCGATTATCTGGCAACTTTTGCTGTCAGTAAAATGGCGTCATCTGTTTTCGTATGAAGTAAAAACAGGGCAGATATACGGGATGGAAGCGAATATAAAATCCGCAAATGGCTGGTTTTAAAATTTCATGGTTCTGGCCATCTACCAAATCATATTACATCTAAATAAAATAACAGAATGTTTGAAAATGACCACTTTCAAAATTGTGTTTACTTTTGATGTTTTTCTTAGTGCTGAAACCACAGTTCACTGCAAAGTGACATGTATTTTATATAAGAAACAGGCACATTTCAGTCAGCTCTTTTGTTTACAAGTACGATCAGTGACCCCATGACAGTTACATGACAGAAAGAGCCGGTGCCTGAGAGGCAGACGACATAGTTCAATTTTATATAGCCCTTCTGGATTTTTTTCCAGCTACTTTATAAATGAAGTAAATTTTTAGCATTACAAAAAGTACGGTTCAGTAGGTAGGTTCACTGTTTTTGGTACTTGCGTCTTTAAAAGTAAACTTTAACATCTTTTATGAATTTATTACACAATCACTTTTTGCAGATTTACGTTTTGTTTCTATATACTTATGGCAAAACAAACGAATCGGAGAAAACGATCCGTCTTTAATGAGACACATTTACAAAAGATTTTTTTCGAAAACTATGAAATTATGTGAAAAAAAAAGAACAGACATCGGAACAATGCCATGAATTCGTAAAAAAATAAAAATAGGCCTATGCTACGGAGCAAAATTGTTTTAATGCTATTATTTATAAGATCGCACTTTGTAATCGATCCTTCATGCACTACAATAAAGCTACACATAAGCTCTGCTTCTTAGCTAAAAGCACAGAAAGTTACAGGGTAGGAAGCCATAAAATTGAGAGGATTATGTAAACATATAATTTGTAATAGTTTTCATTTGACAATTACAGACGATGCGTATTATAAATACTTTTAAAGTATATTATACAAAACTTCAGGGTACATCTCTTACGTAATATAATAATTTGTTTATGGAAATACAATATTCTTACTTGCCAACAGTAAAAAGATTAATCTGTTTTCATAACGGTTATTTCTGATTTGAACAAAGCGTAACATATAATATGTCTGCGTAAAGAAAACATTTTTTGTTTATTTTAATAACGTCTTTCAAACTGGCGGACCCTTCTGATTAATCTCAGAATAGTCATAAAAAATATGATTGTTGTTTTTATAAGGAAAAATTGCATATGAATGGTTTTTTGTCTATTTTGCTTTTTGGGGTTTGCAAGAAGAATGTTCTACCCTGCTCTGTTCACCCTGCTTTACTTCATAATTTTGGTTGTTGCTATATCATTCTGATGATGCACAAAAAAAATCAAGATAAAAATGAACAATCCAATATAACTCGGGAGAGGTAGAAGATGAAATTCATTTTCTACTTTGCTGCAGCAAATTTAGAGAGGAGCGACAACAGCTGTTCAAAACAATATCTCAATCGTGTAACAATTTTCTACAATTAAATCCTCGAGAAAAATTTTACTGGTTAATGACCTGTGAAGATGTATCAATCTTAAAAGAGTTGTGTCACTTTATTTATAAATACTGCAGATAATTTAAATAACTGAATAACACTGCTTCAATTTTATTAACAAAATCTACATATTAATGTCTAAAATATATTATTGTTTGTCTGCACTAGACACGAGGAGGAATGCTCATTGCTAATCTTAGTAGATGCAATACATTTCCTGAAGCACTGTCCCTTGGTGTCTGTTGCAGATAAACGATACATCTATTTATTCCCAATTTAGTTTATTACTCGAACTGCTTGCTTTCCTGGATCAGACACGGGGAGAATCGAAATGCGATTCTTAAGCACCGTCCCCTGGTGTCTCTTCCAGCTAAGTAATCACAGTCCTTTCATCAAACACATGATGTTTTACTACTTGAACCGCTTGCTTTGCTGGATCAGACACGGGGAGAATCAAAACACAATTCTTGAGCATCGTCCCCTGATGTCTCCTCCAGCTAAGTAATCACATTCATGTAGTCCATTCTTCAACCATATGATACACTGCAACTATACATTACTCATTGCCTCTCATCGGGTCGTGCTGCCGAACACAGCCTATTTATTTATTTATATATTTTTTTTTTTGTAACATATATCATTTAAATAGTTAGAATTGTCTTGTTTAAAAACATATATCTCCATTCTGTATTGTTGTAACTGTTGATATAATTATGAATGTATATTTGTTATTGCCCCTTGAGGGGCCCTAATTGGAATAAAAAATATTGTATTGTATTGTATAACTTACGATCAATGTTAATCTTAAGATTTTTTTGTGAAAATAGCCCCAGAATCATTGCTGCATCAGGCGCAGATCCAACAGTTTTGAAAACGGGAACCCAGGCTCTTGTTTGCCAATTTATGCACGGATTTTACTAAATTGTCGAACACCCCCTTGATCCGCCAGTGTGCATTAATATGCACCCATTCCTCATGTATACTTGATCACCTATTAGAACCTTTAAAATGTGTATTGCATCTCGTATTCTAGTCACGGGTACCGTTAAATGGTCACAAAATGTGTATTGCGTTTCTGATTATTGCCAAAGATTGTGACACATGTATTCATGTATTCGGTCAGAGTCCCGTCGACCGGATGTAAGATGACACTTGTATATTCTGCCTGGCAATATTAGGTACCCTACTGAGTGAACCGGTGTGAATGTACCTGTCGTTTTCAGAATGAAAATAAAAATAAGTAAACCCACCTTTCACTTCTTATTTCAGGAATTATTTGCCTTAATTTATTGAAGAATAAAATATTTCAAATTAAAATATGGTCTCTCGCTTTACGGCGTTTACATAAGGATATGATTATTTGTTTTATATCATAAACAAAAATATTTATTGTTCATTAAGGTGCCTCATTACAATAATCAGAACTTTTAAAGCACAATAACTTTGAGGCTGTACATACACAATCCTGTGCTATAAAACAAGACATAAATAACTTAATAGAGACCGATAGTTTAATATATACTTAATTCATTTTTTAGTAAATAGTTTCAGCATAGGTAATACAAGGTTAATGTATTTCTCGCATGATAATCAAAAACAAGTAATAGTGAAGTGACAACAGTATACGTATTCTGTACGTGTATCACACTTTGCTAATATTCTAATACATTTAAAGTCACATTTCTTAATAAACATCGCATTAAGTTAAAATACGACATGAAAATCAAATACGCAACAATTGATGGATTATTGTGTATTGAATACACTAAATTTATTAAGGGCCAGACTAGTATGACATAAATAATAATAATAAATAAATAAATAAATAAATACGTATAGATACACGATAATATAATACTATAGATCGTCATATTCAATGAGCTAGTGACGACTACAGTATTACGTAATCTCTCTACTCAGCAGGTGATTTAGAGACCGTGCGATTTAACTGGTAAAATGCAAATTTAAAAGGAAAAACGCTAAAATCCCACGACAATGCAAATTTAAAAGGAAAAACGCTAAAATCCCATGACAATGCAAATTTAAAAGGAAAAACGCTAAAATGCCACGACAATGCAAATTTAAAAGGAAAAACGCTAAAATGCCACGACAATCCAAATTTAAAAGGAAAAACGCTAAAATGCCACGACAATCCAAATTTAAAAGGAAAAACGCTAAAATGCCACGACAATGCAAATTTAAAAGGAAAAACGCTAAAATGCCATGACAATGCAAATTTAAAAGGAAAAACGCTAAAATGCCACGACAATGCAAATTTAAAAGGAAAAACGCTAAAATGCCACGACAATGCAAATTTAAAAGGTAAAGCGCAAATATAACAAGACAATTCGCTAATTTAACTGGTAATCTTTAATTATTTGCATTTTCTATTTCCTAGTGAGTAGATACAGGAAAAGGTGAGTTTAACAAATAAAGACAAATAGATACAGGAAAAGGTGAGTTTAACAAATAAAGACAAGTAGATACAGGAAAAGGTGAGTTTAACAAATAAAGACAAATAGATACAGGAAAAGGTGAGTTTAACAAATAAAGACAAGTAGATACAGGAAAAGGTGAGTTTAACAAATAAAGACAAGTAAATACAAAAAAAGGTGAGTTTAACAAATAAAGACAAGTAGATACAGGAAAAGGTGAGTTTAACAAATAAAGACAAGTAGTTATAGGAAAAGGTGAGTTTAACAAATAAAGACAAATAGATACAGGAAAAGGTGAGTTTAACAAATAAAGACAAGTAGATACAGGAAAAGGTGAGTTTAACAAATAAAGACAAATAAATACAGGAAAAGGTGAGTTTAACAAATAAAGACAAGTAGATACAGGAAAAGGTGAGTTTAACAAATAAAGACAAGTAAATACAAAAAAAGGTGAGTTTAACAAATAAAGACAAGTAGATACAGGAAAAGGTGAGTTTAACAAATAAAGGCAAGTAGATACAGGAAAAGGTGAGTTTAACAAATAAAGGCAAGTAGATACAGGAAAATGTGAGTTTAACAAATAAAGACAAGTAGATACAGGAAAAGGTGAGTTTAACAAATAAAGACAAGTAGATACAGGAAAAGGTGAGTTTAACAAATAAAGACAAATAAATACAGGAAAAAGTGAGTTTAACAAATAAAGACAAGTAAATACAGGAAAAAGTGAGTTTAACAAATAAAGACAAGTAAATACAAAAAAAGGTGAGTTTAACAAATAAAGACAAGTAGATACAGGAAAAGATGAGTTTAACAATTAAAGACAAGTAAATACAAAAAAAGGTGAGTTTAACAAATAAAGACAAGTAGATACAGGAAAAGGTGAGTTTAACAAATAAAGACAAGTAAATACAAAAAAAGGTGAGTTTAACAAATAAAGACAAGTAGATACAGGAAAAGGTGATTTTAACAAATAAAGACAAATAGATACAGGAAAAGGTGAGTTTAACAAATAAAGACAAGTAGATACAGGAAAAGGTGAGTTTAACAAATAAAGACAAGTAGTTATAGGAAAAGGTGAGTTTAACAAATAAAGACAAATAGATACAGGAAAAGGTGAGTTTAACAAATAAAGACAAGTAGATACAGGAAAAGGTGAGTTTAACAAATAAAGACAAGTAGATACAGGAAAAGGTGAGTTTAACAAATAAAGACAAGTAGATACAGGAAAAGGTGAGTTTAACAAATAAAGACAAGTAGATACAGGAAAAGGTGAGTTTAACAAATAAAGACAAGTAGATACAGGAAAAGGTGAGTTTAACAAATAAAGACAAGTAAATACAGGAAAAGGTGAGTTTAACAAATAAAGACAAGTAGATACAGGAAAATGTGAGTTTAACAAATAAAGACAAGTAAAGACGAAAAAAGGTGAGTTTAACAAATAAAGACAAGTAGATACAGGAAAAGGTGAGTTTAACAAATAAAGACAAATAGATACAGGAAAAGGTGAGTTTAACAAATAAAGACAAGTAGATACAGGAAAAGGTGAGTTTAACAAATAAAGACAAATAGATACAGGAAAAGGTGAGTTTAACAAATAAATAGAAGTAGATACAGGAAAAGGTGAGTTTAACAAATAAAGACAATTAGATACAGGAAAAGGTGAGTTTAACAAATAAAGGCAAATAGATACAGGAAAAGGTGAGTTTAACAAATAAAGACAAGTAAATACAAAAAAAGGTGAGTTTAACAAATAAAGACAAGTAGATACAGGAAAAGGTGAGTTTAACAAATAAAGACAAGTAAATACAGGAAAAGGTGAGTTTAACAAATAAAGGCAAGTAGATACAGGAAAAGGTGAGTTTAACAAATAAAGACAAATAGATACAGGAAAAGGTGAGTTTAACAAACAAAGACAAGTAGATACAGGAAAAGGTGAGTTTAACAAATAAAGACAAGTAAATACAAAAAAAGGTGAGTTTAACAAATAAAGACAAGTAGATACAGGAAAAGGTGAGTTTAACAAATAAAGACAAATAGATACAGGAAAAGGTGAGTTTAACAAATAAATACAAGTAGATACAGGAAAAGGTGAGTTTAACAAATAAAGACAAGTAAATACAGGAAAAGGTGAGTTTAACAAATAAAGGCAAGTAGATACAGGAAAAGGTGAGTTTAACAAATAAAGACAAATAGATACAGGAAAAGGTGAGTTTAACAAATAAAGACAAGTAAATACAGGAAAAGGTGAGTTTAACAAATAAAGACAAATAGATACAGGAAAAGGTGAGTTTAACAAATAAAGACAAGTAAATACAGGAAAAGGTGAGTTTAACAAATAAAGGCAAGTAAATACAGGAAAAGGTGAGTTTAACAAATAAAGGCAAGTAGATACAGGAAAAGGTGAGTTTAACAAATAAAGACAAATAGATACAGGAAAAGGTGAGTTTAACAAATAAAGACAAGTAAATACAGGAAAAGGTGAATTTAACAAATAAAGACAAGTAAATACAGGAAAAGGTGAGTTTAACAAATAAAGACAAGTAGATACAGGAAAAGGTGAGTTTAACAAATAAAGACAAATAGATACAGGAAAAGGTGAGTTTAACAAATAAAGACTAGTAAATACAGGAAAAGGTGAGTTTAACAAATAAAGACAAATAGATACAGGAAAAGGTGAGTTTAACAAATAAAGACAAGTAAATACAGGAAAAGGTGAGTTTAACAAATAAAGGCAAGTAAATACAGGAAAAGGTGAGTTTAACAAATAAAGGCAAGTAGATACAGGAAAAGGTGAGTTTAACAAATAAAGACAAATAGATACAGGAAAAGGTGAGTTTAACAAATAAAGACAAGTAAATACAGGAAAAGGTGAATTTAACAAATAAAGACAAGTAAATACAGGAAAAGGTGAGTTTAACAAATAAAGACAAGTAGATACAGGAAAAGGTGAGTTTAACAAATAAAGACAAATAGATACAGGAAAAGGTGAGTTTAACAAATAAAGACAAGTAGATACAGGAAAAGGTGAGTTTAACAAATAAAGACAAGTAAATACAAAAAAAGGTGAGTTTAACAAATAAAGACAAGTAGATACAGGAAAAGGTGAGTTTAACAAATAAAGACAAGTAGTTATAGGAAAAGGTGAGTTTAACAAATAAAGACAAATAGATACAGGAAAAGGTGAGTTTAACAAATAAAGACAAGTAGATACAGGAAAAGGTGAGTTTAACAAATAAAGACAAATAGATACAGGAAAAGGTGAGTTTAACAAATAAAGACAAGTAAATACAGGAAAAGGTGAGTTTAACAAATAAAGACAAGTAGATACAGGAAAAGGTGAGTTTAACAAATAAAGACAAATAAATACAGGAAAAGGTGAGTTTAACAAATAAAGACAAGTAGATACAGGAAAAGGTGAGTTTAACAAATAAAGACAAGTAAATACAAAAAAAGGTGAGTTTAACAAATAAAGACAAGTAGATACAGGAAAAGGTGAGTTTAACAAATAAAGGCAAGTAGATACAGGAAAAGGTGAGTTTAACAAATAAAGGCAAGTAGATACAGGAAAATGTGAGTTTAACAAATAAAGACAAGTAGATACAGGAAAAGGTGAGTTTAACAAATAAAGACAAGTAGATACAGGAAAAGGTGAGTTTAACAAATAAAGACAAGTAAATACAGGAAAAAGTGAGTTTAACAAATAAAGACAAGTAAATACAGGAAAAAGTGAGTTTAACAAATAAAGACAAGTAAATACAAAAAAAGGTGAGTTTAACAAATAAAGACAAGTAGATACAGGAAAAGGTGAGTTTAACAATTAAAGACAAGTAAATACAAAAAAAGGTGAGTTTAACAAATAAAGACAAGTAGATACAGGAAAAGGTGAGTTTAACAAATAAAGACAAGTAAATACAAAAAAAGGTGAGTTTAACAAATAAAGACAAGTAGATACAGGAAAAGGTGATTTTAACAAATAAAGACAAATAGATACAGGAAAAGGTGAGTTTAACAAATAAAGACAAGTAGATACAGGAAAAGGTGAGTTTAACAAATAAAGACAAGTAGTTATAGGAAAAGGTGAGTTTAACAAATAAAGACAAATAGATACAGGAAAAGGTGAGTTTAACAAATAAAGACAAGTAGATACAGGAAAAGGTGAGTTTAACAAATAAAGACAAGTAGATACAGGAAAAGGTGAGTTTAACAAATAAAGACAAGTAGATACAGGAAAAGGTGAGTTTAACAAATAAAGACAAGTAGATACAGGAAAAGGTGAGTTTAACAAATAAAGACAAGTAAATACAGGAAAAGGTGAGTTTAACAAATAAAGACAAGTAGATACAGGAAAAGGTGAGTTTAACAAATAAAGACAAGTAAAGACGAAAAAAGGTGAGTTTAACAAATAAAGACAAGTAGATACAGGAAAAGGTGAGTTTAACAAATAAAGACAAGTAGATACAGGAAAAGGTGAGTTTAACAAATAAAGACAAATAGATACAGGAAAAGGTGAGTTTAACAAATAAAGACAAGTAGATACAGGAAAAGGTGAGTTTAACAAATAAAGACAAATAGATACAGGAAAAGGTGAGTTTAACAAATAAATAGAAGTAGATACAGGAAAAGGTGAGTTTAACAAATAAAGACAATTAAATACAGGAAAAGGTGAGTTTAACAAATAAAGGCAAATAGATACAGGAAAAGGTGAGTTTAACAAATAAAGACAAGTAAATACAAAAAAAGGTGAGTTTAACAAATAAAGACAAGTAGATACAGGAAAAGGTGAGTTTAACAAATAAAGACAAGTAAATACAGGAAAAGGTGAGTTTAACAAATAAAGGGAAGTAGATACAGGAAAAGGTGAGTTTAACAAATAAAGACAAATAGATACAGGAAAAGGTGAGTTTAACAAACAAAGACAAGTAGATACAGGAAAAGGTGAGTTTAACAAATAAAGACAAGTAAATACAAAAAAAGGTGAGTTTAACAAATAAAGGCAAGTAGATACAGGAAAAGGTGAGTTTAACAAATAAAGACAAATAGATACAGGAAAAGGTGAGTTTAACAAATAAAGACAAGTAAATACAGGAAAAGGTGAGTTTAACAAATAAAGACAAATAGATACAGGAAAAGGTGAGTTTAACAAATAAAGACAAGTAAATACAGGAAAAGGTGAGTTTAACAAATAAAGGCAAGTAAATACAGGAAAAGGTGAGTTTAACAAATAAAGACAAGTAGATACAGGAAAAGGTGAGTTTAACAAATAAAGACAAATAGATACAGGAAAAGGTGAGTTTAACAAATAAAGACAAGTAAATACAGGAAAAGGTGAATTTAACAAATAAAGACAAGTAAATACAGGAAAAGGTGAGTTTAACAAATAAAGACAAGTAGATACAGGAAAAGGTGAGTTTAACAAATAAAGACAAATAGATACAGGAAAAGGTGAGTTTAACAAATAAAGACAAGTAAATACAGGAAAAGGTCAGTTGATTAGTAAATGTAGAAATGTATAAATGTGTAAAATGATAAAGATTAATTATGGAATGGAGATTTTTATACTCAGTATGGATGTGTCATCGTCATTTATCATCATTTTATGAAGAGAAATGCTTGTCAATTTTGCAAATGTCTGTAACATAAAACAAAGATTTCTTACCACTCATATTGTATTTTTAGAAAGTGGTCACAGTCGCTTAAATGTTTTAGTGAAGTGCTTACTCCTTAGAAGAACAAAGACTCAGATTGACAAGGCTGGCAAACCATTGGTAAGGAAAAATAAACATGGATAAATTGCCATAGAATTGAACTATGATGCACTTCTTCTTCTTCTTGACATAAAGATAAATTCTCACATGCTTTAATCTTGAAAGTGTCATGTATTTTGAAAAAGATTTAGATTTATTGTGTTTAATGCCACTTTCAGCAATATTTCAGCTATATCATGGCGACCAGTTTTAGTGATGGAAGAAGCCGGAGAGAACCACTGACCATGGGCAAGCAACTGGTATACTTTATCACATGTGGCTGCGAGTCGAGTGCACCCTTTTTCGTAATTTACAAAGCTGGGGGCGATCCCACGCTGTATTGATGATAGACTTGTATGAGTTGTTAGGTAATCCAACTACTTAACTCATTGAGCCACCTGGGCCCTATTTTGAAAAAGGAAACAACCTTGAGTTTAAAAACAAACTCTTTGAGCTATGGATTCATTTTAAAGCTTTTTATCTTTAGAATTTTGGATTTTATAAATTTATTTGATCAATTATAATTAGGGATAGATATTTGAGGGATGTTTGTCATTAGCTCATCTTGGCAATGTGAGCTTTTGCCATCACTTGGCATGTGTCATCTGTCATCTGTTAACTTTACACATTTTAATCTTCTCATCTGAAACTGCTTAGCCAAATGAACCGAAACTTGGTATGAGGAATCTATGGAAGGTTGCTTATTTCGTCCTGATCCATTAACCAACATGGCCAGCATATGCAATTCTTGTGTCTGGTTGGTCAATTTTATAAAAAGAAAAATCTTCTCCTCTGAAACCGTTTGATCAAATGAACCGAAACTTGGTGTGAAGCATATATGGAAAGGGTTTCTATAAAGATTACTCATTTTGTCCCGATCTGTTAACAAACATGGCCACCATATTGTTTCTAGTTGGTAAATTTCATAAAAAAATCTTTTCCTCTGAAACCGCTTTGCCAAGTGAACGTAAACTTGGTAGGAAGCATCTATTGAAGGTCCTCTATAAAACTTGCTCATTTTGTCCCGATACGTTAACAAACATGGCAGCCATAGGCAATTCTTGTTTCTGGTTGGTCAGTTGCATAAAATCTTCTACTCTGAAAACGCTTGGCCAAATGAACTTGGTAGGAAGCATCTATGGAAGGTCCTCAATTAAGATTGATAATTTCATTCGGATCCGTTAACAAACATGGTGGTCGTAGGCAATTCTTGTTTCTGGTTGATTGATTTCTAAAAAATCTCCTCTGAAAGTTTTTGGCCAAATATAGCAACATTTTACAGGAAGCCTTTATGGAAGGTCCTCTATTAAGAATGCTCATTTCATCCCAATCTGTAACAAATATGGCTGCCATATGCCATTTTTGTTTTCTGGTTGGTCAGTTTCTAAAACATCTTCTCTGGAACTGCTTAGCCTGTACAAAATTTCTGTGGCTGCCATAGGCAGTTCTTGTTTGTGATTTGCCAATTGAAAAAAAATCTTCTCTAAAACCATCGGGCCAAATTAATTGAAATTTTTTAGGAAGCACATATTGAAGATTCTGTAAAAAGGTTCCTCAAAACAGAATGAAAGGTGAGTGACACAGGTTAAACCCACTGAGCCTCTAGTTTTGTTTTATTGATCAATCTAGTAACATCTAACAATATCATGTTTTATGTCACTTAAGGTAACCTTTCTTTCACGTTCAGATGCTCTCTACTCTCATGAAACTGCGGTACTGTACAATACCATAAGATTGTGTAGGGTCTTTACTGATTGGTTGTTTGAAATGTGACCTCTGATCATACCCAATATCTCAGTTATCTTTGAAATGTGACCTCTAATCATACCCAATATCTCAGTTATCTTTGAAATGTGACCTCTGATCATACCCAATATCTCAGTTATCTTTGAAATGTGACCTCTAATCATACCCAATATCTCAGTTATCTTTGAAATGTGACCTCTGATCATACCCAATATCTCAGTTATCTTTGAAATGTGACCACTGATCATACAAATATCTGAGTTATCTTTGAAATGTGACCTCTGATCATACCCAATATCTGAGTTATCTTTGAAATGTGACCTCTGATCATACCCAATATCTCAGTTATCTTTGAAATGTGACCACTGATCATACCAATATCTGAGTTATCTTTGAAATGTGACCTCTTATCATACCCAATATCTCAATTATCTTTGAAATGTTATCTCAGTTATCTTTGAAATGTGACCACTGATCATACCAATATCTGAGTTATCTTTGAAATGTGATCTCTGATCATACCCAATATCTCAGTTATCTTTGAAATGTGACCTCTGATCATACCAATATCTGAGTTATCCTTGAAATGTGACCTCTGACCATACCCAATATCTCAGTTATCTTTAAAATACGACCTCTGATCATACCCAATATCTGAGTTATCTTTGAAATGTGACCTCTGATCATACCCAATATCTCAGTTATCTTTGAAATGTGACCTCTGATCATACCCAATATCTCAGTTATCTTTGAAATGTGACCTCTGATCATACCAATATCTGAGTTATCTTTGAAATGTGACCTCTAATCATACCCAATATCTCAGTTATCTTTGAAATGTGACCTCTGATCATACCCAATATCTCAGTTATCTTTGAAATGTGACCTCTGATCATACCCAATATCTGAGTTATCTTTGAAATGTGACCTCTGATCATACCCAATATCTCAGTTATCTTTGAAATGTGACCTCTGACCATACCAATATCTCAGTTATCTTTGAAATGTGACCTCTAATCATACCCAATATCTGAGTTATTTTTTAAATGTGACCTCTAATCATACCAATATCTGAGTTATCTTTGAAATGTTATCTCTGATCATACCCAATATCTCAGTTATCTTTGAAATGTGACCTCTGATCATACCCAATATCTCAGTTATCTTTGAAATGTGACCTCTGACCATACCAATATCTCAGTTATCTTTGAAATGTGACCTCTAATCATACCCAATATCTGAGTTATCTTTGAAATGTGACCTCTGATCATACCCAATATCTCAGTTATCTTTGAAATGTGACCTCTGATCATACCCAATATCTGAGTTATCTTTGAAATGTGACCTCTGATCATACCCAATATCTGAGTTATCTTTGAAATGTGACCTCTGACCATACCAATATCTCAGTTATCTTTGAAATGTGACCTCTAATCATACCCAATATCTGAGTTATCTTTGAAATGTGACCTCTGATCATACCCAATATCTCAGTTATTTTTGAAATGTGACCTCTGAATATACCCAATATCTGAGTTATCTTTGAAATGTGACCTCTGATCATACCCAATATCTGAGTTATCTTTGAAATGTGACCTCTGATCATACCCAATATCTCAGTTATCTTTGAAATGTGACCTCTGATCATACCCAATATCTCAGTTATCTTTGAAATGTGACCTCTGATCATACCCAATATATCAGTTATTTGGTGGATAAAATTCATAATTAGATTATAATTTGATATGGTGAATTCTTCTACTTATTTCATTTTTTTTAAAGGTTGATTTACCATCAAAGACAGTTAAAGAGTATGAGATTAAATTATCTGCTGACGAGAGGAAGGTCTATGAAAAAATATATGCACAATCAAAGTAAGTTTTATGTTTCCTTAAGATATTACAGTACCATAATTGGTAACGTATAATACACATTAATGTATAATATGCACCCCTTCCTTTCTCCTCTCTGTAATAAATGATAATAAAAAAAAAATGCTGATTTTTATTTTATTTTACTTTTTATATTACTTGTCCCAGTTGTTAAAAAAAGGGAAAAAAATTGAAAAAAAATGAGCATTTTACTCAATTGTTTCAGAACATGATATTGTTAATTAAATCTGTTTGGCTGGTTTAGGATTTGTTTGATAATGAATTTGAAAACAATGTTAATTTGTTTCTCAGTTACAACCTTTAGACAATAATGACTTTCATTTTCAGTGACACTTTTATATGTTGACAGTTTTACTGTCTTGTTAGGTTCTAAAGCCCATGGTTTTAAATCATACATTATAATAATCCCCCTAACCAATAAAAAAAAGTTGACGATGAGAATCAAGCCTATACAATTTGGAGGTCATCACCATTTTTAGCTCACCTGGCCGAAAGACAATGTTAGCATTTGCCATCACTTGGGGTCCATCGTCTGTTAACATACCACATTTTAATCTTCTCCTCTGAAACCTCTTAGCCAAATGAACCAAAACTTGGTAGGAAGCATCTATGGAAGGTCCTCTATAAAGATTTACTCATTTCATCCCGATTGGACAAAAAACATGGTAGCCAAGGGTAATTCTCGTTTCTTATTAGCTGAAATTTAAGAAATCTTCATCTCTGAAATTAGCAGGTACAATGAATTGTTACTTTGTAAGAATGATGTATGGGAGATCCTGTTAAAAATATTTCCATATTTTATGCTGATTGTACAACTAATATGGCCGCCAATGGCAAGTTCTTTTTTGGGATTGGCCAATTAAAAATAAAATTTGATAGAAAGCATCTATGGAAGATTCTGTATGAAGTTTCATCAAAACAAAATGACGGGTGAGCGACACAGGCTCAACTCAATGAGCCTCTAGTTTTTACCAAGCTTAACAATTCATTTAAGTTTTTAGCACCTATTATTGATGGCAATAAACGTTGTCTCTTCTAATCAAAAGGAAATCACAAACCATGTACCCTTATTATTGATGGCAGTAAACTTTGTCTGTTCTAACCAAAGGGAAATCACAAACCATGTACCCTTATTATTGATGGCAGTAAACTTTGTCTGTTCTAACCAAAGAGAAATCACAAACCATGTACCCTTATTATTGATGGCACTAAACTTTGTCTGTTCTAACCAAAGGGAAATCACAAACCATGTACCCTTATTATTGATGGCAGTAAACTTTGTCTGTTCTAACCAAAGGGAAATCACAAACCATGTACCTTTATTATTGATGGCACTAAACTTTGTCTGTTCTAACCAAAGGGAAATCACAAACCATGTACCCTTATTATTGATGGCACTAAACTTTGTCTGTTCTGACCAAAAGGAAATCACAGACCATGTACTTTTATTATTGATGGCACTAAACTTTGTCTGTTCTGACCAAAGGGAAATCACAAACCATGTACCCTTATTATTGATGGCACTAAACTTTGTCTGTTCTAACCAAAAGGAAATCACAAACCATGTATCCTTATTATTGATGGCAGTAAACTTTGTCTGTTCTAACCAAAGGGAAATCACAAACCATGTACCCTTATTATTGATGGCACTAAACTTTGTCTGTTCTAACCAAAAGGAAATCACAGACCATGTATCCTTATTATTGATGGCACTAAACTTTGTCTGTTCTAACCAAAGGGAAATCACAAACCATGTACCCTTATTATTGATGGCACTAAACTTTGTCTGTTCTAACCAAAGGGAAATCACAAACCATGTACCTTTATTATTGATGGCAGTAAACTTTGTCTGTTCTAACCAAAGGGAAATCACAAACCATGTACCCTTATTATTGATGGCAGTAAACTTTGTCTGTTCTAACCGAAGGGAAATCACAAACCATGTACCCTTATTATTGATGGCACTAAACTTTGTCTGTTCTAACCAAAGGGAAATCACAAACTATGTACCCTTATTATTGATGGCACTAAACTTTGTCTGTTCTAACCAAAGGGAAATCACAAACCATGTATCCTTATTATTGATGGCACTAAACTTTGTCTGTTCTAACCAAAGGGAAATCACAAACCATGTACCCTTATTATTGATGGCACTAAACTTTGTCTGTTCTAACCAAAGGGAAATCACAGACCATGTATCCTTATTATTAATGGCACTAAACTTTGTCTGTTCTAACCAAAGGGAAATCACAAACTATGTACCCTTATTATTGATGGCACTAAACTTTGTCTGTTCTAACCAAAGGGAAATCACAAACCATGTACCTTTATTATTGATGGCAGTAAACTTTGTCTGTTCTAACCAAAGGGAAATCACAAACCATGTACCTTTATTATTGATGGCACTAAACTTTGTCTATTCTAACCAAAGGGAAATCACAAACCATGTACCCTTATTATTGATGGCACTAAACTTTGTCTGTTCTAACCAAAGGGAAATCACAAACCATGTACCCTTATTATTGATGGCACTAAACTTTGTCTGTTCTAACCAAAGGGAAATCACAGACCATGTATCCTTATTATTGATGGCACTAAACTTTGTCTGTTCTAACCAAAGGGAAATCAAAAACCATGTACCCTTATTATTGATGGCAGTAAACTTTGTCTGTTCTAACCAAAGGGAAATCACAAACCATGTACCCTTATTATTGATGGCACTAAACTTTGTCTGTTCTAACCAAAGGGAAATCACAAACCATGTACCCTTATTATTGATGGCACTAAACTTTGTCTGTTCTAACCAAAGGGAAATCACAAACCATGTACCCTTATTATTGATGGCAGTAAACTTTGTCTGTTCTAACCAAAAGGAAATCACAAACCATGTACCTTTATTATTGATGGCACTAAGCTTTGTCTGTTCTAACCAAAGGGAAATCACAAACCATGTACCCTTATTATTGATGGCAGTAAACTTTGTCTGTTCTAACCAAAAGGAAATCACAAACCATGTACCTTTATTATTGATGGCACTAAACTTTGTCTGTTCTAACCAAAGGGAAATCACAGACCATGTATCCTTATTATTGATGGCACTAAACTTTGTCTGTTCTAACCAAAGGGAAATCACAAACCATGTACCTTTATTATTGATGACAGTAAACTTTGTCTGTTCTAACCAAAGGGAAATCACAAACCATGTACCTTTATTATTGATGGCACTAAACTTTGTCTATTCTAACCAAAGGGAAATCACAAACCATGTACCCTTATTATTGATGGCAGTAAACTTTGTCTGTTCTAACCAAAAGGAAATCACAAACCATGTACCCTTATTATTGATGGCACTAAACTTTGTCTGTTCTAACCAAAGGGAAATCACAAACCATGTACCCTTATTATTGATGGCAGTAAACTTTGTCTGTTCTAACCAAAGGGAAATCACAAACCATGTACCTTTATTATTGATGGCACTAAGCTTTGTCTGTTCTAACCAAAGGGAAATCACAAACCATGTATCCTTATTATTGATGGCACTAAACTTTGTCTGTTCTAACCAAAGGGAAATCACAAACCATGTATCCTTATTATTGATGGCAGTAAACTTTGTCTGTTCTAACCAAAGGGAAATCACAAACCATGTACCTTTATTATTGATGGCACTAAGCTTTGTCTGTTCTAACCAAAGGGAAATCACAAACCATGTACCCTTATTATTGATGGCAGTAAACTTTGTCTGTTCTAACCAAAGGGAAATCAATAACCATGTACCCTTATTATTGATGGCACTAAACTTTGTCTGTTCTAACCAAAGGGAAATCACAAACCATGTATCCTTATTATTGATGGCAGTAAACTTTGTCTGTTCTAACCAAAGGGAAATCACAAACCATGTACCCTTATTATTGATGGCAGTAAACTTTGTCTGTTCTAACCAAAGGGAAATCACAAACCATGTACCCTTATTATTGATGGCAGTAAACTTTGTCTGTTCTAACCAAAGGGAAATCACAAACCATGTACCTTTATTATTGATGGCAGTAAACTTTGTCTGTTCTAACCAAAGGGAAATCACAAACCATGTACCCTTATTATTGATGGCAGTAAACTTTGTCTGTTCTAACCAAAGGGAAATCACAAACCATGTACCTTTATTATTGATGGCAGTAAACTTTGTCTGTTCTAACCAAAGGGAAATCACAAACCATGTATCCTTATTATTGATGGCAATAAACTTTGTCTGTTCTAACCAAAGGGAAATCACAAACCATGTACCCTTATTATTGATGGCACTAAGCTTTGTCTGTTCTAACCAAAGGGAAATCACAAACCATGTATCCTTATTATTGATGGCACTAAGCTTTGTCTGTTCTAACCAAAGGGAAATCACAAACCATGTATCCTTATTATTGATGGCACTAAACTTTGTCTGTTCTAACCAAAGGGAAATCACAGACCATGTATCCTTATTATTGATGGCACTAAACTTTGTCTGTTCTAACCAAAGGGAAATCAAAAACCATGTACCCTTATTATTGATGGCAGTAAACTTTGTCTGTTCTAACCAAAGGGAAATCACAAACCATGTACCCTTATTATTGATGGCACTAAACTTTGTCTGTTCTAACCAAAGGGAAATCACAAACCATGTACCCTTATTATTGATGGCACTAAACTTTGTCTGTTCTAACCAAAGGGAAATCACAAACCATGTACCCTTATTATTGATGGCAGTAAACTTTGTCTGTTCTAACCAAAAGGAAATCACAAACCATGTACCTTTATTATTGATGGCACTAAGCTTTGTCTGTTCTAACCAAAGGGAAATCACAAACCATGTACCCTTATTATTGATGGCAGTAAACTTTGTCTGTTCTAACCAAAAGGAAATCACAAACCATGTACCTTTATTATTGATGGCACTAAACTTTGTCTGTTCTAACCAAAGGGAAATCACAGACCATGTATCCTTATTATTGATGGCACTAAACTTTGTCTGTTCTAACCAAAGGGAAATCACAAACCATGTACCTTTATTATTGATGACAGTAAACTTTGTCTGTTCTAACCAAAGGGAAATCACAAACCATGTACCTTTATTATTGATGGCACTAAACTTTGTCTATTCTAACCAAAGGGAAATCACAAACCATGTACCCTTATTATTGATGGCAGTAAACTTTGTCTGTTCTAACCAAAAGGAAATCACAAACCATGTACCCTTATTATTGATGGCACTAAACTTTGTCTGTTCTAACCAAAGGGAAATCACAAACCATGTACCCTTATTATTGATGGCAGTAAACTTTGTCTGTTCTAACCAAAGGGAAATCACAAACCATGTACCTTTATTATTGATGGCACTAAGCTTTGTCTGTTCTAACCAAAGGGAAATCACAAACCATGTATCCTTATTATTGATGGCACTAAACTTTGTCTGTTCTAACCAAAGGGAAATCACAAACCATGTATCCTTATTATTGATGGCAGTAAACTTTGTCTGTTCTAACCAAAGGGAAATCACAAACCATGTACCTTTATTATTGATGGCACTAAGCTTTGTCTGTTCTAACCAAAGGGAAATCACAAACCATGTACCCTTATTATTGATGGCACTAAACTTTGTCTGTTCTAACCAAAGGGAAATCAATAACCATGTACCCTTATTATTGATGGCACTAAACTTTGTCTGTTCTAACCAAAGGGAAATCACAAACCATGTATCCTTATTATTGATGGCAGTAAACTTTGTCTGTTCTAACCAAAGGGAAATCACAAACCATGTACCCTTATTATTGATGGCAGTAAACTTTGTCTGTTCTAACCAAAGGGAAATCACAAACCATGTACCCTTATTATTGATGGCAGTAAACTTTGTCTGTTCTAACCAAAGGGAAATCACAAACCATGTACCTTTATTATTGATGGCAGTAAACTTTGTCTGTTCTAACCAAAGGGAAATCACAAACCATGTACCCTTATTATTGATGGCAGTAAACTTTGTCTGTTCTAACCAAAGGGAAATCACAAACCATGTACCTTTATTATTGATGGCAGTAAACTTTGTCTGTTCTAACCAAAGGGAAATCACAAACCATGTATCCTTATTATTGATGGCAATAAACTTTGTCTGTTCTAACCAAAGGGAAATCACAAACCATGTACCCTTATTATTGATGGCACTAAGCTTTGTCTGTTCTAACCAAAGGGAAATCACAAACCATGTATCCTTATTATTGATGGCAGTAAACTTTGTCTGTTCTAACCAAAGGGAAATCACAAACCATGTACCCTTATTATTGATGGCACTAAACTTTGTCTGTTCTAACCAAAGGGAAATCACAAACCATGTACCTTTATTATTGATGGCACTAAACTTTGTCTGTTCTAACCAAAGGGAAATCACAAACCATGTATCCTTATTATTGATGGCAATAAACTTTGTCTGTTCTAACCAAAGGGAAATCACAAACCATGTACCCTTATTATTGATGGCAGTAAACTTTGTCTGTTCTAACCAAAGGGAAATCACAAACCATGTACCCTTATTATTGATGGCAGTAAACTTTGTCTGTTCTAACCAAAGGGAAATCACAAACCATGTACCCTTATTATTGATGGCAGTAAACTTTGTCTGTTCTAACCAAAAGGAAATCACAAACCATGTACCCTTATTATTGATGGCACTAAACTTTGTCTGTTCTAACCAAAGGGAAATCACAAACCATGTACCTTTATTATTGATGGCAGTAAACTTTGTCTGTTCTAACCAAAGGGAAATCACAAACCATGTATCCTTATTATTGATGGCAGTAAACTTTGTCTGTTCTAACCAAAAGGAAATCACAAACCATGTATCCTTATTATTGATGGCAGTAAACTTTGTCTGTTCTAACCAAAGGGAAATCAATAACCATGTACCCTTATTATTGATGGCAGTAAACTTTGTCTGTTCTAACCAAAGGGAAATCACAAACCATGTACCCTTATTATTGATGGCAATAAACTTTGTCTGTTCTAACCAAAGGAACATCACAAACCATGTACCCTTATTATTGATGGCAATAAACTTTGTCTGTTCTAACCAAAGGGAAATCACAAACCATGTATCCTTATTATTGATGGCAGTAAACTTTGTCTGTTCTAACCAAAGGGAAATCACAAACCATGTACCCTTATTATTGATGGCACTAAACTTTGTCTGTTCTAACCAAAAGGAAATCAATAACCATGTACCCTTATTATTGATGGCACTAAACTTTGTCTGTTCTAACCAAAGGGAAATCACAAACCATGTATCCTTATTATTGATGGCAGTAAACTTTGTCTGTTCTAACCAAAGGGAAATCACAGACCATGTACCCTTATTATTGATGGCAGTAAACTTTGTCTGTTCTAACCAAAGGGAAATCACAAACCATGTACCCTTATTATTGATGGCAGTAAACTTTGTCTGTTCTAACCAAAAGGAAATCACAGACCATGTATCCTTATTATTGATGGCACTAAACTTTGTCTGTTCTAACCAAAGGGAAATCACAAACCATGTACCCTTATTATTGATGGCAGTAAACTTTGTCTGTTCTAACCAAAAGGAAATCACAAACCATGTACCCTTATTATTGATGGCACTAAACTTTGTCTGTTCTAACCAAAGGGAAATCACAAACCATGTACCCTTATTATTGATGGCAGTAAACTTTGTCTGTTCTAACCAAAGGGAAATCACAAACCATGTACCCTTATTATTGATGGCAGTAAACTCTGTCTGTTCTAACCAAAGGGAAATCACAAACCATGTACCCTTATTATTGATGGCAGTAAACTTTGTCTGTTCTAACCAAAGGGAAATCACAAACCATGTACCCTTATTATTGATGGCAGTAAACTTTGTCTGTTCTAACCAAAGGGAAATCACAAACCATGTACCCTTATTATTGATGGCACTAAACTTTGTCTGTTCTAACCAAAGGGAAATCACAAACCATGTACCCTTATTATTGATGGCAGTAAACTTTGTCTGTTCTAACCAAAGGGAAATCACAAACCATGTACCCTTATTATTGATGGCAGTAAACTTTGTCTGTTCTAACCAAAGGGAAATCACAAACCATGTACCCTTATTATTGATGGCAGTAAGCTTTGTCGGTTCTTACCAAAGGGAAATCACAAACCATGTACCCTTATTATTGATGGCACTAAACTTTGTCTGTTCTAACCAAAAGGAAATCACAAACCATGTACCTTTATTATTGATGGCAGTAAACTTTGTCTGTTCTAACCAAAAGGAAATCAATAACCATGTACCCTTATTATTGATGGCACTAAACTTTGTCTGTTCTAACCAAAGGGAAATCACAAACCATGTACCCTTATTATTGATGGCACTAAACTTTGTCTGTTCTAACCAAAGGGAAATCACAAACCATGTACCTTTATTATTGATGGCACTAAACTGTGTCTGTTCTAACCAAAAGGAAATCACAGACCATGTACCCTTATTATTGATGGCACTAAACTTTGTCTGTTCTAACCAAAGGGAAATCACAAACCATGTACCTTTATTATTGATGGCACTAATCTTTGTCTGTTCTAACCAAAGGGAAATCACAAACCATGTACCTTTATTATTGATGGCACTAAACTTTGTCTGTTCTAACCAAAGGGAAATCACAAACCATGTACCCTTATTATTGATGGCACTAAGCTTTGTCTGTTCTAACCAAAGGGAAATCACAGACCATGTATCCTTATTATTGATGGCACTAAGCTTTGTCTGTTCTAACCAAAGGGAAATCACAGACCATGTATCCTTATTATTGATGGCACTAAACTTTGTCTGTTCTAACCAAAAGAAAATCACAAACCATGTACCCTTATTATTGATGGCAGTAAACTTTGTCTGTTCTAACCAAAGGGAAATCAATAACCATGTACCCTTATTACTGATGGCACTAAACTTTGTCTGTTCTAACCAAAGGGAAATCACAAACCATGTACCCTTATTATTGATGGCAGTAAACTTTTTCTGTTCTAACCAAAGGGAAATCAATAACCATGTACCCTTATTATTGATGGCAGTAAACTGTCTGTTCTAACCAAAGGGAAATCACAAACCATGTACCCTTATTATTGATGGCACTAAACTTTGTCTGTTCTAACCAAAAGGAAATCACAAACCATGTACCCTTATTATTGATGGCAGTAAACTTTGTCTGTTCTAACCAAAGGGAAATCACAAACCATGTACCCTTATTATTGATGGCACTAAGCTTTGTCTGTTCTAACCAAAAGGAAATCAATAACCATGTACCCTTATTACTGATGGCACTAAACTTTGTCTGTTCTAACCAAAAGGAAATCACAAACCATGTACCCTTATTATTGATGGCATTAAACTTTGTCTGTTCTAACCAAAAGGAAATCACAGACCATGTACCCTTATTATTGATGGCAGTAAACTTTGTCTGTTCTAACCAAAAGGAAATCACAAACCATGTACCATTATTATTGATGGCACTAAACTTTGTCTGTTCTAACGAAGGGAAATCACAAACCATGTACCTTTATTATTGATGGCACTAAACTTTGTCTGTTCTAACCAAAGGGAAATCACAGACCATGTATTCTTATTATTGATGGCACTAAGCTTTGTCTGTTCTAACCAAAGGGAAATCACAGACCATGTATCCTTATTATTGATGGCACTAAACTTTGTCTGTTCTAACCAAAAGAAAATCACAAACCATGTACCCTTATTATTGATGGCAGTAAACTTTGTCTGTTCTAACCAAAGGGAAATCAATAACCATGTACCCTTATTACTGATGGCACTAAACTTTGTCTGTTCTAACCAAAGGGAAATCACAAACCATGTACCCTTATTATTGATGGCAGTAAACTTTTTCTGTTCTAACCAAAGGGAAATCAATAACCATGTACCCTTATTATTGATGGCAGTAAACTTTGTCTGTTCTAACCAAAGGGAAATCACAGACCATGTACCCTTATTATTGATGGCAGTAAACTTTGTCTGTTCTAACCAAAGGGAAATCACAAACCATGTACCCTTATTATTGATGGCAGTAAACTTTGTCTGTTCTAACCAAAAGGAAATCACAAACCATGTACCCTTATTATTGATGGCACTAAGCTTTGTCTGTTCTAACCAAAGGGAAATCACAAACCATGTACCCTTATTATTGATGGCACTAAACTTTGTCTGTTCTGACCAAAAGGAAATGACAAACCATGTACCTTTATTATTGATGGCAGTAAACTTTGTCTGTTCTAACCAAAAGGAAATCACAAACCATGTATCCTTATTATTGATGGCACTAAATTTGTCTGTTCTAACCAAAAGGAAATCACAAACCATGTACCCTTATTGATGGCACTAAACTTTGTCTGTTCTAACCAAAGGGAAATCACAAACCATGTACCCTTATTATTGATGGCACTAAACTTTGTCTGTTCTAACCAAAGGGAAATCACAGACCATGTACCCTTATTATTGATGGCACTAAACTTTGTCTGTTCTAACCAAAGGGAAATCACAAACCATGTACCCTTATTATTGATGGCACTAAACTTTGTCTGTTCTAACCAAAAGGAAATCACAAACCATGTACCTTTATTATTGATGGCACTAAACTTTGTCTGTTCTAACCAAAGGGAAATCACAAACCATGTATCCTTATTATTGATGGCACTAAACTTTGTCTGTTCTAACCAAAGGGAAATCACAGACCATGTACCCTTATTATTGATGGCACTAAACTTTGTCTGTTCTAACCAAAGGGAAATCACAAACCATGTATCCTTATTATTGATGGCACTAAACTTTGTCTGTTCTAACCAAAGGGAAATCACAGACCATGTACCCTTATTATTGATGGCACTAAGCTTTGTCTGTTCTAACCAAAGGGAAATCACAAACCATGTACCCTTATTATTGATGGCACTAAACTTTGTCTGTTCTAACCAAAAGGAAATCACAAACCATGTACCTTTATTATTGATGGCACTAAACTTTGTCTGTTCTAACCAAAGGGAAATCACAAACCATGTATCCTTATTATTGATGGCACTAAACTTTGTCTGTTCTAACCAAAGGGAAATCACAGACCATGTACCCTTATTATTGATGGCACTAAACTTTGTCTGTTCTAACCAAAGGGAAATCACAAACCATGTACCCTTATTATTGATGGCACTAAACTTTGTCTGTTCTAACCAAAAGGAAATCACAAACCATGTACCTTTATTATTGATGGCACTAAGCTTTGTCTGTTCTAACCAAAGGGAAATCAATAACCATGTACCCTTATTACTGATGGCAGTAAACTTTGTCTGTTCTAACCAAAAGGAAATCACAAACCATGTACCTTTATTATTGATGGCACTAAGCTTTGTCTGTTCTAACGAAAGGGAAATCAATAACCATGTACCCTTATTACTGATGGCAGTAAACTTTGTCTGTTCTAACCAAAAGGAAATCAATAACCATGTACCCTTATTACTGATGGCAGTAAACTTTGTCTGTTCTAACCAAAAGGAAATCACAAACCATGTACCCTTATTATTGATGGCACTAAGCTTTGTCTGTTCTAACCAAAGGGAAATCACAAACCATGTACCTTTATTATTGATGGCAGTAAACTTTGTCTGTTCTAACCAAAAGGAAATCACAAACCATGTACCCTTATTATTGATGGCAGTAAACTTTGTCTGTTCTAACCAAAGGGAAATCAATAACCATGTACCCTTATTATTGATGGCAGTAAACTTTGTCTGTTCTAACCAAAGGGAAATCACAAACCATGTACCCTTATTATTGATGGCACTAAACTTTGTCTGTTCTAACCAAAGGGAAATCACAAACCATGTACCCTTATTATTGATGGCAGTAAACTTTGTCTGTTCTAACCAAAAGGAAATCAATAACCATGTACCCTTATTACTGATGGCACTAAACTTTGTCTGTTCTAACCAAAAGGAAATCACAAACCATGTACCCTTATTATTGATGGCACTAAACTTTGTCTGTTCTAACCAAAGGGAAATCACAGACCATGTACCCTTATTATTGATGGCAGTAAACTTTGTCTGTTCTAACCAAAAGGAAATCACAAACCATGTACCCTTATTATTGATGGCACTAAACTTTGTCTGTTCTAACCGAAGGGAAATCACAAACCATGTACCTTTATTATTGATGGCACTAAACTTTGTCTGTTCTAACCAAAGGGAAATCACAGACCATGTACCCTTATTATTGATGGCACTAAGCTTTGTCTGTTCTAACCAAAGGGAAATCACAGACCATGTATCCTTATTATTGATGGCACTAAGCTTTGTCTGTTCTAACCAAAGGGAAATCACAGACCATGTATCCTTATTATTGATGGCACTAAACTTTGTCTGTTCTAACCAAAAGAAAATCACAAACCATGTACCCTTATTATTGATGGCAGTAAACTTTTTCTGTTCTAACCAAAGGGAAATCAATAACCATGTACCCTTATTATTGATGGCAGTAAACTTTGTCTGTTCTAACCAAAGGGAAATCACAAACCATGTACCCTTATTATTGATGGCAGTAAACTTTTTCTGTTCTAACCAAAGGGAAATCAATAACCATGTACCCTTATTATTGATGGCAGTAAACTTTGTCTGTTCTAACCAAAGGGAAATCACAAACCATGTACCCTTATTATTGATGGCACTAAACTTTGTCTGTTCTAACCAAAAGGAAATCACAAACCATGTACCCTTATTATTGATGGCACTAAACTTTGTCTGTTCTAACCAAAGGGAAATCACAAACCATGTACCCTTATTATTGATGGCAGTAAACTTTGTCTGTTCTAACCAAAGGGAAATCACAGACCATGTACCCTTATTATTGATGGCAGTAAACTTTGTCTGTTCTAACCAAAAGGAAATCACAAACCATGTACCCTTATTATTGATGGCACTAAACTTTGTCTGTTCTAACCGAAGGGAAATCACAAACCATGTACCTTTATTATTGATGGCACTAAACTTTGTCTGTTCTAACCAAAGGGAAATCACAGACCATGTACCCTTATTATTGATGGCACTAAGCTTTGTCTGTTCTAACCAAAGGGAAATCACAGACCATGTATTCTTATTATTGATGGCACTAAGCTTTGTCTGTTCTAACCAAAGGGAAATCACAGACCATGTATCCTTATTATTGATGGCACTAAACTTTGTCTGTTCTAACCAAAAGAAAATCACAAACCATGTACCCTTATTATTGATGGCAGTAAACTTTGTCTGTTCTAACCAAAGGGAAATCAATAACCATGTACCCTTATTACTGATGGCACTAAACTTTGTCTGTTCTAACCAAAGGGAAATCACAAACCATGTACCCTTATTATTGATGGCAGTAAACTTTTTCTGTTCTAACCAAAGAGAAATCAATAACCATGTACCCTTATTATTGATGGCAGTAAACTTTGTCTGTTCTAACCAAAGGGAAATCACAAACCATGTACCCTTATTATTGATGGCAGTAAACTTTGTCTGTTCTAACCAAAAGGAAATCACAAACCATGTACCCTTATTACTGATGGCACTAAACTTTGTCTATTCTAACCAAAGAGAAATCACAAACCATGTACCCTTATTATTGATGGCAGTAAACTTTGTCTGTTCTAACCAAAAGGAAATCACAAACCATGTACCCTTATTATTGATGGCACTAAACTTTGTCTGTTCTAACCAAAGGGAAATCACAGACCATGAACCTTTATTATTGATGGCACTAAACTTTGTCTGTTCTAACCAAAAGGAAATCACAAACCATGTACCCTTATTATTGATGGCACTAAACTTTGTCTGTTCTAACCAAAGGGAAATCACAAACCATGTACCCTTATTATTGATGGCACTAAACTTTGTCTGTTTTAACCAAAGGGAAATCACAGACCATGTACCCTTATTATTGATGGCACTAAACTTTGTCTGTTCTAACCAAAGGGAAATCACAGACCATGTACCTTTATTATTGATGGCAGTAAATTTGTCTGTTCTAACCAAAAGGAAATCACAAACCATGTACCCTTATTATTGATGGCACTAAACTTTGTCTGTTCTAACCAAAAGGAAATCACAAACCATGTACCCTTATTATTGATGGCAGTAAACTTTGTCTGTTCTAACCAAAAGGAAATCACAAACCATGTACCTTTATTATTGATGGCAGTAAACTTTGTCTGTTCTAACCAAAAGGAAATCACAAACCATGTACCCTTATTATTGATGGCACTAAACTTTGTCTGTTCTAACCAAAAGGAAATCACAAACCATGTACCTTTATTATTGATGGCACTAAACTTTGTCTGTTCTAACCAAAGGGAAATCACAAACCATGTACCCTTATTATTGATGGCAGTAAACTTTGTCTGTTCTAACCAAAGGGAAATCAATAACCATGTACCTTTATTATTGATGGCAGTAAACTTTGTCTGTTCTAACCAAAAAGAAATCACAAACCATGTACCCTTATTATTGATGGCACTAAACTTTGTCTGTTCTAACCAAAGGGAAATCACAAACCATGTACCTTTATTATTGATGGCACTAAACTTTGTCTGTTCTAACCAAAGGGAAATCACAAACCATGTACCCTTATTATTGATGGCAGTAAACTTTGTCTGTTCTAACCAAAGGGAAATCACAAACCATGTACCTTTATTATTGATGGCAGTAAACTTTGTCTGTTCTAACCAAAAAGAAATCACAAACCATGTACCCTTATTATTGATGGCACTAAACTTTGTCTGTTCTAACCAAAAAGAAATCACAAACCATGTACCCTTATTATTGATGGCACTAAACTTTGTCTGTTCTAACCAAAGGGAAATCACAAACCATGTACCTTTATTATTGATGGCACTAAACTTTGTCTGTTCTAACCAAAAGGAAATCACAAACCATGTACCTTTATTATTGATGGCACTAAACTTTGTCTGTTCTAACCAAAGGGAAATCACAAACCATGTACCTTTATTATTGATGGCACTAAACTTTGTCTGTTCTAACCAAAGGGAAATCACAAACCATGTACCTTTATTATTGATGGCAGTAAACTTTGTCTGTTCTAACCAAAAAGAAATCACAAACCATGTACCCTTATTATTGATGGCACTAAACTTTGTCTGTTCTAACCAAAGGGAAATCACAAACCATGTACCCTTATTATTGATGGCACTAAACTTTGTCTGTTCTAACCAAAAGGAAATCACAAACCATGTACCTTTATTATTGATGGCACTAAACTTTGTCTGTTCTAACCAAAGAGAAATCACAAACCATGTACCCTTATTACTGATGGCACTAAACTTTGTCTGTTCTAACCAAAGAGAAATCACAAACCATGTACCCTTATTATTGATGGCAGTAAACTTTGTCTGTTCTAACCAAAAGGAAATCACAAACCATGTACCCTTATTATTGATGGCACTAAACTTTGTCTGTTCTAACCAAAGGGAAATCACAAACCATGTACCCTTATTATTGATGGCACTAAACTTTGTCTGTTCTAACCAAAAGGAAATCACAAACCATGTACCCTTATTATTGATGGCACTAAACTTTGTCTGTTCTAACCAAAGGGAAATCACAAACCATGTACCCTTATTATTGATGGCACTAAACTTTGTCTGTTCTAACCAAAGGGAAATCACAAACCATGTACTCTTATTATTGATGGCACTAAACTTTGTCTGTTCTAACCAAAGGGAAATCACAAACCATGTACCTTTATTATTGATGGCACTAAACTTTGTCTGTTCTAACCAAAAGGAAATCACAAACCATGTACCTTTATTATTGATGGCACTAAACTTTGTCTGTTCTAACCAAAAGGAAATCACAAACCATGTACCTTTATTATTGATGGCACTAAACTTTGTCTGTTCTAACCAAAGGGAAATCACAAACCATGTACCCTTATTATTGATGGCACTAAACTTTGTCTGTTCTAACCAAAGGGAAATCACAAACCATGTACCCTTATTATTGATGGCACTAAGCTTTGTCTGTTCTAACCAAAGGGAAATCACAAACCATGTACCCTTATTATTGATGGCAGTAAACTTTGTCTGTTCTAACCAAAAGGAAATCAATAACCATGTACCCTTATTACTGATGGCACTAAACTTTGTCTGTTCTAACCAAAGAGAAATCACAAACCATGTACCCTTATTATTGATGGCAGTAAACTTTGTCTGTTCTAACCAAAAGGAAATCACAAACCATGTACCCTTATTATTGATGGCACTAAACTTTGTCTGTTCTAACCAAAGGGAAATCACAGACCATGTACCTTTATTATTGATGGCACTAAACTTTGTCTGTTCTAACCAAAAGGAAATCACAAACCATGTACCCTTATTATTGATGGCACTAAACTTTGTCTGTTCTAACCAAAGGGAAATCACAAACCATGTACCCTTATTATTGATGGCACTAAACTTTGTCTGTTCTAACCAAAGGGAAATCACAAACCATGTACCCTTATTATTGATGGCGCTAAACTTTGTCTGTTCTAACCAAAGGGAAATCAATAACCATGTACCCTTATTACTGATGGCACTAAACTTTGTCTGTTCTAACCAAAGGGAAATCACAAACCATGTACCCTTATTATTGATGGCACTAAACTTTGTCTGTTCTAACCAAAGGGAAATCACAAACCATGTACCCTTATTATTGATGGCACTAAGCTTTGTCTGTTCTAACCAAAAGGAAATCACAAACCATGTACCTTTATTATTGATGGCGCTAAACTTTGTCTGTTCTAACCAAAGGGAAATCACAAACCATGTACCCTTATTATTGATGGCACTAAACTTTGTCTGTTCTAACCAAAAGGAAATCACAAACCATGTACCTTTATTATTGATGGCACTAAACTTTGTCTGTTCTAACCAAAGGGAAATCACAAACCATGTACCTTTATTATTGATGGCACTAAACTTTGTCTGTTCTAACCAAAAGGAAATCACAAACCATGTACCTTTATTATTGATGGCACTAAACTTTGTCTGTTCTAACCAAAAGGAAATCACAAACCATGTACCTTTATTATTGATGGCACTAAACTTTGTCTGTTCTAACCAAAGGGAAATCACAAACCATGTACCCTTATTATTGATGGCACTAAACTTTGTCTGTTCTAACCAAAGGGAAATCACAAACCATGTACCCTTATTATTGATGGCACTAAACTTTGTCTGTTCTAACCAAAAGGAAATCAATAACCATGTACCCTTATTATTGATGGCACTAAACTTTGTCTGTTCTAACCAAAAGGAAATCACAAACCATGTACCTTTATTATTGATGGCACTAAACTTTGTCTGTTCTAACAAAAGGGAAATCAATAACCATGTACCCATATTACTGATGGCAGTAAACTTTGTCTGTTCTAACCAAAAGGAAATCAATAACCATGTACCCTTATTACTGATGGCAGTAAACTTTTTCTGTTCTAACCAAAAGGAAATCACAAACCATGTACCCTTATTATTGATGGCACTAAGCTTTGTCTGTTCTAACCAAAGGGAAATCAATAACCATGTACCCTTATTATTGATGGCAGTAAACTTTGTCTGTTCTAACCA
Source organism: Bathymodiolus septemdierum (assembly GCA_963383655.1). Taxonomy (NCBI): domain Eukaryota; kingdom Metazoa; phylum Mollusca; class Bivalvia; order Mytilida; family Modiolidae; genus Bathymodiolus; species Bathymodiolus septemdierum. Next base: position 157,744,170 of record OY726517.1, read on the forward strand.
AAGGGAAATCACAAACCATGTACCTTTATTATTGATGGCAGTAAACTTTGTCTGTTCTAACCAAAGGGAAATCAATAACCATGTACCCTTATTACTGATGGCAGTAAACTTTGTCTGTTCTAACCAAAAGGAAATCACAAACCATGTACCTTTATTATTGATGGCAGTAAACTTTGTCTGTTCTAACCAAAAGGAAATCACAAACCATGTACCCTTATTATTGATGGCAGTAAAGTTTGTCTGTTCTAACCAAAGGGAAATCAATAACCATGTACCCTTATTATTGATGGCAGTAAACTTTGTCTGTTCTAACCAAAGGGAAATCACAAACCATGTACCCTTATTATTGATGGCACTAAACTTTGTCTGTTCTAACCAAAGGCAAATCACAAACCATCTACCCTTATTATTGATGGCAGTAAACTTTGTCTGTTCTAACCAAAAGGAAATCAATAACCATGTACCCTTATTACTGATGGCACTAAACTTTGTCTGTTCTAACCAAAAGGAAATCACAAACCATGTACCCTTATTATTGATGGCACTAAACTTTGTCTGTTCTAACCAAAGGGAAATCACAGACCATGTACCCTTATTATTGATGGCAGTAAACTTTGTCTGTTCTAACCAAAAGGAAATCACAAACCATGTACCCTTATTATTGATGGCACTAAGCTTTGTCTGTTCTAACCAAAGGGAAATCACAGACCATGTATCCTTATTATTGATGGCACTAAGCTTTGTCTGTTCTAACCAAAGGGAAATCACAGACCATGTATCCTTATTATTGATGGCACTAAACTTTGTCTGTTCTAACCAAATGAAAATCACAAACCATGTACCCTTATTATTGATGGCAGTAAACTTTGTCTGTTCTAACCAAAGGGAAATCAATAACCATGTACCCTTATTACTGATGGCACTAAACTTTGTCTGTTCTAACCAAAGGGAAATCACAAACCATGTACCCTTATTATTGATGGCAGTAAACTTTTTCTGTTCTAACCAAAGGGAAATCACAAACCATGTACCCTTATTATTGATGGCACTAAGCTTTGTCTGTTCTAACCAAAGGGAAATCACAAACCATGTACCCTTATTATTGATGGCACTAAACTTTGTCTGTTCTAACCAAAGGGAAATCAATAACCATGTACCTTTATTATTGATGGCAGTAAACTTTGTCTGTTCTAACCAAAGGGAAATCACAAACCATGTACCTTTATTATTGATGGCAGTAAACTTTGTCTGTTCTAACCAAAAGAAAATCACAAACCATGTACCTTTATTATTGATGGCACTAAACTTTGTCTGTTCTAACCAAAAGAAAATCACAAACCATGTACCTTTATTATTGATGGCACTAAACTTTGTCTGTTCTAACCAAAAGGAAATCACAAACCATGTACCTTTATTATTGATGGCACTAAACTTTGTCTGTTCTAACCAAAAGAAAATCACAAACCATGTACCCTTATTATTGATGGCAGTAAACTTTGTCTGTTCTAACCAAAGGGAAATCAATAACCATGTACCCTTATTACTGATGGCACTAAGCTTTGTCTGTTCTAACCAAAAGGAAATCACAAACCATGTACCCTTATTATTGATGGCACTAAACTTTTTCTGTTCTAACCAAAGGGAAATCACAAACCATGTACCCTTATTATTGATGGCACTAAACTTTGTCTGTTCTAACCAAAAGGAAATCACAAACCATGTACCTTTATTATTGATGGCGCTAAACTTTGTCTGTTCTAACCAAAGGGAAATCACAAACCATGTACCCTTATTATTGATGGCACTAAACTTTGTCTGTTCTAACCAAAATGAAATCACAAACCATGTACCTTTATTATTGATGGCACTAAACTTTGTCTGTTTTAACCAAAGGGAAATCACAAACCATGTACCCTTATTATTGATGGCACTAAACTTTGTCTGTTCTAACCAAAAGGAAATCAATAACCATATACCCTTATTATTGATGGCACTACACTTTGTCTGTTCTAACCAAAGGGAAATCACAGACCATGTACCCTTATTATTGATGGCACTAAACTTTGTCTGTTCTAACCAAAGGGAAATCACAGACCATGTACCTTTATTATTGATGGCAGTAAACTTTGTCTGTTCTAACCAAAAGGAAATCACAAACCATGTACCCTTATTATTGATGGCACTAAACTTTGTGTGTTCTAACCAAAAGGAAATCACAAACCATGTACCCTTATTATTGATGGCAGTAAACTTTGTCTGTTCTAACCAACAGGAAATCACAAACCATGTACCTTTATTATTGATGGCACTAAACTTTGTCTGTTCTAACCAAAGGGAAATCACAAACCATGTACCCTTATTATTGATGGCACTAAACTTTGTCTGTTCTAACCAAAGGGAAATCACAAACCATGTACCCTTATTATTGATGGCACTAAACTTTTTCTGTTCTAACCAAAGGGAAATCACAAACCATGTACCTTTATTATTGATGGCACTAAACTTTGTCTGTTCTAACCAAAGGGAAATCACAAACCATGTACCTTTATTATTGATGGCAGTAAACTTTGTCTGTTCTAACCAAAAAGAAATCACAAACCATGTACCCTTATTATTGATGGCACTAAACTTTGTCTGTTCTAACCAAAAGGAAATCACAAACCATGTACCTTTATTATTGATGGCACTAAACTTTGTCTCTTCTAACCAAAGGGAAATCACAAACCATGTACCTTTATTATTGATGGCAGTAAACTTTGTCTGTTCTAACCAAAGGGAAATCACAAACCATGTACCTTTATTATTGATGGCACTAAACTTTGTCTGTTCTAACCAAAAGGAAATCACAAACCATGTACCTTTATTATTGATGGCACTAAACTTTGTCTCTTCTAACCAAAGGGAAATCACAAACCATGTACCTTTATTATTGATGGCAGTAAACTTTGTCTGTTCTAACCAAAGGGAAATCACAAACCATGTACCTTTATTATTGATGGCACTAAACTTTGTCTGTTCTAACCAAAAGGAAATCACAAACCATGTACCCTTATTATTGATGGCACTAAACTTTGTCTGTTCTAACCAAAAGGAAATCACAAACCATGTACCTTTATTATTAGTTCACCTGGACCAAAGGTCCATGTGAACTATTGCCATCACTTGGCGTCCGTCGTCTGTCGTCTGTTGTCTTTAAACTTTTCACATTTCAAGCTTCTTCTCCGAAACCACTTGGCCGATTGGAACCGAACTTAGCAGGAATGTTCCTTGGATGGTCCTCTACAAAGTTACTGTTTTTCGTTCCAGTCAAATATTCAATATGGCTGCCAGGGCCAATAATATGCTCTGATTGGCTGAAATTTCAAAGATCTTCTTCTCTGAAACTAATGAACTGACTGAACCCAAACTGTAAAGGAATGATCATTGGAATGTCCTTTACCAAGTTACTGTTTTTTATGCCGATCGGAAATCCAAGATGGCCACCATCGCAGGACATAGATTAACATTGGACCCTATGGGAAAATGTTCAAATGCCTTCTTCTCAGAAACTACAAATATGATTAAAGCCAAACTGTACATGAATGTTCATTGGATGGTCCTCTACAATCTTAAGGTTTTTTGTTCCGACATGAAATTCAAAATGGCGGCTACGGCAGGACTTAGTTTAACATTGGACCCTATGGGAAAAATGTTTCAAAATGCTTCTTCTCTGAAACCACTTGGACAGTTGAAACCAAACTGCCCAGGAATGATCATTGGAAGGTCCTCTACAAAGTTTCTGTTTTTTATGCCGATCGGAAATCCAAGATGGCCGCCACCGCAGGACATAGATTAACATTGGACCCTATGGGAAAATATTCAAATGCCTTCTTCTCAGAAACTACAAATATGATTAAAGCCAAACTGTACATGAATGTTCATTAGATGGTCCTCTACAAACTTTACGTTTTTTGTTCCGGTATGAAATTCAAAATGGCGGCTACGGCGGGACTTAGTTTAACATTGGACCCTATGGGGAAAATGTTTCAAAACGCTTCTTCTCTGAAACCACTTGGATAATTGAAACCAAACTGCCCAGGAATGATCATTGGAAGGTCCTCTACAAGGTGTGTGTTTTTTATGCCGATCGGAAATCCAAGATGGCCACCACTGCAGGACATAGATTAACATTGGACCCTATGGGAAAATGTTCAAATGCCTTCTTCTCAGAAACTGCAAATATGATTAAAGCCAAACTGTACATGAATGTTCATTGGATGGTCCTCTACAAACTGTACGTTTTTTGTTCCGATATGAAATTCAAAATGGCGGCTACGGCAGGACTTAGTTTAACATTGGACCCTATGGGGAAAATGTTTCAAAACGCTTCTTCTCTGAAACCACTTGGACAGTTGAAACCAAACTGCCTAGGAATGATCATTGGAAGGTCCTCTACAATTTTTTTTTTTTTATGCCGATCGGAAATCCAAGATGGCCGCCACCGCAATACATAGATTAACATTGGACCCTATGGGAAAATGTTCAAATGCCTTCTTCTCAGAAACTACAAATATGATTAAAGCCAAACTGTACATGAATGTTCATTGGATGGTCCTCTACAAACTGTACGTTTTTTGTTCCGATAAGAAATTCAAAATGGCGGCTACGGCAGGACTTAGTTTAACATTGGACCCTATGGAAAAAATGTTTCAAAATGCTTCTTCTCTGAAACCACTTGGATAATTGAAACCAAACTGCCCAGGAATGTTCATTGCAAGGTCCTCTACAAAGTTTCTGTTTTTTTATGCCGATCGAAAATTCAAGATGGCCGCCACCGCAGGACATAGATTAACATTGGACCCTATGGGAAAATGTTCAAATGCCTTCTTCTCAGAAACTACAAATATGATTAAAGCCAAACTGTACATGAATGTTCATTGGATGGTCCTCTACAACCTTAAGGTTTTTTGTTCCGATATGAAATTCAAAATGGCGGCTACGGCAGGACTTAGTTTAACATTGGACCCTATGGGAAAATGTTCAAATGCCTTCTTCTCAGAAACTACAAATATGATTAAAGCCAAACTGTACATGAATGTTCATTGGATGGTCCTCTACAACCTTAAGGTTTTTTGTTCCGATATGAAATTCAAAATGGCGGCTACGGCAGGACTTAGTTTAACATTGGACCCTATGGGAAAAGTGTTTCAAAATGCTTCTTCTCTGAAACCACTTGGACAGTTGAAACCAAACTGCCCAGGAATGATCATTGGAAGGTCCTCTACAAAGTTTCTGTTTTTTATGCCGATCGGATATCCAAGATGGCCGCCACCGCAGGACATAGATTAACATTGGACCCTAAGAGAAAATATTCAAATGCCTTCTTCTCAGAAACTACAAATATGATTAAAGCCAAACTGTACAAGAATGTTCATTAGATGGTCCTCTACAAACTGTACGTTTTTTGTTCCGGTATGAAATTCAAAATGGCGGCTACGGCGGGACTTAGTTTAACATTGGACCCTATGGGAAAAATGTTTCAAAACGCTTCTTCTCTGAAACCACTTGGATAATTGAAACCAAACTGCCCAGGAATGATCATTGGAAGGTCCTCTACAAGGTGTGTGTTTTTTATGCCGATGGGAAATCCAAGATGGCCACCACCGCAGGACATAGATTAACATTGGACCCTATGGGAAAATGTTCAAATGCCTTCTTCTCAGAAACTACAAATATGATTAAAGCCAAACTGTACATGAATGTTCATTGGATGGTCCTCTACAAACTTTACGTTTTTTGTTCTGATATGAAATTCAAAATGGCGGCTATGGCAGGACTTAGTTTAACATTGGACCCTATGGGAATTTTTTTTCAAAATGCTTCTTCTCTGAAACCACTTGGACAGTTGAAACCAAACTGCCCAGGAATGATCATTGGAAGGTCCTCTACAAATTTTATGCCGATCGGAAATCCAAGATGGCTGCCACCACAGGTCATAGTATTAACACAGAACCATATGGGGAAAATACAGAAATATATTCTTCTCTGAAGCTATTGCACTGATTGAACCTAAACTGTGCATCAATCATTGGAAGGTCCTTTACAAACTTTGTGTTTTTTATGTTGATCGTAATTCCAAGATGACTACCACTGCAGGACATAGTTTTTACATAGGACCAATTGGTTTTTTTTATTACCAGGTGAACGATACAGGCTCTTGAGAGCCTCTGGTTGATGGCACTAAACTTTGTCTGTTCTAACCAAAGGGAAATCACAAACCATGTACCCTTATTATTGATGGCAGTAAACTTTGTCTGTTCTAACCAAAGGGAAATCAATAACCATGTACCCTTATTATTGATGGCAGTAAACTTTGTCTGTTCTAACCAAAAGGAAATCACAAACCATGTACCTTTATTATTGATGGCAGTAAACTTTGTCTGTTCTAACCAAAAGGAAATCACAAACCATGTACCTTTATTATTGATGGCAGTAAACTTTGTCTGTTCTAACCAAAGGGAAATCAATAACCATGTACCCTTATTATTGATGGCAGTAAACTCTGTCTGTTCTAACCAAAGGGAAATCAATAACCATGTACCCTTATTATTGATGGCACTAAACTTTGTCTGTTCTATCCAAAAGGAAATCACAAACCATGTACCCTTATTATTGATGGCAGTAAACTTTGTCTGTTCTAACCAAAAGGAAATCACAAACCATGTACCCTTATTATTGATGGCAGTAAACTTTGTCTGTTCTAACCAAAGGGAAATCACAAACCATGTACCCTTATTATTGATGGCAGTAAACTTTGTCTGTTCTAACCAAAGGGAAATCAATAACCATGTACCCTTATTATTGATGGCACTAAACTTTGTCTGTTCTAACCAAAAGGAAATCACAAACCATGTACCCTTATTATTGATGGCAGTAAACTTTGTCTGTTCTAACCAAAAGGAAATCACAAACCATGTACCCTTATTATTGATGGCACTAAACTTTGTCTGTTCTAACCAAAAGGAAATCACAAACCATGTACCCTTATTATTGATGGCACTAAACTTTGTCTGTTCTAACCAAAAGGAAATCACAAACCATGTACCCTTATTATTGATGGCAGTAAACTTTGTCTGTTCTAACCAAAAGGAAATCACAAACCATGTACCCTTATTATTGATGGCAGTAAACTTTGTCTGTTCTAACCAAAAGGAAATCACAAACCATGTACCCTTATTATTGATGGCAGTAAACTTTGTCTGTTCTAACCAAAGGGAAATCAATAACCATGTACCCTTATTATTGATGGCAGTAAACTTTGTCTGTTCTAACCAAAAGGAAATCACAAACCATGTACCCTTATTATTGATGGCAGTAAACTTTGTCTGTTCTAACCAAAGGGAAATCACAAACCATGTACCCTTATTATTGATGGCACTAAACTTTGTCTGTTCTAACCAAAGGGAAATCACAAACCATGTACCCTTATTATTGATGGCAGTAAACTTTGTCTGTTCTAACCAAAGGGAAATCAAAAACCATGTACCCTTATTATTGATGGCAGTAAACTTTGTCTGTTCTAACCAAAGGGAAATCACAAACCATGTACCCTTATTATTGATGGCGCTAAACTTTGTCTGTTCTAACCAAAGGGAAATCACAAACCATGTACCCTTATTATTGATGGCAGTAAACTTTGTCTGTTCTAACCAAAGGGAAATCACAAACCATGTACCCTTATTATTGATGGCACTAAACTTTGTCTGTTCTAACCAAAGGGAAATCACAAACCATGTACCCTTATTATTGATGGCAGTAAACTTTGTCTGTTCTAACCAAAGGGAAATCAAAAACCATGTACCCTTATTATTGATGGCAGTAAACTTTGTCTGTTCTAACCAAAGGGAAATCACAAACCATGTACCCTTATTATTGATGGCAGTAAACTTTGTCTGTTCTAACCAAAGGGAAATCAAAAACCATGTACCCTTATTATTGATGGCAGTAAACTTTGTCTGTTCTAACCAAAGGGAAATCACAAACCATGTACCCTTATTATTGATGGCAGTAAACTTTGTCTGTTCTAACCAAAGGGAAATCAAAAACCATGTACCCTTATTATTGATGGCAGTAAACTTTGTCTGTTCTAACCAAAGGGAAATCAAAAACCATGTACCCTTATTATTGATGGCAGTAAACTTTGTCTGTTCTAACCAAAAGGAAATCACAAACCATGTACCCTTATTATTGATGGCACTAAACTTTGTCTGTTCTAACCAAAAGGAAATCACAAACCATGTACCCTTATTATTGATGGCAGTAAACTTTGTCTGTTCTAACCAAAAGGAAATCAATAACCATATACCCTTATTATTGATGGCACTACACTTTGTCTGTTCTAACCAAAGGGAAATCACAGACCATGTACCCTTATTATTGATGGCACTAAACTTTGTCTGTTCTAACCAAAGGGAAATCACAGACCATGTACCTTTATTATTGATGGCAGTAAACTTTGTCTGTTCTAACCAAAAGGAAATCACAAACCATGTACCCTTATTATTGATGGCACTAAACTTTGTGTGTTCTAACCAAAAGGAAATCACAAACCATGTACCCTTATTATTGATGGCAGTAAACTTTGTCTGTTCTAACCAACAGGAAATCACAAACCATGTACCTTTATTATTGATGGCACTAAACTTTGTCTGTTCTAACCAAAGGGAAATCACAAACCATGTACCCTTATTATTGATGGCACTAAACTTTGTCTGTTCTAACCAAAGGGAAATCACAAACCATGTACCCTTATTATTGATGGCACTAAACTTTTTCTGTTCTAACCAAAGGGAAATCACAAACCATGTACCTTTATTATTGATGGCACTAAACTTTGTCTGTTCTAACCAAAGGGAAATCACAAACCATGTACCTTTATTATTGATGGCAGTAAACTTTGTCTGTTCTAACCAAAAAGAAATCACAAACCATGTACCCTTATTATTGATGGCACTAAACTTTGTCTGTTCTAACCAAAAGGAAATCACAAACCATGTACCTTTATTATTGATGGCACTAAACTTTGTCTCTTCTAACCAAAGGGAAATCACAAACCATGTACCTTTATTATTGATGGCAGTAAACTTTGTCTGTTCTAACCAAAGGGAAATCACAAACCATGTACCTTTATTATTGATGGCACTAAACTTTGTCTGTTCTAACCAAAAGGAAATCACAAACCATGTACCTTTATTATTGATGGCACTAAACTTTGTCTCTTCTAACCAAAGGGAAATCACAAACCATGTACCTTTATTATTGATGGCAGTAAACTTTGTCTGTTCTAACCAAAGGGAAATCACAAACCATGTACCTTTATTATTGATGGCACTAAACTTTGTCTGTTCTAACCAAAAGGAAATCACAAACCATGTACCCTTATTATTGATGGCACTAAACTTTGTCTGTTCTAACCAAAAGGAAATCACAAACCATGTACCTTTATTATTAGTTCACCTGGACCAAAGGTCCATGTGAACTATTGCCATCACTTGGCGTCCGTCGTCTGTCGTCTGTTGTCTTTAAACTTTTCACATTTCAAGCTTCTTCTCCGAAACCACTTGGCCGATTGGAACCGAACTTAGCAGGAATGTTCCTTGGATGGTCCTCTACAAAGTTACTGTTTTTCGTTCCAGTCAAATATTCAATATGGCTGCCAGGGCCAATAATATGCTCTGATTGGCTGAAATTTCAAAGATCTTCTTCTCTGAAACTAATGAACTGACTGAACCCAAACTGTAAAGGAATGATCATTGGAATGTCCTTTACCAAGTTACTGTTTTTTATGCCGATCGGAAATCCAAGATGGCCACCATCGCAGGACATAGATTAACATTGGACCCTATGGGAAAATGTTCAAATGCCTTCTTCTCAGAAACTACAAATATGATTAAAGCCAAACTGTACATGAATGTTCATTGGATGGTCCTCTACAATCTTAAGGTTTTTTGTTCCGACATGAAATTCAAAATGGCGGCTACGGCAGGACTTAGTTTAACATTGGACCCTATGGGAAAAATGTTTCAAAATGCTTCTTCTCTGAAACCACTTGGACAGTTGAAACCAAACTGCCCAGGAATGATCATTGGAAGGTCCTCTACAAAGTTTCTGTTTTTTATGCCGATCGGAAATCCAAGATGGCCGCCACCGCAGGACATAGATTAACATTGGACCCTATGGGAAAATATTCAAATGCCTTCTTCTCAGAAACTACAAATATGATTAAAGCCAAACTGTACATGAATGTTCATTAGATGGTCCTCTACAAACTTTACGTTTTTTGTTCCGGTATGAAATTCAAAATGGCGGCTACGGCGGGACTTAGTTTAACATTGGACCCTATGGGGAAAATGTTTCAAAACGCTTCTTCTCTGAAACCACTTGGATAATTGAAACCAAACTGCCCAGGAATGATCATTGGAAGGTCCTCTACAAGGTGTGTGTTTTTTATGCCGATCGGAAATCCAAGATGGCCACCACTGCAGGACATAGATTAACATTGGACCCTATGGGAAAATGTTCAAATGCCTTCTTCTCAGAAACTGCAAATATGATTAAAGCCAAACTGTACATGAATGTTCATTGGATGGTCCTCTACAAACTGTACGTTTTTTGTTCCGATATGAAATTCAAAATGGCGGCTACGGCAGGACTTAGTTTAACATTGGACCCTATGGGGAAAATGTTTCAAAACGCTTCTTCTCTGAAACCACTTGGACAGTTGAAACCAAACTGCCTAGGAATGATCATTGGAAGGTCCTCTACAATTTTTTTTTTTTTATGCCGATCGGAAATCCAAGATGGCCGCCACCGCAATACATAGATTAACATTGGACCCTATGGGAAAATGTTCAAATGCCTTCTTCTCAGAAACTACAAATATGATTAAAGCCAAACTGTACATGAATGTTCATTGGATGGTCCTCTACAAACTGTACGTTTTTTGTTCCGATAAGAAATTCAAAATGGCGGCTACGGCAGGACTTAGTTTAACATTGGACCCTATGGAAAAAATGTTTCAAAATGCTTCTTCTCTGAAACCACTTGGATAATTGAAACCAAACTGCCCAGGAATGTTCATTGCAAGGTCCTCTACAAAGTTTCTGTTTTTTTATGCCGATCGAAAATTCAAGATGGCCGCCACCGCAGGACATAGATTAACATTGGACCCTATGGGAAAATGTTCAAATGCCTTCTTCTCAGAAACTACAAATATGATTAAAGCCAAACTGTACATGAATGTTCATTGGATGGTCCTCTACAACCTTAAGGTTTTTTGTTCCGATATGAAATTCAAAATGGCGGCTACGGCAGGACTTAGTTTAACATTGGACCCTATGGGAAAAGTGTTTCAAAATGCTTCTTCTCTGAAACCACTTGGACAGTTGAAACCAAACTGCCCAGGAATGATCATTGGAAGGTCCTCTACAAAGTTTCTGTTTTTTATGCCGATCGGATATCCAAGATGGCCGCCACCGCAGGACATAGATTAACATTGGACCCTAAGAGAAAATATTCAAATGCCTTCTTCTCAGAAACTACAAATATGATTAAAGCCAAACTGTACAAGAATGTTCATTAGATGGTCCTCTACAAACTGTACGTTTTTTGTTCCGGTATGAAATTCAAAATGGCGGCTACGGCGGGACTTAGTTTAACATTGGACCCTATGGGAAAAATGTTTCAAAACGCTTCTTCTCTGAAACCACTTGGATAATTGAAACCAAACTGCCCAGGAATGATCATTGGAAGGTCCTCTACAAGGTGTGTGTTTTTTATGCCGATGGGAAATCCAAGATGGCCACCACCGCAGGACATAGATTAACATTGGACCCTATGGGAAAATGTTCAAATGCCTTCTTCTCAGAAACTACAAATATGATTAAAGCCAAACTGTACATGAATGTTCATTGGATGGTCCTCTACAAACTTTACGTTTTTTGTTCTGATATGAAATTCAAAATGGCGGCTATGGCAGGACTTAGTTTAACATTGGACCCTATGGGAATTTTTTTTCAAAATGCTTCTTCTCTGAAACCACTTGGACAGTTGAAACCAAACTGCCCAGGAATGATCATTGGAAGGTCCTCTACAAATTTTATGCCGATCGGAAATCCAAGATGGCTGCCACCACAGGTCATAGTATTAACACAGAACCATATGGGGAAAATACAGAAATATATTCTTCTCTGAAGCTATTGCACTGATTGAACCTAAACTGTGCATCAATCATTGGAAGGTCCTTTACAAACTTTGTGTTTTTTATGTTGATCGTAATTCCAAGATGACTACCACTGCAGGACATAGTTTTTACATAGGACCAATTGGTTTTTTTTATTACCAGGTGAACGATACAGGCTCTTGAGAGCCTCTGGTTGATGGCACTAAACTTTGTCTGTTCTAACCAAAGGGAAATCACAAACCATGTACCCTTATTATTGATGGCAGTAAACTTTGTCTGTTCTAACCAAAGGGAAATCAATAACCATGTACCCTTATTATTGATGGCAGTAAACTTTGTCTGTTCTAACCAAAAGGAAATCACAAACCATGTACCTTTATTATTGATGGCAGTAAACTTTGTCTGTTCTAACCAAAAGGAAATCACAAACCATGTACCTTTATTATTGATGGCAGTAAACTTTGTCTGTTCTAACCAAAGGGAAATCAATAACCATGTACCCTTATTATTGATGGCAGTAAACTCTGTCTGTTCTAACCAAAGGGAAATCAATAACCATGTACCCTTATTATTGATGGCACTAAACTTTGTCTGTTCTAACCAAAAGGAAATCACAAACCGTGTACCCTTATTATTGATGGCAGTAAACTTTGTCTGTTCTAACCAAAAGGAAATCACAAACCATGTACCCTTATTATTGATGGCAGTAAACTTTGTCTGTTCTAACCAAAGGGAAATCACAAACCATGTACCCTTATTATTGATGGCAGTAAACTTTGTCTGTTCTAACCAAAGGGAAATCAATAACCATGTACCCTTATTATTGATGGCACTAAACTTTGTCTGTTCTAACCAAAAGGAAATCACAAACCATGTACCCTTATTATTGATGGCAGTAAACTTTGTCTGTTCTAACCAAAAGGAAATCACAAACCATGTACCCTTATTATTGATGGCACTAAACTTTGTCTGTTCTAACCAAAAGGAAATCACAAACCATGTACCCTTATTATTGATGGCACTAAACTTTGTCTGTTCTAACCAAAAGGAAATCACAAACCATGTACCCTTATTATTGATGGCAGTAAACTTTGTCTGTTCTAACCAAAAGGAAATCACAAACCATGTACCCTTATTATTGATGGCAGTAAACTTTGTCTGTTCTAACCAAAGGGAAATCACAAACCATGTACCCTTATTATTGATGGCAGTAAACTTTGTCTGTTCTAACCAAAGGGAAATCAATAACCATGTACCCTTATTATTGATGGCAGTAAACTTTGTCTGTTCTAACCAAAAGGAAATCACAAACCATGTACCCTTATTATTGATGGCAGTAAACTTTGTCTGTTCTAACCAAAGGGAAATCACAAACCATGTACCCTTATTATTGATGGCACTAAACTTTGTCTGTTCTAACCAAAGGGAAATCACAAACCATGTACCCTTATTATTGATGGCAGTAAACTTTGTCTGTTCTAACCAAAGGGAAATCAAAAACCATGTACCCTTATTATTGATGGCAGTAAACTTTGTCTGTTCTAACCAAAGGGAAATCACAAACCATGTACCCTTATTATTGATGGCGCTAAACTTTGTCTGTTCTAACCAAAGGGAAATCACAAACCATGTACCCTTATTATTGATGGCAGTAAACTTTGTCTGTTCTAACCAAAGGGAAATCACAAACCATGTACCCTTATTATTGATGGCACTAAACTTTGTCTGTTCTAACCAAAGGGAAATCACAAACCATGTACCCTTATTATTGATGGCAGTAAACTTTGTCTGTTCTAACCAAAGGGAAATCAAAAACCATGTACCCTTATTATTGATGGCAGTAAACTTTGTCTGTTCTAACCAAAGGGAAATCACAAACCATGTACCCTTATTATTGATGGCAGTAAACTTTGTCTGTTCTAACCAAAGGGAAATCAAAAACCATGTACCCTTATTATTGATGGCAGTAAACTTTGTCTGTTCTAACCAAAGGGAAATCACAAACCATGTACCCTTATTATTGATGGCAGTAAACTTTGTCTGTTCTAACCAAAGGGAAATCAAAAACCATGTACCCTTATTATTGATGGCAGTAAACTTTGTCTGTTCTAACCAAAGGGAAATCAAAAACCATGTACCCTTATTATTGATGGCAGTAAACTTTGTCTGTTCTAACCAAAAGGAAATCACAAACCATGTACCCTTATTATTGATGGCACTAAACTTTGTCTGTTCTAACCAAAAGGAAATCACAAACCATGTACCCTTATTATTGATGGCAGTAAACTTTGTCTGTTCTAACCAAAGGGAAATCACAAACCATGTACCCTTATTATTGATGGCAGTAAACTTTGTCTGTTCTAACCAAAGGGAAATCACAAAACCATGTACCCTTATTATTGATGGCACTAAACTTTGTCTGTTCTAACCAAAAGGAAATCACAAACCATGTACCTTTATTATTGATGGCAGTAAACTTTGTCTGTTCTAACCAAAAGGAAATCACAAACCATGTACCCTTATTATTGATGGCACTAAACTTTGTCTGTTCTAACCAAAAGGAAATCACAAACCATGTACCCTTATTATTGATGGCAGTAAACTTTGTCTGTTCTAACCAAAGGGAAATCACAAACCATGTACCTTTATTATTGATGGCAGTAAACTTTGTCTGTTCTAACCAAAGGGAAATCACAAACCATGTACCCTTATTATTGATGGCAGTAAACTTTGTCTGTTCTAACCAAAGGGAAATCACAAACCATGTACCTTTATTATTGATGGCAGTAAACTTTGTCTGTTCTAACCAAAGGGAAATCACAAACCATGTACCTTTATTATTGATGGCAGTAAACTTTGTCTGTTCTAACCAAAGGGAAATC
Organism: Bathymodiolus septemdierum; assembly: GCA_963383655.1. Lineage (NCBI taxonomy): Eukaryota > Metazoa > Mollusca > Bivalvia > Mytilida > Modiolidae > Bathymodiolus > Bathymodiolus septemdierum. The sequence continues at coordinate 157,759,272 of OY726517.1, forward strand.
ACAAACCATGTACCTTTATTATTGATGGCAGTAAACTTTGTCTGTTCTAACCAAAGGGAAATCACAAACCATGTACCCTTATTATTGATGGCACTAAGCTTTGTCTGTTCTAACCAAAGGGAAATCACAAACCATGTACCCTTATTATTGATGGCACTAAGCTTTGTCTGTTCTAACCAAAAGGAAATCACAAACCATGTACCCTTATTATTGATGGCAGTAAACTTTGTCTGTTCTAACCAAAGGGAAATCACAAACCATGTACCCTTATTATTGATGGCACTAAACTTTGTCTGTTCTAACCAAAGAGAAATCACAAACCATGTACCTTTATTATTGATGGCACTAAACTTTGTCTGTTCTAACCAAAGGGAAATCACAAACCATGTACCCTTATTATTGATGGCACTAAACTTTGTCTGTTCTAACCAAAGGGAAATCACAAACCATGTACCCTTATTATTGATGGCACTAAACTTTGTCTTTTCTAACCAAAGAGAAATCACAAACCATGTACCTTTATTATTGATGGCACTAAACTTTGTCTGTTCTAACCAAAGGGAAATCACAAACCATGTACCTTTATTATTGATGGCACTAAACTTTGTCTGTTCTAACCAAAGGGAAATCACAAACCATGTACCCTTATTATTGATGGCACTAAACTTTGTCTGTTCTAACCAAAGGGAAATCACAAACCATGTATCCTTATTATTGATGGCACTAAACTTTGTCTGTTCTAACCAAAGGGAAATCACAAACCATGTATCCTTATTATTGATGGCACTAAGCTTTGTCTGTTCTAACCAAAGGGAAATCACAAACCATGTACCCTTATTATTGATGGCAGTAAACTTTGTCTGTTCTAACCAAAGGGAAATCAAAAACCATGTACCCTTATTATTGATGGCAGTAAACTTTGTCTGTTCTAACCAAAAGGAAATCACAAACCATGTACCCTTATTATTGATGGCACTAAACTTTGTCTGTTCTAACCAAAAGGAAATCACAAACCATGTACCCTTATTATTGATGGCAGTAAACTTTGTCTGTTCTAACCAAAGGGAAATCACAAACCATGTACCCTTATTATTGATGGCAGTAAACTTTGTCTGTTCTAACCAAAGGGAAATCACAAACCATGTACCCTTATTATTGATGGCAGTAAACTTTGTCTGTTCTAACCAAAAGGAAATCACAAACCATGTACCCTTATTATTGATGGCAGTAAACTTTGTCTGTTCTAACCAAAAGGAAATCACAAACCATGTACCCTTATTATTGATGGCAGTAAACTTTGTCTGTTCTAACCAAAAGGAAATCACAGACCATGTACCCTTATTATTGATGGCAGTAAACTTTGTCTGTTCTAACCAAAGGGAAATCACAGAACATGTACCCTTATTATTGATGGCACTAAACTTTGTCTGTTCTAACCAAAGGGAAATCACAAACCATGTACCCTTATTATTGATGGCAGTAAACTTTGTCTGTTCTAACCAAAAGGAAATCACAAACCATGTACCCTTATTATTGATGGCACTAAACTTTGTCTGTTCTAACCAAAGGGAAATCACAAACCATGTACCCTTATTATTGATGGCAGTAAACTTTGTCTGTTCTGACCAAAAGGAAATCACAAACCATGTACCCTTATTATTGATGGCACTAAACTTTGTCTGTTCTGACCAAAAGGAAATCACAAACCATGTACCCTTATTATTGATGGCACTAAACTTTGTCTGTTCTAACCAAAGGGAAATCACAAACCATGTACCTTTATTATTGATGGCACTAAACTCTGTCTGTTCTAACCAACGGGAAATCACAAACCATGTACCCTTATTATTGATGGCAGTAAACTTTGTCTGTTCTAACCAAAGGGAAATCACAAACCATGTACCCTTATTATTGATGGCAGTAAACTCTGTCTGTTCTAACCAAAAGGAAATCACAAACCATGTACCCTTATTATTGATGGCACTAAACTTTGTCTGTTCTAACCAAAAGGAAATCACAAGCCATGTACCCTTATTATTGATGGCAGTAAACTTTGTCTGTTCTAACCAAAGGGAAATCACAAACCATGTACCCTTATTATTGATGGCAGTAAACTTTGTCTGTTCTAACCAAAAGGAAATCACAAACCATGTACCCTTATTATTGATGGCACTAAACTTTGTCTGTTCTAACCAAAGGGAAATCACAAACCATGTACCCTTATTATTGATGGCACTAAGCTTTGTCTGTTCTAACCAAAGGGAAATCACAAACCATGTACCCTTATTATTGATGGCAGTAAACTTTGTCTGTTCTAACCAAAGGGAAATCACAAACCATGTACCTTTATTATTGATGGCACTAAACTTTGTCTGTTCTAACCAAAGGGAAATCACAAACCATGTACCCTTATTATTGATGGCAGTAAACTTTGTCTGTTCTAACCAAAAGGAAATCACAAACCATGTACCCTTATTATTGATGGCACTAAACTTTGTCTGTTCTAACCAAAGGGAAATCACAAACCATGTACCCTTATTATTGATGGCACTAAGCTTTGTCTGTTCTAACCAAAAGGAAATCACAAACCATGTACCCTTATTATTGATGGCACTAAACTTTGTCTGTTCTAACCAAAAGGAAATCACAAGCCATGTACCCTTATTATTGATGGCAGTAAACTTTGTCTGTTCTAACCAAAGGGAAATCACAAACCATGTACCTTTATTATTGATGGCACTAAACTTTGTCTGTTCTAACCAAAGGGAAATCACAAACCATGTACCCTTATTATTGATGGCAGTAAACTTTGTCTGTTCTAACCAAAAGGAAATCACAAACCATGTACCCTTATTATTGATGGCAGTAAACTTTGTCTGTTCTAACCAAAGGGAAATTACAAACCATGTATCCTTATTATTGATGGCACTAAACTTTGTCTGTTCTAACCAAAGGGAAATCACAAACCATGTACCCTTATTATTGATGGCACTAAACTTTGTCTGTTCTAACCAAAAGGAAATCACAAACCATGTATCCTTATTATTGATGGCACTAAACTTTGTCTGTTCTAACCAAAGGGAAATCACAAACCATGTACCCTTATTATTGATGGCACTAAACTTTGTCTGTTCTAACCAAAAGGAAATCACAAACCATGTATCCTTATTATTGATGGCACTAAACTTTGTCTGTTCTAACCAAAGGGAAATCACAAACCATGTACCCTTATTATTGATGGCACTAAACTTTGTCTGTTCTAACGAAAGGGAAATCAATAACCATGTACCCTTATTATTGATGGCAGTAAACTTTGTCTGTTCTAACCAAAGGGAAATCACAAACCATGTACCCTTATTATTGATGGCAGTAAACTTTGTCTGTTCTAACCAAAAGGAAATCACAAACCATGTACCCTTATTATTGATGGCAGTAAACGTTGTCTGTTCTAACCAAAAGGAAATCACAAACCATGTATCCTTATTATTGATGGCACTAAACTTTGTCTGTTCTAACCAAAGGGAAATCACAAACCATGTACCCTTATTATTGATGGCACTAAACTTTGTCTGTTCTAACCAAAGGGAAATCACAAACCATGTACCCTTATTATTGATGGCACTAAACTTTGTCTGTTCTAACCAAAGGGAAATCACAAACCATGTATCCTTATTATTGATGGCACTAAACTTTGTCTGTTCTAACCAAAAGGAAATCACAAGCCATGTACCCTTATTATTGATGGCAGTAAACTTTGTCTGTTCTAACCAAAGGGAAATCACAAACCATGTACCTTTATTATTGATGGCACTAAACTTTGTCTGTTCTAACCAAAAGGAAATCACAAACCATGTACCCTTATTATTGATGGCACTAAACTTTGTCTGTTCTAACCAAAGGGAAATCAATAACCATGTACCCTTATTATTGATGGCACTAAACTTTGTCTGTTCTAACCAAAAGGAAATCACAAACCATGTACCCTTATTATTGATGGCAGTAAACTTTGTCTGTTCTAACCAAAAGGAAATCACAAACCATGTACCCTTATTATTGATGGCAGTAAACTTTGCCTGTTCTAACCAAAGGGAAATCACAAACCATGTACCCTTATTATTGATGGCACTAAACTTTGTCTGTTCTAACCAAAAGGAAATCACAAACCATGTACCCTTATTATTGATGGCACTAAGCTTTGTCTGTTCTAACCAAAGGGAAATCACAAACCATGTATCCTTATTATTGATGGCAGTAAACTTTGTCTGTTCTAACCAAAAGGAAATCACAAACCATGTACCTTTATTATTGATGGCACTAAACTTTGTCTGTTCTAACCAAAGGGAAATCACAAACCATGTACCCTTATTATTGATGGCAGTAAACTTTGTCTGTTCTAACCAAAGGGAAATCAATAACCATGTACCTTTATTATTGATGGCACTAAGCTTTGTCTGTTCTAACCAAAAGGAAATCACAAACCATGTACCTTTATTATTGATGGCACTAAGCTTTGTCTGTTCTAACCAAAAGGAAATCACAAACCATGTACCCTTATTATTGATGGCACTAAGCTTTGTCTGTTCTAACCAAAAGGAAATCACAAACCATGTACCCTTATTATTGATGGCACTAAACTTTGTCTGTTCTAACCAAAAGGAAATCACAAACCATGTACCCTTATTATTGATGGCACTAAACTTTGTCTGTTCTAACCAAAAGGAAATCACAAACCATGTACCCTTATTATTGATGGCACTAAACTTTGTCTGTTCTAACCAAAGGGAAATCACAAACCATGTACCCTTATTATTGATGGCACTAAACTTTGTCTGTTCTGACCAAAAGGAAATGACAAACCATGTACCCTTATTATTGATGGCAGTAAACTTTGTCTGTTCTAACCAAAGGGAAATCAATAACCATGTACCTTTATTATTGATGGCACTAAACTTTGTCTGTTCTAACCAAAAGAAAATCACAAACCATGTACCCTTATTATTGATGGCAGTAAACTTTGTCTGTTCTAACCAAAGGGAAATCAATAACCATGTACCCTTATTACTGATGGCACTAAGCTTTGTCTGTTCTAACCAAAAGGAAATCACAAACCATGTACCCTTATTATTGATGGCACTAAACTTTTTCTGTTCTAACCAAAGGGAAATCACAAACCATGTACCCTTATTATTGATGGCACTAAACTTTGTCTGTTCTAACCAAAAGGAAATCACAAACCATGTACCTTTATTATTGATGGCGCTAAACTTTGTCTGTTCTAACCAAAGGGAAATCACAAACCATGTACCCTTATTATTGATGGCACTAAACTTTGTCTGTTCTAACCAAAAGGAAATCACAAACCATGTACCTTTATTATTGATGGCACTAAACTTTGTCTGTTTTAACCAAAGGGAAATCACAAACCATGTACCCTTATTATTGATGGCACTAAACTTTGTCTGTTCTAACCAAAAGAAAATCAATAACCATATACCCTTATTATTGATGGCACTACACTTTGTCTGTTCTAACCAAAGGGAAATCACAGACCATGTACCCTTATTATTGATGGCACTAAACTTTGTCTGTTCTAACCAAAGGGAAATCACAGACCATGTACCTTTATTATTGATGGCAGTAAACTTTGTCTGTTCTAACCAAAAGGAAATCACAAACCATGTACCCTTATTATTGATGGCACTAAACTTTGTCTGTTCTAACCAAAAGGAAATCACAAACCATGTACCCTTATTATTGATGGCAGTAAACTTTGTCTGTTCTAACCAAAAGGAAATCACAAACCATGTACCTTTATTATTGATGGCACTAAACTTTGTCTGTTCTAACCAAAGGGAAATCACAAACCATGTACCCTTATTATTGATGGCACTAAACTTTTTCTGTTCTAACCAAAGGGAAATCACAAACCATGTACCTTTATTATTGATGGCACTAAACTTTGTCTGTTCTAACCAAAGGGAAATCACAAACCATGTACCTTTATTATTGATGGCAGTAAACTTTGTCTGTTCTAACCAAAAAGAAATCACAAACCATGTACCCTTATTATTGATGGCACTAAACTTTGTCTGTTCTAACCAAAGGGAAATCACAAACCATGTACCCTTATTATTGATGGCGCTAAACTTTGTCTGTTCTAACCAAAAGGAAATCACAAACCATGTACCTTTATTATTGATGGCACTAAACTTTGTCTGTTCTAACCAAAGGGAAATCACAAACCATGTACCCTTATTATTGATGGCACTAAACTTTTTCTGTTCTAACCAAAGGGAAATCACAAACCATGTACCCTTATTATTGATGGCACTAAACTTTGTCTGTTCTAACCAAAAGGAAATCACAAACCATGTACCTTTATTATTAGTTCACCTGGACCAAAGGTCCATGTGAACTATTGCCATCACTTGGCGTCCGTCGTCTGTCGTCTGTCGTCTGTTGTCTTTAAACTTTTCACATTTCAAGCTTCTTCTCCGAAACCACTTGGCCGATTGGAACCGAACTTAGCAGGAATGTTCCTTGGATGGTCCTCTACAAAGTTACTGTTTTTCGTTCCAGTCAAATATTCAATATGGCTGCCAGGGCCAATAATATGCTCTGATTGGCTGAAATTTCAAAGATCTTCTTCTCTGAAACTAATGAACTGACTGAACCCAAACTGTAAAGGAATGATCATTGGAATGTCCTTTACCAAGTTACTGTTTTTTATGCCGATCGGAAATCCAAGATGGCCACCATCGCAGGACATAGATTAACATTGGACCCTATGGGAAAATGTTCAAATGCCTTCTTCTCAGAAACTACAAATATGATTAAAGCCAAACTGTACATGAATGTTCATTGGATGGTCCTCTACAATCTTAAGGTTTTTTGTTCCGACATGAAATTCAAAATGGCGGCTACGGCAGGACTTAGTTTAACATTGGACCCTATGGGAAAAATGTTTCAAAATGCTTCTTCTCTGAAACCACTTGGACAGTTGAAACCAAACTGCCCAGGAATGATCATTGGAAGGTCCTCTACAAAGTTTCTGTTTTTTATGCCGATCGGAAATCCAAGATGGCCGCCACCGCAGGACATAGATTAACATTGGACCCTATGGGAAAATATTCAAATGCCTTCTTCTCAGAAACTACAAATATGATTAAAGCCAAACTGTACATGAATGTTCATTAGATGGTCCTCTACAAACTTTACGTTTTTTGTTCCGGTATGAAATTCAAAATGGCGGCTACGGCGGGACTTAGTTTAACATTGGACCCTATGGGGAAAATGTTTCAAAACGCTTCTTCTCTGAAACCACTTGGATAATTGAAACCAAACTGCCCAGGAATGATCATTGGAAGGTCCTCTACAAGGTGTGTGTTTTTTATGCCGATCGGAAATCCAAGATGGCCACCACTGCAGGACATAGATTAACATTGGACCCTATGGGAAAATGTTCAAATGCCTTCTTCTCAGAAACTGCAAATATGATTAAAGCCAAACTGTACATGAATGTTCATTGGATGGTCCTCTACAAACTGTACGTTTTTTGTTCCGATATGAAATTCAAAATGGCGGCTACGGCAGGACTTAGTTTAACATTGGACCCTATGGGGAAAATGTTTCAAAACGCTTCTTCTCTGAAACCACTTGGACAGTTGAAACCAAACTGCCTAGGAATGATCATTGGAAGGTCCTCTACAAATTTTTTGTTTTTTATGCCGATCGGAAATCCAAGATGGCCGCCACCGCAATACATAGATTAACATTGGACCCTATGGGAAAATGTTCAAATGCCTTCTTCTCAGAAACTACAAATATGATTAAAGCCAAACTGTACATGAATGTTCATTGGATGGTCCTCTACAAACTTTACGTTTTTTGTTCCGATAAGAAATTCAAAATGGCGGCTACGGCAGGACTTAGTTTAACATTGGACCCTATGGAAAAAATGTTTCAAAATGCTTCTTCTCTGAAACCACTTGGATAATTGAAACCAAACTGCCCAGGAATGTTCATTGGAAGGTCCTCTACAAAGTTTCTGTTTTTTTATGCCGATCGAAAATTCAAGATGGCCGCCACCGCAGGACATAGATTAACATTGGACCCTATGGGAAAATGTTCAAATGCCTTCTTCTCAGAAACTACAAATATGATTAAAGCCAAACTGTACATGAATGTTCATTGGATGGTCCTCTACAACCTTAAGGTTTTTTGTTCCGATATGAAATTCAAAATGGCGGCTACGGCAGGACTTAGTTTAACATTGGACCCTATGGGAAAAGTGTTTCAAAATGCTTCTTCTCTGAAACCACTTGGACAGTTGAAACCAAACTGCCCAGGAATGATCATTGGAAGGTCCTCTACAAAGTTTCTGTTTTTTATGCCGATCGGATATCCAAGATGGCCGCCACCGCAGGACATAGATTAACATTGGACCCTAAGAGAAAATATTCAAATGCCTTCTTCTCAGAAACTACAAATATGATTAAAGCCAAACTGTACAAGAATGTTCATTAGATGGTCCTCTACAAACTGTACGTTTTTTGTTCTGGTATGAAATTCAAAATGGCGGCTACGGCGGGACTTAGTTTAACATTGGACCCTATGGGAAAAATGTTTCAAAACGCTTCTTCTCTGAAACCACTTGGATAATTGAAACCAAACTGCCCAGGAATGATCATTGGAAGGTCCTCTACAAGGTGTGTGTTTTTTATGCCGATGGGAAATCCAAGATGGCCACCACCGCAGGACATAGATTAACATTGGACCCTATGGGAAAATGTTCAAATGCCTTCTTCTCAGAAACTACAAATATGATTAAAGCCAAACTGTACATGAATGTTCATTGGATGGTCCTCTACAACCTTAAGGTTTTTTGTTCCGATATGAAATTCAAAATGGCGGCTACGGCAGGACTTAGTTTAACATTGGACCCTATGGGAATTTTTTTTCAAAATGCTTCTTCTCTGAAACCACTTGGACAGTTGAAACCAAACTGCCCAGGAATGATCATTGGAAGGTCCTCTACAAATTTTATGCCGATCGGAAATCCAAGATGGCTGCCACCACAGGTCATAGTATTAACACAGAACCATATGGGGAAAATACAGAAATATATTCTTCTCTGAAGCTATTGCACTGATTGAACCTAAACTGTGCATCAATCATTGGAAGGTCCTTTACAAACTTTGTGTTTTTTATGTTGATCGTAATTCCAAGATGACTACCACTGCAGGACATAGTTTTTACATAGGACCAATTGGTTTTTTTTATTACCAGGTGAACGATACAGGCTCTTGAGAGCCTCTGGTTGATGGCACTAAACTTTGTCTGTTCTAACCAAAGGGAAATCACAAACCATGTACCCTTATTATTGATGGCAGTAAACTTTGTCTGTTCTAACCAAAGGGAAATCAATAACCATGTACCCTTATTATTGATGGCAGTAAACTTTGTCTGTTCTAACCAAAAGGAAATCACAAACCATGTACCTTTATTATTGATGGCAGTAAACTTTGTCTGTTCTAACCAAAAGGAAATCACAAACCATGTACCTTTATTATTGATGGCAGTAAACTTTGTCTGTTCTAACCAAAGGGAAATCAATAACCATGTACCCTTATTATTGATGGCAGTAAACTCTGTCTGTTCTAACCAAAGGGAAATCAATAACCATGTACCCTTATTATTGATGGCACTAAACTTTGTCTGTTCTAACCAAAAGGAAATCACAAACCATGTACCCTTATTATTGATGGCAGTAAACTTTGTCTGTTCTAACCAAAAGGAAATCACAAACCATGTACCCTTATTATTGATGGCAGTAAACTTTGTCTGTTCTAACCAAAGGGAAATCACAAACCATGTACCCTTATTATTGATGGCAGTAAACTTTGTCTGTTCTAACCAAAAGGAAATCACAAACCATGTACCCTTATTATTGATGGCAGTAAACTTTGTCTGTTCTAACCAAAAGGAAATCACAAACCATGTACCCTTATTATTGATGGCACTAAACTTTGTCTGTTCTAACCAAAAGGAAATCACAAACCATGTACCCTTATTATTGATGGCAGTAAACTTTGTCTGTTCTAACCAAAGGGAAATCACAAGCCATGTACCCTTATTATTGATGGCACTAAACTTTGTCTGTTCTAACCAAAGGGAAATCACAAACCATGTACCTTTATTATTGATGGCAGTAAACTTTGTCTGTTCTAACCAAAGGGAAATCAAAAACCATGTACCCTTATTATTGATGGCACTAAACTTTGTCTGTTCTAACCAAAGGGAAATCAATAACCATGTACCCTTATTATTGATGGCACTAAGCTTTGTCTGTTCTAACCAAAGGGAAATCACAAACCATGTACCCTTATTATTGATGGCAGTAAACTTTGTCTGTTCTAACCAAAGGGAAATCAAAAACCATGTACCCTTATTATTGATGGCAGTAAACTTTGTCTGTTCTAACCAAAAGGAAATCACAAACCATGTACCCTTATTATTGATGGCACTAAACTTTGTCTGTTCTAACCAAAGGGAAATCACAAACCATGTACCCTTATTATTGATGGCAGTAAACTTTGTCTGTTCTAACCAAAGGGAAATCAAAAACCATGTACCCTTATTATTGATGGCACTAAACTTTGTCTGTTCTAACCAAAGGGAAATCACAAACCATGTACCCTTATTATTGATGGCACTAAACTTTGTCTGTTCTAACCAAAGGGAAATCACAAACCATGTACCCTTATTATTGATGGCAGTAAACTTTGTCTGTTCTAACCAAAGGGAAATCACAAACCATGTATCCTTATTATTGATGGCACTAAACTTTGTCTGTTCTAACCAAAGGGAAATCACAAACCATGTACCCTTATTATTGATGGCAGTAAACTTTGTCTGTTCTAACCGAAGGGAAATCACAAACCATGTACCCTTATTATTGATGGCACTAAACTTTGTCTGTTCTAACCAAAGGGAAATCACAAACCATGTACCCTTATTATTGATGGCAGTAAACTTTGTCTGTTCTAACCAAAGGGAAATCACAAACCATGTACCCTTATTATTGATGGCACTAAACTCTGTCTGTTCTAACCAAAGGGAAATCAATAACCATGTACCCTTATTATTGATGGCACTAAGCTTTGTCTGTTCTAACCAAAGGGAAATCACAAACCATGTACCCTTATTATTGATGGCAGTAAACTTTGTCTGTTCTAACCAAAGGGAAATCACAAACCATGTACCCTTATTATTGATGGCAGTAAACTTTGTCTGTTCTAACCAAAAGGAAATCACAAACCATGTACCCTTATTATTGATGGCACTAAACTTTGTCTGTTCTAACCAAAAGGAAATCACAAACCATGTACCCTTATTATTGATGGCAGTAAACTTTGTCTGTTCTAACCAAAGGGAAATCACAAACCATGTACCCTTATTATTGATGGCAGTAAGCTTTGTCTGTTCTAACCAAAGGGAAATCACAAACCATGTACCCTTATTATTGATGGCAGTAAACTTTGTCTGTTCTAACCAAAAGGAAATCACAAACCATGTACCCTTATTATTGATGGCAGTAAACTTTGTCTGTTCTAACCAAAAGGAAATCACAAACCATGTACCCTTATTATTGATGGCAGTAAACTTTGTCTGTTCTAACCAAAAGGAAATCACAGACCATGTACCCTTATTATTGATGGCACTAAACTTTGTCTGTTCTAACCAAAGGGAAATCAATAACCATGTACCCTTATTATTGATGGCAGTAAACTTTGTCTGTTCTAACCAAAGGGAAATCACAAACCCTGTACCCTTATTATTGATGGCAGTAAACTTTGTCTGTTCTAACCAAAGGGAAATCACAGAACATGTACCCTTATTATTGATGGCAGTAAACTTTGTCTGTTCTAACCAAAAGGAAATCAATAACCATGTACCCTTATTATTGATGGCAGTAAACTTTGTCTGTTCTAACCAAAGGGAAATCACAAACCATGTACCCTTATTATTGATGGCAGTAAACTTTGTCTGTTCTGACCAAAAGGAAATCACAAACCATGTACCCTTATTATTGATGGCACTAAACTTTGTCTGTTCTGACCAAAAGGAAATCACAAACCATGTACCCTTATTATTGATGGCACTAAACTTTGTCTGTTCTAACCAAAGGGAAATCACAAACCATGTATCTTTATTATTGATGGCAGTAAACTTTGTCTGTTCTAACCAAAGGGAAATCACAGACCATGTACCCTTATTATTGATGGCAGTAAACTTTGTCTGTTCTAACCAAAAGGAAATCACAAGCCATGTACCCTTATTATTGATGGCAGTAAACTTTGTCTGTTCTAACCAAAGGGAAATCACAAACCATGTACCTTTATTATTGATGGCACTAAACTTTGTCTGTTCTAACCAAAAGGAAATCACAAACCATGTACCCTTATTATTGATGGCAGTAAACTTTGCCTGTTCTAACCAAAGGGAAATCACAAACCATGTACCCTTATTATTGATGGCACTAAACTTTGTCTGTTCTAACCAAAAGGAAATCACAAACCATGTACCCTTATTATTGATGGCACTAAACTTTGTCTGTTCTAACCAAAAGGAAATCACAAGCCATGTACCCTTATTATTGATGGCAGTAAACTTTGCCTGTTCTAACCAAAGGGAAATCACAAACCATGTACCCTTATTATTGATGGCAGTAAACTTTGTCTGTTCTAACCAAAAGGAAATCACAAACCATGTACCCTTATTATTGATGGCACTAAACTTTGTCTGTTCTAACCAAAGGGAAATCACAAACCATGTACCCTTATTATTGATGGCACTAAGCTTTGTCTGTTCTAACCAAAAGGAAATCACAAACCATGTACCCTTATTATTGATGGCACTAAACTTTGTCTGTTCTAACCAAAGGGAAATCACAAACCATGTACCCTTATTATTGATGGCAGTAAACTTTGCCTGTTCTAACCAAAGGGAAATCACAAACCATGTACCCTTATTATTGATGGCAGTAAACTTTGCCTGTTCTAACCAAAGGGAAATCACAAACCATGTACCCTTATTATTGATGGCAGTAAACTTTGTCTGTTCTAACCAAAGGGAAATCACAAACCATGTACCCTTATTATTGATGGCAGTAAACTTTGCCTGTTCTAACCAAAGGGAAATCACAAACCATGTACCCTTATTATTGATGGCAGTAAACTTTGTCTGTTCTAACCAAAGGGAAATCACAAACCATGTACCCTTATTATTGATGGCAGTAAACTTTGTCTGTTCTAACCAAAGGGAAATCACAAACCATGTACCCTTATTATTGATGGCAGTAAACTTTGCCTGTTCTAACCAAAGGGAAATCACAGACCATGTACCCTTATTATTGATGGCAGTAAACTTTGTCTGTTCTAACCAAAGGGAAATCACAAACCATGTACCCTTATTATTGATGGCAGTAAACTTTGTCTGTTCTAACCAAAAGGAAATCACAAACCATGTACCTTTATTATTGATGGCACTAAACTTTGTCTGTTCTAACCAAAAGGAAATCACAAACCATGTACCCTTATTATTGATGGCACTAAACTTTGTCTGTTCTAACCAAAAGGAAATCACAAGCCATGTACCCTTATTATTGATGGCAGTAAACTTTGCCTGCTCTAACCAAAGGGAAATCACAAACCATGTACCCTTATTATTGATGGCAGTAAACTTTGTCTGTTCTAACCAAAGGGAAATCACAAACCATGTACCCTTATTATTGATGGCACTAAACTTTGTCTGTTCTAACCAAAGGGAAATCACAAACCATGTACCCTTATTATTGATGGCACTAAACTTTGTCTGTTCTAACCAAAAGGGAAATCAATAACCATGTACCCTTATTATTGATGGCAGTAAACTTTGTCTGTTCTAACCAAAAGGAAATCACAAACCATGTACCCTTATTATTGATGGCACTAAACTTTGTCTGTTCTAACCAAAGGGAAATCACAAACCATGTACCTTTATTATTGATGGCACTAAGCTTTGTCTGTTCTAACCAAAAGGGAAATCAATAACCATGTACCCTTATTATTGATGGCAGTAAACTTTGTCTGTTCTAACCAAAAGGAAATCACAAACCATGTACCCTTATTATTGATGGCACTAAACTTTGTCTGTTCTAACCAAAGGGAAATCAATAACCATGTACCCTTATTATTGATGGCACTAAGCTTTGTCTGTTCTAACCAAAGGGAAATCACAAACCATGTACCTTTATTATTGATGGCACTAAACTTTGTCTGTTCTAACCAAAAGGAAATCACAAACCATGTACCTTTATTATTGATGGCACTAAACTTTGTCTGTTCTAACCAAAGGGAAATCAATAACCATGTACCCTTATTATTGATGGCAGTAAACTTTGTCTGTTCTAACCAAAAGGAAATCACAAACCATGTACCCTTATTATTGATGGCAGTAAACTTTGTCTGTTCTAACCAAAGGGAAATCACAAACCATGTACCTTTATTATTGATGGCACTAAACTTTGTCTGTTCTAACCAAAGGGAAATCACAAACCATGTACCTTTATTATTGATGGCAGTAAACTTTGTCTGTTCTAACCAAAGGGAAATCACAAACCATGTACCTTTATTATTGATGGCAGTAAACTTTGTCTGTTCTAACCAAAGGGAAATCACAAACCATGTACCCTTATTATTGATGGCACTAAACTTTGTCTGTTCTAACCAAAGGGAAATCACAAACCATGTACCTTTATTATTGATGGCACTAAACTTTGTCTGTTCTAACCAAAGGGAAATCAATAACCATGTACCCTTATTATTGATGGCAGTAAACTTTGTCTGTTCTAACCAAAAGGAAATCACAAACCATGTACCCTTATTATTGATGGCAGTAAACTTTGTCTGTTCTAACCAAAGGGAAATCACAAACCATGTACCTTTATTATTGATGGCACTAAACTTTGTCTGTTCTAACCAAAGGGAAATCACAAACCATGTACCTTTATTATTGATGGCAGTAAACTTTGTCTGTTCTAACCAAAGGGAAATCACAAACCATGTACCTTTATTATTGATGGCAGTAAACTTTGTCTGTTCTAACCAAAGGGAAATCACAAACCATGTATCCTTATTATTGATGGCACTAAACTTTGTCTGTTCTGACCAAAAAGAAATCACAAACCATGTACCCTTATTATTGATGGCAGTAAACTTTGTCTGTTCTAACCAAAAGGAAATCACAAACCATGTACCCTTATTATTGATGGCACTAAACTTTGTCTGTTCTAACCAAAGGGAAATCACAAACCATGTACCCTTATTATTGATGGCACTAAGCTTTGTCTGTTCTAACCAAAAGGAAATCACAAACCATGTACCCTTATTATTGATGGCACTAAACTTTGTCTGTTCTAACCAAAGGGAAATCACAAACCATGTACCCTTATTATTGATGGCAGTAAACTTTGCCTGTTCTAACCAAAGGGAAATCACAAACCATGTACCCTTATTATTGATGGCAGTAAACTTTGCCTGTTCTAACCAAAGGGAAATCACAAACCATGTACCCTTATTAATGATGGCAGTAAACTTTGTCTGTTCTAACCAAAGGGAAATCACAAACCATGTACCCTTATTATTGATGGCAGTAAACTTTGCCTGTTCTAACCAAAGGGAAATCACAAACCATGTACCCTTATTATTGATGGCAGTAAACTTTGTCTGTTCTAACCAAAGGGAAATCACAAACCATGTACCCTTATTATTGATGGCAGTAAACTTTGTCTGTTCTAACCAAAGGGAAATCACAAACCATGTACCCTTATTATTGATGGCAGTAAACTTTGCCTGTTCTAACCAAAGGGAAATCACAGACCATGTACCCTTATTATTGATGGCAGTAAACTTTGTCTGTTCTAACCAAAGGGAAATCACAAACCATGTACCCTTATTATTGATGGCAGTAAACTTTGCCTGTTCTAACCAAAGGGAAATCACAAACCATGTACCCTTATTATTGATGGCAGTAAACTTTGTCTGTTCTAACCAAAAGGAAATCACAAACCATGTACCCTTATTATTGATGGCAGTAAACTTTGTCTGTTCTAACCAAAGGGAAATCACAAACCATGTACCTTTATTATTGATGGCACTAAACTTTGTCTGTTCTAACCAAAAGGAAATCACAAACCATGTACCCTTATTATTGATGGCACTAAACTTTGTCTGTTCTAACCAAAAGGAAATCACAAGCCATGTACCCTTATTATTGATGGCAGTAAACTTTGCCTGCTCTAACCAAAGGGAAATCACAAACCATGTACCCTTATTATTGATGGCAGTAAACTTTGTCTGTTCTAACCAAAGGGAAATCACAAACCATGTACCCTTATTATTGATGGCACTAAACTTTGTCTGTTCTAACCAAAGGGAAATCACAAACCATGTACCCTTATTATTGATGGCACTAAACTTTGTCTGTTCTAACCAAAAGGGAAATCAATAACCATGTACCCTTATTATTGATGGCAGTAAACTTTGTCTGTTCTAACCAAAAGGAAATCACAAACCATGTACCCTTATTATTGATGGCACTAAACTTTGTCTGTTCTAACCAAAGGGAAATCACAAACCATGTACCTTTATTATTGATGGCACTAAGCTTTGTCTGTTCTAACCAAAAGGGAAATCAATAACCATGTACCCTTATTATTGATGGCAGTAAACTTTGTCTGTTCTAACCAAAAGGAAATCACAAACCATGTACCCTTATTATTGATGGCACTAAACTTTGTCTGTTCTAACCAAAGGGAAATCAATAACCATGTACCCTTATTATTGATGGCACTAAGCTTTGTCTGTTCTAACCAAAGGGAAATCACAAACCATGTACCTTTATTATTGATGGCACTAAACTTTGTCTGTTCTAACCAAAAGGAAATCACAAACCATGTACCTTTATTATTGATGGCACTAAACTTTGTCTGTTCTAACCAAAGGGAAATCAATAACCATGTACCCTTATTATTGATGGCAGTAAACTTTGTCTGTTCTAACCAAAAGGAAATCACAAACCATGTACCCTTATTATTGATGGCAGTAAACTTTGTCTGTTCTAACCAAAGGGAAATCACAAACCATGTACCTTTATTATTGATGGCACTAAACTTTGTCTGTTCTAACCAAAGGGAAATCACAAACCATGTACCTTTATTATTGATGGCAGTAAACTTTGTCTGTTCTAACCAAAGGGAAATCACAAACCATGTACCTTTATTATTGATGGCAGTAAACTTTGTCTGTTCTAACCAAAGGGAAATCACAAACCATGTACCCTTATTATTGATGGCAGTAAACTTTGTCTGTTCTAACCAAAGGGAAATCACAAACCATGTACCTTTATTATTGATGGCACTAAACTTTGTCTGTTCTAACCAAAGGGAAATCAATAACCATGTACCCTTATTATTGATGGCAGTAAACTTTGTCTGTTCTAACCAAAAGGAAATCACAAACCATGTACCCTTATTATTGATGGCAGTAAACTTTGTCTGTTCTAACCAAAGGGAAATCACAAACCATGTACCTTTATTATTGATGGCACTAAACTTTGTCTGTTCTAACCAAAGGGAAATCACAAACCATGTACCTTTATTATTGATGGCAGTAAACTTTGTCTGTTCTAACCAAAGGGAAATCACAAACCATGTACCTTTATTATTGATGGCAGTAAACTTTGTCTGTTCTAACCAAAGGGAAATCACAAACCATGTATCCTTATTATTGATGGCACTAAACTTTGTCTGTTCTGACCAAAAAGAAATCACAAACCATGTACCTTTATTATTGATGGCACTAAACTTTGTCTGTTCTAACCAAAGGGAAATCACAAACCATGTACCCTTATTATTGATGGCAGTAAACTTTGTCTGTTCTAACCAAAGGGAAATCACAAACCATGTACCCTTATTATTGATGGCAGTAAACTTTGTCTGTTCTAACCAAAGGGAAATCACAAACCATGTACCCTTATTATTGATGGCACTAAACTTTGTCTGTTCTAACCAAAGGGAAATCACAAACCATGTACCCTTATTATTGATGGCAGTAAACTTTGTCTGTTCTAACCAAAGGGAAATCACAAACCATGTACCCTTATTATTGATGGCAGTAAACTTTGTCTGTTCTAACCAAAGGGAAATCACAAACCATGTACCCTTATTATTGATGGCACTAATCTTTGTCTGTTCTAACCAAAGGGAAATCACAAACCATGTACCCTTATTATTGATGGCAGTAAACTTTGTCTGTTCTAACCAAAGGGAAATCACAAACCATGTACCCTTATTATTGATGGCACTAAGCTTTGTCTGTTCTAACCAAAGGGAAATCAATAACCATGTACCCTTATTACTGATGGCACTAAACTTTGTCTGTTCTAACCAAAAGGAAATCACAAACCATGTACCCTTATTATTGATGGTACTAAGCTTTGTCTGTTCTAACCAAAGGGAAATCACAAACCATGTACCCTTATTATTGATGGCAGTAAACTTTGTCTGTTCTAACCAAAAGGAAATCACAAACCATGTACCCTTATTATTGATGGCACTAAACTTTGTCTGTTCTAACCAAAGGGAAATCACAAACCATGTACCCTTATTATTGATGGCAGTAAACTTTGTCTGTTCTAACCAAAAGGAAATCACAAACCATGTACCCTTATTATTGATGGCAGTAAGCTTTGTCTGTTCTAACCAAAGGGAAATCACAAACCATGTACCCTTATTATTGATGGCACTAAACTTTGTCTGTTCTAACCAAAAGGAAATCACAAACCATGTACCTTTATTATTGATGGCACTAAGCTTTGTCTGTTCTAACCAAAGGGAAATCACAAACCATGTACCCTTATTATTGATGGCAGTAAACTTTGTCTGTTCTAACCAAAAGGAAATCACAAACCATGTACCTTTATTATTGATGGCACTAAACTTTGTCTGTTCTAACCAAAGGGAAATCACAAACCATGTACCCTTATTATTGATGGCAGTAAACTTTGTCTGTTCTAACCAAAAGGAAATCACAAAC
This sequence comes from Bathymodiolus septemdierum, assembly GCA_963383655.1. Lineage (NCBI taxonomy): Eukaryota > Metazoa > Mollusca > Bivalvia > Mytilida > Modiolidae > Bathymodiolus > Bathymodiolus septemdierum. Next base: position 157,778,408 of record OY726517.1, read on the forward strand.
CATGTACCCTTATTATTGATGGCAGTAAACTTTGTCTGTTCTAACCAAAGGGAAATCACAAACCATGTACCCTTATTATTGATGGCAGTAAACTTTGTCTGTTCTAACCAAAAGGAAATCACAAACCATGTACCCTTATTATTGATGGCACTAAACTTTGTCTGTTCTAACCAAAGGGAAATCACAAACCATGTACCCTTATTATTGATGGCAGTAAACTTTGTCTGTTCTAACCAAAGGGAAATCACAAACCATGTACCCTTATTATTGATGGCACTAAACTTTGTCTGTTCTAACCAAAGGGAAATCACAAACCATGTACCCTTATTATTGATGGCAGTAAACTTTGTCTGTTCTAACCAAAAGGAAATCACAAACCATGTACCCTTATTATTGATGGCACTAAGCTTTGTCTGTTCTAACCAAAAGGAAATGACAAACCATGTACCTTTATTATTGATGGCACTAAACTTTGTCTGTTCTAACCAAAGGGAAATGACAAACCATGTACCCTTATTATTGATGGCACTAAACTTTGTCTGTTCTAACCAAAGGGAAATCACAAACCATGTACCCTTATTATTGATGGCACTAAACTTTGTCTGTTCTAACCAAAGGGAAATCACAAACCATGTACCTTTATTATTGATGGCAGTAAACTTTGTCTGTTCTAACCAAAGGGAAATCAATAACCATGTACCCTTATTATTGATGGCACTAAACTTTGTCTGTTCTAACCAAAGGGAAATCACAAACCATGTACCCTTATTATTGATGGCAGTAAACTTTGTCTGTTCTAACCAAAAGGAAATCACAAACCATGTACCCTTATTATTGATGGCACTAAACTTTGTCTGTTCTAACCAAAGGGAAATCACAAACCATGTACCCTTATTATTGATGGCACTAAACTTTGTCTGTTCTAACCAAAGGGAAATCACAAACCATGTACCCTTATTATTGATGGCACTAAACTTTGTCTGTTCTAACCAAAAGGAAATCACAAACCATGTACCCTTATTATTGATGGCACTAAACTTTGTCTGTTCTAACCAAAGGGAAATCACAAACCATGTACCCTTATTATTGATGGCAGTAAACTTTGTCTGTTCTAACCAAAAGGAAATCACAAACCATGTACCTTTATTATTGATGGCACTAAGCTTTGTCTGTTCTAACCAAAGGGAAATCACAAACCATGTACCTTTATTATTGATGGCACTAAACTTTGTCTGTTCTAACCAAAGGGAAATCACAGACCATGTACCCTTATTATTGATGGCACTAAACTTTGTCTGTTCTAACCAAAAGGAAATCACAAACCATGTACCCTTATTATTGATGGCACTAAACTTTGTCTGTTCTAACCAAAAGGAAATCACAAACCATGTACCCTTATTATTGATGGCAGTAAACTTTGTCTGTTCTAACCAAAAGGAAATCACAAACCATGTATCCTTATTATTGATGGCACTAAACTTTGTCTGTTCTAACCAAAGGGAAATCACAAACCATGTACCCTTATTATTGATGGCACTAAACTTTGTCTGTTCTAACCAAAGGGAAATCACAAACCATGTACCTTTATTATTGATGGCAGTAAACTTTGTCTGTTCTGACCAAAGGGAAATCACAAACCATGTACCCTTATTATTGATGGCAGTAAACTTTGTCTGTTCTAACCAAAGGGAAATCACAAACCATGTACCCTTATTATCTCCCCGCGATAGCGGTGAGGGGAGTAATAGCGGCTGTCTGTCCGTCCGTCACACTTTCTTGTTTACACGATAACTTGATTGAACATGAATAAATTTGAATAATTTTATGCATGTTGCTTGTAATTATCATTATCTTGGATGGGTTCTAACATGGAAATATTTGAAGCAAGGGTTTTGGGGGGAAATCTTAGTTTTTGGTTGAAAAATCACCAATATTGAAAATTGTGTCTCGTTTACGAGATAACTTTAGTAAACATGGATAGATTTGAATATTTTTTTGCATGTGGTTTGTAATTATCATTATTATACTTTACTATAGAAACCAAGCAAGAAATAATTAAGATATTTTAAAGTTTTATTCCATGGAACAAGAAATAACTCATTATTCCCGCGGCAAACTGCACATAGGTCAAATAACTGTGAGGGAATCTGCACGTAGCACAAAATAACTGTTTGAAATTGGCAGGCTTTTGCACGTCGAACCAATAACTAGTTATTTCCCTCATATTAGTTCAATATAATAATACAGTCATGTCCTTCATGAGAAGTTAATATCCATAATTATTAAATCTCGAAAGGGTTATAACTTCTCATGAAGGCCATAATTGTATATTATCTTGGATGGGTTCTAACATGGAAATATTTGAAGCAAGAATTTTGGGGAAAATCTTAGTTTTTGGTTGAAAAATCACCGATTTTTGAGAATTGCGTCTTGTTTACGCGATGACTTCAGTAAACATGAATAGATTTGAATAATTTTTTGCATGTGGCTTGTAATTATCATTATCTTGGATGGGTTCTTACATGGAAAATTTATGAAGCAAGGGTTTTGAGGGAAAATCTTAGTTTTGGGTTGAACAATCACAAATTTTGAGAATTGTGTCTTGTTTGCGCGATAACTTCAGTAAACATGGATAGATTTAAATAATGTTTTGCATGGGGCTTGTAATTATCATTATCTTGGATGGGTTTTTACATGGAAATATTTGAAGCAAGGGTTTTGGGGGGAAATCTATATTTACATCAGGTTTACAGTGTTCAAAGTGGAGTACCGTATTTAGGGTTGCATAATGCGCATTGGTGCATAATGCGCACCCCCTCTTGGCCTTGAAAATCTCGGAAATGCAAGAATTAAATATCAATTGTATATATTTTTCAGTCCTTTGAACATGTTTCATTTGCTAGGAGAATTTAAGAACCATTTATCTCTTTTCATCTTCAGTAAAGTTGCAAAATATTAAATGTGTTGGGTTTTATTGGCATTTTCATATGATGTTTTTATTATACGGATGTTGTGTAATGGATTCGAAATCTAGTACAGCATCGGTAAATATAAGTTTAAATTCCGGATCTGAACATAAATTAACGCAGTTGATAGTTGAAGATGACAGAAAATAATGATATAGAATAAAGAAAGGCAAACAATTGTCACTTATTATGACATTTTGTGGAAAAGTGTCCAAACAATTTAAGAAATATTTAACTTTGCATGTTGACAATAGCAAACACAAAAAAAACATGTGATTTCCCAGTCTGGGAAAGAGTGAAACCCATTGTTCCTGTTTATAATGCGCACCACTCCTACAAAATAAAGAATCTGGGCAAATCCTGCGCATTATGCAACCCTAAATACGGTACTTCTTGTATATTATTCAGATCATGCTGCAATATACTCCATCCTTCAATAAAGTATGTTATCCATTAAGACTGCAAGGCTGCTTTCTATAAATATATAAAGCTAAATATTACGCAAGTGCGGGGGGATACGTCTTGCACTAGGCAGTTCTTTTATTATTGATGGCACTAAAGTTTGTCTGTTCTAACCAAAGGGAAATCACAAACCATGTACCCTTATTATTGATGGCACTAAACTTTGTCTGTTCTAACCAAAGGGAAATCACAAACCATGTACCCTTATTATTGATGGCACTACTAGACTGTACCTCTTCTAAAGGGGGACACTAACCTTAAAACCATAAAAACGTGGGGGACACTAACCTTAAAACCCCCCCAAAAAAGTGGGGGAGACTAAGCTTAAAACATTATTGAATCTTTTTACCAGATCTGTGATGACAGACTATTTAAAGAGGCATGAGGAGAAAGAAATGGGTATTACACATAAACCTGCTTCAGACAGTATGAATCCATTCCAAGACAAATCTCCCACAAAAACTGGAGGTCATGGGTCACAGATTACAGGAATGGCAATGAATAAAACACAGAAACCTGGAGGACAGATGATCTTGGTTATGTTACTACGGTTACGCCAATGTTGTTGCCACCTTAGTTTAATGAAAGATGTAAGTAAATCATTTTTGTAGATATAATTCTTAGCTGATTATAAAATGTAAGTAACTCATTTTTGTAGATATAATCAGTTTTTAGTTTAAACATATTTTATTTGCCAAATAAATAGACAAAATTGATTAGACACAAGTTAAACAAACTTATGAAATCTTCTCCAAATTACAATTTGTTGCATTAAAGAAATACATAAAAGGTATGCAATTATTATATATAGCACTAATAACGAATCGATGATAAATATTCACAAACAGAAGAAAAAATAAAATTAAGATGGATTCATATGATGTGCATGTTCGCCCAATTCAATTCCAGTTATTAGATAAGGAATCTTTTTGAAATTTAATATAATCAAAACATATTTAAGTATAATACAATGTTGTTCATCAGTTAAATTGACATTGCTACATGTCAGAAATTTGATATCTAGAGTATAGCAGGTTGTAGCCCTGTTGAGATTACCTATCAATGTAGATATAATTCTTAGCTGATTATAAGATGTTATTTTGTTATCTGGTCTAGAGATGCCAGTCAAAAATCAATTACAGGGGATGCTTGCTGTTTTTGAACCATTAGATAGAGCTCAATCTAAGAAGAATTTTGAGTCTTCATTTGTAAAAATCGGATGAAAGGTTCAAAAGTTATGAGCATTTGAAATTGCCTATTTTTGGTCAATAATTTTCCAAAGATGGCCGCCATCAATAATGGTTTTAATGACTGTTTTAGAGTTCTGATTTTTTGTGTAAACAGCAGATAATGTCTACTTTTGTTTTTTCCCATAGATTATAAGTTATTCTGTCAGAAAAATGAAACTGAACATGTTTGAAATAATATTTGCCACTTGTTTTACAGTCCAAAATGTGTCTCGGAGCCACTTTTGATCTTGACCGAAAGGTCCATTATGGCTCACATTGCCATAATTTTGTCAGAAAATAACTTATCTGACATCATAATAGAAGAAATTGTGTGTAGAAATACTTGTTTTGAGTGCAATTATAACATATGAATCACCTTTTACATCTTTTTGTGGAATTATGAATCCATAAAGGTGGGTGTGCAATTGGTGTTCAACACTATTTGAGATTGGCACGGTTTCACAGCAGTTATATGGAAAAATGACACAAAAAGCTTTATATTTCCTAAACTAAAAATGATATCCGTACAAAATTTTGAAGACAATACCACAGTGTTGTGCACGTCCTGTTGGAAGTGATGAGTTTTTTTCGACACAAGAAATGGCGGCCATTTTTTCATAAAATTCCTCAGACAGGGAACCTGTTCCAAGATAATTTGATCAATTTTTGTATCAATTTAATTAATATCACTGAAAAAAATGGATATGGAGGTTTGTACCAATGACCTCTTATTTGTTTTAGCATTTTATTACAGAATAATTGTCATATTGGTGGCCATTTTGAAAACAAAATGGCTGTCATTGCTTTAAAATTTGTTGCGCAAATTTGTGTTTTTTAAGATTACTCTGTCGTTTCTAGTCAGAATTTGATCATCAAGGTACCAAATTAAAGATATTTAAAAAATCTATAACCTCAAGTAAGTAATAACTTAAACTAAATACTTTTCATTTCATATATACCACCAATATGTAATCCCCCCAAGGGGTGAAGATTCCAGACACCTACCCATTGCCGAAAATTTAACTGGTCGGCTTGATATACATGTAGGTGTTTTTGTTTTCCTACCTCAATGTCTTGCAATCATAACGTAGCTGTACAATTGCTGAAAGTGATGTCATATGCCTCAACGACCCAACAAGCATGATAGTGAAACACCTCTAAACTGAACTTCCTTAAGATCAGCTTGTGCTTAAAATAGATGGATATTATTTGCACGGTTTACACATTTCCTACAAAAGGCTACATCTGGAACCTGGAACTTTATTTAAAATAAAGTTATGTTGTTTATATAGGATGCTGTTTATATTCAGGTTTCCCTTTATTACAATTTGAGCAATTAAATTTGTTTCAGTCTTACTCTCTGTGTTGTTTGAATCCCGCTCATGGTAACTTAAGGTGTACTTGATACCACATTATTGTGTGATAAAATTCGTCAGTTACTTGCAACTGAACAGATCTGTGGTTTTCTCCAGGTACTCCGGTTTACTCCACCAATAAAACTGACCACCACGATATAGCTGAAATATTGTTGAAAGTGGCATTAAACACCATAACCCAACTTCTAACCCTACTCTCCGACTCCGTGTCAAAGTTTCAGTCTTGCTCATTACTATTCTAATTTGCTTCTTAAAACATGTTCAATGAAAACAACAAAATATTAAGTTCATTCATTTATTATTCAGGAAATATCTGGTGTATTTTTGAAATACATCATCTATTGTCACATGTATTGTGGTCTGAATAAATCCAGCTACATGTAAACAAAATATTTCATTATGATATAAATTATGGACTCAGCTGTATATTATCCTGCAGTCCTAAGTTCAGGTAATATCCCAAGGCCAGCTTGGATCACATGTCTTTGACCAGCAAAGCATACCGTCAGGTAAACTGGAAAAAACAACAGAAGGGACCACAAAGAAACAGTTCTAACTACATTGTACTTATTATCCTTTCATAACTACTATTATAATAAATATAAATTCACAATGTATTTAGGCAAAAAAATTACCAGAGTATTGTTACAGTTGGTATCTTACAAAATTATATACAAAAAACATTAAGTAAAAATAAACTACGAATGCTACTTACCTTCAATTATTTTTTGATAGACGTAAAGCAAATCATTTATTTGTCAACTTTATTTGCTGCCGAACCGGAAGTTATGGGCACATTGGCTAAATTTTAAAAACAAGAACGTCCGTCTGCTGTGAAAAAAGACAAATAGGTAGGGGACAAAGCAATGTTTGGTACAAATAAACTATGTATGAAAGGGATTTACCTTCCAACATTCCAACATAGCATTATTTTACGGGTGAACGAAGGTTACAAAAAATTTACACAGTTTGACAACCTTTGGAGGGAAAAACTTGTTTCATTACTTGTGTCTTTATATATATAATATTACAGATTTTATACAGATTTTTCTCTATTTCGCCAGATAAAACGTCAAGATACTGTGAACTGTGTTACAACCAGCGTCGTTGACGTTACTATTTACTTTCCACTTCCAGCGATGTATGACGTTCTCCTTCAGACATGTTTAGGGGCGTTTTGAATACTAAAAATCAGCTATGTTCCCGATCTAATATGGTTGAGATGGTATGTTCCTACCTTGATATTGTAGCGCAAAATACAAATATCGCCATCGGAGAACGCTACTCCAAATTTTTCATTGAATCGTTCATCTTGGAACTTTTCAGATGACCATTTTCCGTTTAGCATGCTGAGGAAATCGGAAGCGACTGTGACCATGCGCAAGCTACGAATCTGCTCTTTAATTGGTGAAAAAACCGTGCCACGAATGGTAAAATTCGAAAACAGTGATTCCGATTCGAACACGTTGTATTTAAACGATTCCATATTAAAAGAAACAAAATTGTTAAGATTTTAAACAATGTTTAGATAATTAATTAATGTAAGCAAATTATATCTTTATATAGTTTTATCTGTAAAAATCATGGTGCTACATTTTTTTGGGTATTTGCCAGCTTCCATGGATACTCGACCATGATTGAATATTTACATACTAAATTCAAATAAAAGTAAACAAAATGTTATTGCATATTTATAGACCAATGAAAAGAAATACCAGTGTTTCTGCTAATATTCTCGAAAAGGGAAAGGTAGTATAAGTAGACAAAACATATATTTTTACCGAGGTTATACAGAACAAGGATCTGACTTTAACTTTGTCCAAAAATATCAATAAAAACTTGGGGAGACATGAAAAATTGGGGTCAATACCAAAAATTTGAAACTAAATACAATTACATTGTGAATTTATATTTATTATAATAGTAGTTATGAAAGGATAATAAGTACAATGTAGTTAGAACTGTTTCTTTGTGGTCCCTTCTGTTGTTTTTTCCAGTTTACCTGACAGTATGCTTTGCTGGTCAAAGACATGTGGTCCAAGCTGGCCTTGGGATATTACCTGAACTTAGGACTGCAGGATAATATACAGCTGAGTCCATAATTTATGTCATAATGAAATATTTAGTTTTACATGTAGCTGGATTTATTCAGACCACAATACATGTGACAATAGATGATGTATTTCAAAAATACACCAGATATTTCCTGAATAATAAATGAATGAACTTAATATTTTGTTGTTTTCTTTGAACATGTTTTAAGAAGCAAATTAGAATAGTAATGAGCAAGACTGAAACTTTGACACGGAGTCGGAGAGTAGGGTTAGAGATTGGGTTATGGTGTTTAATGCCACTTTCAACAATATTTCAGTTATATCGTGGTGGTCAGTTTTATTGGTGGAGTAAACTGGAGTACCTGGAGAAAACCACAGATCTGTTCAGTTGCAAGTCACTGACAAATTTTATCACACAATAATGTGGTATCAAGTACACCTTAAGTTACCATGAGTGGGATTCAAACGACACAGAGAGTAAGACTGAAACAAATTTAATTGCTCAAATTGTAATAAAGGGAAACCTGAATATAAACAGCATCCTATATAAACAACATAACTTTATTTTAAATAAAGTTCCAGGTTCCAGATGTAGCCTTTTGTAGGAAATGTGTAAACCGTGCAAATAATATCCATCTATTTTAAGCACAAGCTGATCTTAAGGAAGTTCAGTTTAGAGGTGTTTCACTATCATGCTTGTTGGGTGGTTGATGCATATAACATCACTTTCAGCAATTGTACAGCTACATTATGATAGCAAGACATTGAGGTAGGAAAGCAAAAACACCTACACAGTGATTAGGATTAAAATTTTAATAATGGGACATTTTCTATTGACATTCAGAATTTCAATGGGCCATTCTTTAATATTCTTTGTAAATATTTCTGATTTCAATGGGACATTTTCAGATGGAATGTGATAAATTTTGCATAGCCCCCTCTAATCCCAATCACTGCCTACATGTATATCAAGCTGGCCAGTTAAATTTTCGGCAATGGGTAGGTGTCTGGAATCTTCACCCCTTGGAAGGATTACATATTGGTGGTATATATGAAATGAAAAGTATTTAGTTTAAGTTATTAGTTACTTGAAGTTATAGATTTTTTAAATATCTTTAATTTGATACCTTGATGATCAAATTCTGACTAGAAACAACAGAGTAATCTTAAAAAACATAAATTTGCGCAACAAATTTTAAAGCAATGGCAGCCATTTTGTTTTCAAAATGGCCACCAATATGACAATTATTCCGTAATAAAATGCTAAAACAAATAAGAGGTCATTGGTACAAACCTCCATATCCATTTTTTTCAGTGATATTAATTATATTGATAAAAAAATTGATCAAATTATCTTGGAACAGGTTCCCTGTCTGAGGAATTTTATGAAAAAATGGTGGCCATTTTGAACATGGCCGCCATTTCTTGTGTCGAAAAAAAACATCACGTCCAACAGAACGTGCACAACACTGTGGTATTGTCTTCAACATTTTGTACGGATATCATTTTTAGTTTAGGAAATATGAAGCTTTTTGTGTCATTTTTCCATATAACTGCTGTGAAACGGTGCCAATCTCAAATAGTTTTGAACACTAATTGTACACCCACCTTTATGGATTCATAATTCCACAAAAAGATGTAAAAGGTGATTCATATGTTATAATTGCACTCAAAACAAGTATTTCTACACACAATTTCTTCTATTATGATGTCAGATAAGTTATTTTCTGACAAAATTATGACAATGTGAGCCATAATGGACCTTTCAGTCAAGATCAAAAGTGACTCCGAGACACATTTTGGATAGTAAAACAAATGATAAATATTACTTCAAACATGCTCAGTTTCATTTTTCTGACAGAATAACTTATAATTTATGGGAGAAAACAAAAGTAGAGACATTATTGATGGTGGCCATCCTGGGAAAATTATTGACCAAAAATAGGCAATTTCAAATGCTCATAACTTTTGAACCCTTCATCCGATTTTTACAAATGAAGGCTCAAAATTCTTCTTAGATTGAGCTCTATCTAATGGTTCAAAAACAGCAAGCATCCCCTGTAATTGATTTTTGACTGGCATCTCTAACAGTTATCTCCATTCTAAATATTATTTACATGTAGCAGAATGGTTAATATTATTTACATGTAGCAGAATGGTTAATATTATTTACATGTAGCAGAATGGTTAATATCATTTACATGTAGCAGAATGGTTAATATCATTTACATGTAGCAGAATGGTTAATATTATTTACATGTAGCAGAATGGTTAATATCATTTACATGTAGCAGAATGGTTAATATTATTTACATGTAGCAGAATGGTTAATATCATTTACATGTAGCAGAATGGTTAATATTATTTACATGTAGCAGAATGGTTAATATCATTTACATGTAGCTGAATGGTTAATATTATTTACATGTAGCAGAATGGTTAATATTATTTACATGTAACAGAATGGTTAATATTATTTACATGTAGCTGAATGGTTAATATCATTTACATGTAGCAGAATGGTTAATATTATTTACATGTAGCAGAATGGTTAATATTATTTACATGTAACAGAATGGTTAATATCATTTACATGTAGCAGAATGGTTAATATCATTTACATGTAGCAGAATGGTTAATATCATTTACATGTAGCAGAATGGTTAATATTATTTACATGTAGCAGAATGGTTAATATTATTTACATGTAGCAGAATGGTTAATATCATTTACATGTAGCTGAATGGTTAATATTATTTACATGTAGCAGAATGGTTAATATTATTTACATGTAACAGAATGGTTAATATCATTTACATGTAGCAGAATGGTTAATATTATTTACATGTAGCAGAATGGTTAATATTATTTACATGTAGCTGAATGGTTAATATTATTTACATGTAGCAGAATGGTTAATATTATTTACATGTAGCAGAATGGTTAATATCATTTACATGTAGCAGAATGGTTAATATTATTTACATGTAGTAGAATGGTTAATATCATTTACATGTAGCAGAATGGTTAATATCATTTACATGTAGCAGAATGGTTAATATTATTTACATGTAGCAGAATGGTTAATATTATTTACATGTAGCAGAATGGTTAATATTATTTACATGTAGCAGAATGGTTAATATTATTTACATGTAGCTGAATGGTTAATATCATTTACATGTAGCAGAATGGTTAATATTATTTACATGTAGCAGAATGGTTAATATCATTTACATGTAGCAGAATGGTTAATATTATTTACATGTAGCAGAATGGTTAATATTATTTACATGTAGCTGAATGGTTAATATCATTTACATGTAGCAGAATGGTTAATATTATTTACATGTAGCAGAATGGTTAATATTATTTACATGTAGCAGAATGGTTAATATCATTTACATGTAGCAGAATGGTTAATATCATTTACATGTAGCAGAATGGTTAATATTATTTACATGTAGCAGAATGGTTAATATGATTTACATGTAGCAGAATGGTTAATATCATTTACATGTAGCAGAATGGTTAATATTATTTACATGTAGTAGAATGGTTAATATTATTTACATGTAGCAGAATGGTTAATATTATTTACATGTAGTAGAATGGTTAATATTATTTACATGTAGCTGAATGGTTAATATCATTTACATGTAGCAGAATGGTTAATATTATTTACATGTAGCAGAATGGTTAATATTATTTACATGTAGCAGAATGGTTAATATTATTTACATGTAGCAGAATGGTTAATATCATTTACATGTAGCTGAACGGTTAATATCATTTACATGTAACAGCATGGTTAATATTATTTACAAGTAGCAGAATGGTTAATATTATTTACATGTAGCAGAATGGTTAATATTATTTACATGTAGCAGAATGGTTAATATCATTTACATGTAGCAGAATGGTTAATATTATTTATATGTAGCAGAATGGTTAATATCATTTACATGTAGCAGAATGGTTAATATTATTTACATGTAGTAGAATGGTTAATATTATTTACATGTAGCAGAATGGTTAATATCATTTACATGTAGCAGAATGGTTAATATTATTTACATGTAGCAGAATGGTTAATATTATTTACATGTAGCAGAATGGTTAATATCATTTACATGTAGCAGAATGGTTAATATCATTTACATGTAGCAGAATGGTTAATATCATTTACATGTAGCAGAATGGTTAATATCATTTACATGTAGCAGAATGGTTAATATCATTTACATGTAGCAGAATGGTTAATATTATTTACATGTAGCAGAATGGTTAATATCATTTACATGTAGCAGAATGGTTAATATCATTTACATGTAGCAGAATGGTTAATATTATTTACATGTAGTAGAATGGTTAATATTATTTACATGTAGCAGAATGGTTAATATCATTTACATGTAGCAGAATGGTTAATATTATTTACATGTAGTAGAATGGTTAATATTATTTACATGTAGCAGAATGGTTAATATCATTTACATGTAGCAGAATGGTTAATATTATTTACATGTAGCAGAATGGTTAATATTATTTACATGTAGCAGAATGGTTAATATTATTTACATGTAGCAGAATGGTTAATATTATTTACATGTAGCAGAATGGTTAATATTATTTACATGTAGCTGAATGGTTAATATTATTTACATGTAGCAGAATGGTTAATATCATTTACATGTAGCAGAATGGTTAATATCATTTACATGTAGCAGAATGGTTAATATTATTTACATGTAGCAGAATGGTTAATATTATTTACATGTAGCAGAATGGTTAATATTATTTATATGTAGCAGAATGGTTAATATCATTTACATGTAGCAGAATGGTTAATATTATATACATGTTTTCTGAAGGCTTTAGAGGATGATATAGCAGAAGATGAAGGGTTAGAGTTAGATGTTGTAGAACAGATGAGAGGGCTTGGATTGGAGGAAGAATCTTCAAAAGAACCAACATTATCTAAGTCTTCTTCAGTATTTGAAAAATTCTCCCCCAGTACAAAGGTATGGTGTTAAAATTTTACAAAACATTTGAAACCAAACATTTTTGTTAATAGTTTAAATGAATTGGAAGGAGCTATAAATAAAATTAGCATAATGAGCTTTGGAAGGAAGCATCAACAGAGAGAGGTAGTCAGGAACCAGATTTCCTGATATGAAAATCCTTAAAAATGTTTTTAAAATGTAACATGTATCATCTTAAAATGGGTTTTTTATGCGTCATAGATACATCATGTATCAAATTTAATATTATTAATGTAAAACTTTGATATATTTGTTCATTATAAATAACAAAAAATTTAAATAATAAATTATTTGATATGCTTATAATCCTATAATAAAACATCAGGTTTTGGCGATTTCATAGTGTGAAATATTAATCATGCCATTGAAAAAATACTGTTAAATGAATTTTTACTGTGCAGAATATTAGAGATTACATTTCTTGGTTTCCTTTTTTGATTGTTGTTATATTCTTTTTCTGTGTTAAATTTAATCTTCATCTATGTTAAATTTATTCTTCTTGTATATGCTAAATTTAGTCTTTTTCTATGCTAAATTTATTCTTTTTCTTTGCTAAATTTAGTCTTTTTCTATGCTAAATTTAGTCTTTTTCTGTGCTAAATTTATTCTTTTTCTATGCTAAATTTATTCTTTTTCTATGTTAAATTTATTTTTTTTCTATGCTAAATTTATTCTTTTTCAATGCTAAATTTATTCTTTTTATATGCTAAATTTATTCTTTTTCTATGTTAAATTTATTCTTTTTTTGTGTTAAATTTATTCTTTATCTATGTTAAATTTATTCTTTTTCTGTGTTAAATTTATTCATTATCTATGTTAAATTTATTCTTTTTCTTTGCTAAATTTATCCTTTTTCTATGCTAAATTTATTCTTTTTCTGTGCTAAATTTATTCTTTTTCTATGTTAAATTTATTCTTTTTCAGTGCTACATTTATTCTTTTTCAATGCTAAATTTATTCTTTTTCTATGCTAAATTTATTCTTTTTCTGTGCTAATTTTTTTTCTATGTTAAATTTATTCTTTTTCTGTGCTAAATTATTTTTTTCTGTGCTAAATTTATTCTTTTTTTATGATAAATTTATTCTTTTTCAATGCTAAATTTATTCTTTTTCTATGCTAAATTTATTCTTTTTCAATGCTAAATTTATTCTTTTTTTATGCTAAATTTATTCTTTTTCTATGTTAAATTTATTCTTTTTCTGTGTTAAATTTATTCTTTATCTATGTTAAATTTATTCTTTTTCTGTGTTAAATTTATTCTTTATCTATGCTAAATTTATTCTTTTTCTGTGCTAAATTTATTCTTTTTCTATGTTAAATTTATTCTTTTTCAATGCTACATTTATTCTTTTTCAATGCTAAATTTATTCTTTTTCTGTGCTAATTTTTTTTCTATGCTAAATTTATTCTTTTTCTGTGGTAAATTATTTTTTTCTATGCTAAATTTATTCTTTTTTTATGATAAATTTGAATAATGGTTAGTGTTATTGATGTTGAATTTCTTTATCAGCATTTTTTTTAAGCTATATCATGACTACCAGATTTAATGGGAAGGAATTCCTGTACAATTATAATTAACACCCTGTCCACTTCCACATGAGATGATATGAGGCTTGTGGTCACAAATCAATGACCTTAGCCACTGTGCCATACATACCTCTCTCAATTTGAAGAAAGATATGAACGAATGGGTTAAAAAAAAAATCTGTATTTAGTTAAAAATAAAATATATACTCCAGGTTGAAGCTGTAATGAAGAAACTTAAAGAAATAAGAGATTCATCAGACAACGGCAGACGACAGAAAAGGTATTTGTTATTGATCAATATACAATTACTGCACTTGAACGAGATCAATATGAGGTTTTATGGAGCAGAATACAACAATATTGAACGAGGCGAAGCCAAGTTCAATATTGTTGTACTCTGCTCCATAAAACCTCATATTGATCAAGTTCAAGTGTAGTAATTGTTTTATTACATAAGGCTATATTTTACTCTAATTTTGAAATTTTATGAAATTTTAAATTTTTGAAAATTTTGTCATTTTGAAAATTTTGAAATCTTGTGAAATTTTTGAAACTTTTTAAATTTTATGAAAATTTAGAATTTTTTGAAAATTTAAGAAATTTTTTTAATTTAGAAATTTTTTGAAAATTTTAAAATTTTATGAAATTTTCTGACATATTGATTAGCAAAAAGCAATTTCTATGCAATATGATTTTTTATTGCACAGAAATTGCTTTTTGCTAATCAATATGTTAGAAAATGGAATGTCACGTGTATTTCTTCTGGCCAATAGAAAAACAGTAAAATAGAGCCTTATGTAATAATATTTGTTATT
Source organism: Bathymodiolus septemdierum (assembly GCA_963383655.1). Taxonomy (NCBI): domain Eukaryota; kingdom Metazoa; phylum Mollusca; class Bivalvia; order Mytilida; family Modiolidae; genus Bathymodiolus; species Bathymodiolus septemdierum. The sequence continues at coordinate 157,793,883 of OY726517.1, forward strand.
GCTCATTATTATTTGTTATTATCTAATTATAATTTTTATACATATTATTTGGTATTTTTTATTTTTTATTATTTTTTATTAACGTTCATAAGCTGTTTATTTCCAGGGCTATAGATCAGTCAATAAATCGATCAATAATCTGGAATTTCCATCATGACATTTCCTGCTTCGTAATCTAAAACGTTTTAGTGATTACAATTGTTGTGTACATTTTATATTGTGTATGTAAGATTCAGTAACCCTTTTCACAAAAATTCGTAAGTATAATCTTAACTTTTTTACTTACGATGAATCCTATGACAATTCGTAAGTATAATCTTAACTTTTTTACTTACGATGAATCCTATGACAATTCGTAAGTATAATCTTAACTTTTTTACTTACGATGAATCCTATGACAATTCGTAAGTATAATCTTAACTTTTTACTTGCGATGAATCCTATGACAATTCGTAAGTATAATCTTAACTTTTTTACTTACGATGAATCCTATGACAATTCGTAAGTATAATCTTAACTTTTTTACTTACGATGAATCCTATGACAATTCGTAAGTATAATCTTAACTTTTTTACTTACGATGAATCCTATGACAATTCGTAAGTATAATCTTAACTTTTTTACTTACGATGAATCCTATGACAATTCGTAAGTATAATCTTAACTTTTTACTTGCGATGAATCCTATGACAATTCGTAAGTATAATCTTAACTTTTTCACTTACGATGAATCCTATGACAATTCGTAAGTATAATCTTAACTTTTTTACTTACGATGAATCCTATGACAATTCGTAAGTATAATCTTAACTTTTTTACTTACGATGAATCCTATGACAATTCGTAAGTATAATCTTAACTTTTTTACTTACGATGAATCCTATGACAATTCGTAAGTATAATCTTAACTTTTTTACTTACGATGAATCCTATGACAATTCGTAAGTATAATCTTAACTTTTTTACTTACGATGAATCCTATGACAATTCGTAAGTATAATCTTAACTTTTTACTTGCGATGAATCCTATGACAATTCGTAAGTATAATCTTAACTTTTTCACTTACGATGAATCCTATGACAATTCGTAAGTATAATCTTAACTTTTTTACTTACGATGAATCCTATGACAATTCGTAAGTATAATCTTAACTTTTTTACTTACGATGAATCCTATGACAATTCGTAAGTATAATCTTAACTTTTTTACTTACGATGAATCCTATGACAATTCGTAAGTATAATCTTAACTTTTTTACTTACGATGAATCCTATGACAATTCGTAAGTATAATCTTAACTTTTTTACTTACGATGAATCCTATGACAATTCGTAAGTATAATCTTAACTTTTTTACTTACGATGAATCCTATGACAATTCGTAAGTATAATCTTAACTTTTTACTTGCGATGAATCCTATGACAATTCGTAAGTATAATCTTAACTTTTTCACTTACGATGAATCCTATGACAATTCGTAAGTATAATCTTAACTTTTTTACTTACGATGAATCCTATGACAATTCGTAAGTATAATCTTAACTTTTTTACTTACGATGAATCCTATGACAATTCGTAAGTATAATCTTAACTTTTTTACTTACGATGAATCCTATGACAATTCGTAAGTATAATCTTAACTTTTTTACTTACGATGAATCCTATGACAATTCGTAAGTATAATCTTAACTTTTTCACTTACGATGAATCCTATGACAATTCACAAAGATTATCTTACGACAAATTTTAGTCTTGCGACTAAAATTACACTTGCGATAAAAAATTCTTCCTTAGGTGTGCTCGATAGAACATTATGTGATAAAGTTTGTCAGTGACTTGCGGCAGGTCAGTGTTTTTCTCCGGGTACTCCGGTTTCCTCCACCAATAAAACTGACTGCCACGATATAGCTGAAATATTGTTGAAAGAGACGTTAAACACCATAAACTATCTTCCTCAACAACCTAGTTTCATTTCCATTGAACAATGTCTTTGTATTGCTTTCAATATTATCTGAACTACGATTTCTCAGGTCCCTTTATCACAGTCTCATAAATAAACATATTCTATAAAACATTCCGGCACTAATTTATAAGCTGTTTTTATGTTATGATGTTACCATAACAACGGATCTTCTATCTCGTCTGCATTTACAAAAGCAAGCCGTCCGATTGAACATCACATGTGACAAGAAGTTATGATGCATATATATTGCAGAAGTTTTGTAAAATCAGTGTTGGAACATTTACATCCTTGTAATGAGACTGTGTTTGTATGTTTAAATTGAATTTTTATCTAATATATGAATTGGTCAACAATAACTCCACAAAAATATGAATGGGTATGATTTTCATATAAAGGAAAATTTATGCATGTAAATTATAATTTTCTATAAATATTTGTCTTTACTGGGAGTTATTTGTCATCATCCATGCGTAGTCACTTTTGGTAGAAGTCTTTTTTAAGGGAGTGCATCTGGAGTTCGAAAAAAACCTATTCATATATATTATCCATGCTGGATAATTCATTTTATCGGTTGTGTTTCAGCAAAATATTTACCCCACCCCCTTTCCCAATTAATCCCATCCCACATAAAATTAAATGCTTGTTCTTTTACTGATGAAAATTTATCCCAATTTTTTCTGAGATAACCCAAATTAAGATGTGTTTATCATCAATCAATCATGAAGAGGAATAAATATCCCTGTTATATATTAATATAACAGAAGAATGTACACTTATGTATTGCCAGAGTGTTCGATGATCATCGAAGTTGCCAGAAATTAATAAATTATATTACTAATATAAAATATAAAGGCAATATCGAAACGATATTATTGGATCCAGAAACTTCCAGTCCTCTAGCGGCTGTTATACAAAACTTTTGTAAGCGGAGTAGATGTCTAGAAGAAAATCCTGTATTCTTGTTTTTATCCAAAAAAATAATAATGTAAAAGAAGTATTCTCCCCAAGTTTGAAGTAGTCTTTTCGATTGTCGACCGTTCCCAATTTGAAATCTAAAATTAAAAGAATTATCCTGATTTTTTTTGGTGATATTGTAATTGATATGTGAATGATACACTTTGCTGCATTGAAAAGGTAAATGTACGGAATGCATCGATATAGACTCTGTTAACAGTTATTAGTCACGCCAAAAAGGAGTAAACAACAATGTCATTTGTAGCGTCTGTTTGTATTAAACCATATTTATTTCAATAAACACTTATCAATATGTGTAATGAGATTTGTCATACGGTATGGGAAATGTGCTAACGGTGAATTGCTCTCTTATTTTCAAGCTGAAGTGCCAATGCATCGTCCATCTTTTTTTTGCACTTACGATAAAAGATAAGACAAATATTTCTCTTACGTTCAAAATTTTACACTTACGACATGGTAGTTTTAGACATAAAGTTGGGACTATTTTTACACTTAAGATTATCGTAAGTATTTTTTTGAAACTTTTTTTAATCATAGTTTTACACTTACGACATTTTTTTTATCTTAAATTTTTTTTTGAAAAGGGCTACTGATCTTCAATGCAGTAAACACAATAGTTACTGATATGTGTGGCAACTTGTAGGTTTCTTGATTCCTTGAAACATTTCTGTACATTTATGATGTGTGTCAAATTCTGGTCTTCAATACAATAAACAAGGGCCCGGGTGGCTCAATGAGTTAGGTAGTTGGATTACCTAACAACTCATACAATCCTATCACCAATATGGTGTGGGTTCGCGCCCAGCTTTGTAAATTACAAAAAAGGGTGCACTCGACTCGCAGTCGCATGTGATAAAGATTACCAGTTGCTTGCCCATGGTCAGTGGTTCTCTCTGGATACTCCGGCTTGGTCAATACAATAAACACAATAGTTACTGATATGGAGGGCAATATCAGGATAGACAGACTGCCTTGGGTCCTGGTATGGACTGAAACTGATATTTCCCTCGCCTCGGCTCGAGCAATATCATTTCCACTGGTCCATACCACGACCTCCAAAATATTATTTGGACCAAAGTGCCATGAACTATTTGTTGTATTATACACAACTGACCAAAACTACTTAAATCAGAACACAGTTGGATGTATTATATGGACATTCTTAATACAAATACTAAAACAATCACTAAAATGACAGATACATGTACATAGAAAAAAATGGAAATCTAAGTATCACCATTGAAGTTTATTTCCACGACCTGTTCAAAGAAATCATGGCACTTAACATTGCTTCTTTTAAAAATCATAACATTGTTCACATTTTAAATTTTCATTTCAGTATTGCTATTATTTATTTATTTATTTATTTCAGTATTGCTATTATTTATTTATTTCAGTATTTCTATTATTTATTTATTTATTTATTTCAGTATTGCTATTATTTATTTATTTATTTATTTCAGTATTTCTATTATTTATTTATTTATTTATTTCAGTATTGCTATTATTTATTTATTTATTTCAGTATTTCATTTATTTATTTCAGTATTTCTATTATTTATTTATTTATTTCAGTATTTCTATTATTTATTTATTTATTTGTTTATTTCAGTGTAATGTTGGGGTCGTCGTGGCCGTGCTCGTATGGTAGTTGGACTTACAACTACCTATGCAATCAGTGCCTATCACCACTGATGTGCATTTGAATCTCGATCAGGTTGAGGTGTACAACATTATGTGATAAAGTTTGTCAGTAACTTGCGACAGATCTGGTTTTCTCCGGGTCCTCCAGTTTCCTCCACCAATAAAACTGACCGCCACAATATAACTGAAATATTGTTGAAAGTGGCGTTAAACACCATCAAACAAACAAACAAATCAGTGTAATGTTAAATTTTCATTTCATTTTTTCTATTATTTATTTCAGTGTAATTGTGTCACAATGGACAAAAATGTTAGACATAATAGCCATACACCTGGACAAACTTGGTATATGCTATAATGTTATACAAGGTAATATTCCACCTAAGAAAAGAAACGAATATGTAGAAGATTTCAATACTAATCCTAAAGGATCAGAAGTAATGCTGGTGTCCCTTAGAGCTGGAGGTGTTGGTCTTAATCTGATTGGAGGAAATCATCTATTTTTATTAGATCAACATTGGTGAGTGACTTGATGTTACATTATACAATTAATGCTTGCACTTAAGGTGAACATCATAATTGTTCACTCAAGGGGTGTTGTTTTCCCCGAGAGCTTTAGCTCGAGGGAAAACAACATCCCAAGGGTGAACAATTATGATGTTCACCTTAAGTGCAGGCATTAATTGTTTTATTATACTGAAACTCTTGATAAATGCAAACATTTCTGTAAATGAACAGCAAGAATGGTTCCACTGGGCACACCAGCGGTGGCCATTTTATACATACTTACGTCGCGTACACATTTTAGATCATGGTCATTTTATCGATATCGTAAGCGCTTTGGTGATCTAGATCACTGTTTCCCCGGTCATCAGTAAAAAAAACTGATGATCAGTGAAACAGAGAAAACAAGGAATTTAAGATTTATTAGTTAACATATTACACTTGATTTTCTATTGAGAAAAGATACTGAAATATAACAATAACTATTTGTACACATTGTTACAAGATTAGTTAATGTAAGATAGATAAAGTCAGATTGATCTCTAATGTAAGATAGATAAAGTCAGATTGATCTCTAATGTAAGATAGATAAAGTCAGAGTGATCTCTAATGTAAGATAGATAAAGTCAGATTGATCTCTATTTAGAGTAGCTAATGTAAGATAGATAAAGTCAGATTGTTACAAGAGTAGTTAATGTAAGATAGATAAAGTCAGATTGATCTATAATGTAAGATAGATAAAGTCAGATTGATCTATAATGTAAGATAGATAAAGTCAGATTGATCTATAATGTAAGATAGATAAAGTCAGATTGATCTGTAATGTAAGATAGATAAAGTCAGATTGATCTCTAATGTAAGATAGATAAAGTCAGATTGATCTCTATTTAGAGTAGTTAATGTAAGATAGATAAAGTCAGATTGATCTCTAATGTAAGATAGATAAAGTCAGATTGTTACAAGAGTAGTTAATGTAAGATAGATAAAGTCAGATTGATCTCTAATGTAAGATAGATAAAGTCAGATTGTTACAAGAGTAGTTAATGTAAGATAGATAAAGTCAGATTGATCTTTAATGTAAGATAGATAAAGTCAGATTGATCTCTAATGTAAGATAGATAAAGTCAGATTGATCTCTAATGTAAGATATATAAAGTCAGATTGATCTCTATTTAGAGTAGTTAATGTAAGATAGATAAAGTCAGATTGTTACAAGAGTAGTTAATGTAAGATAGATAAAATCAGATTGATCTCTAATGTAAGATAGAAAAAGTCAGATTGATCTATAATGTAAGATAGATAAAGTCAGATTGATCTCTATTTAGATTAGTTAATGTAAGATAGATAAAGTCAGATTGATCTCTAATGTAAGATAGATCAAGTCAGATTGTTACAAGAGTAGTTAATGTAAGATAGATAAAGTCAGATTGATCTTTAATGTAAGATAGATAAAGTCAGATTGTTACAAGAGTAGTTAATGTAAGATAGATAAAGTCAGATTGATCTCTAATGTAAGATATATAAAGTCAGATTGATCTATAATGTAAGATAGATAAAGTCAGATTGATCTATAATGTAAGATAGATAAAGTCAGATGTTACAAGAGTAGTTAATGTAAGATAGATAAAGTCAGATTGATCTCTAATGTAAGATATATAAAGTCAGATTGATCTATAATGTAAGATAGATAAAGTCAGATTGATCTCTAATGTAAGATATATAAAGTCAGATTGATCTATAATGTAAGATAGATAAAGTCAGATTGATCTTTAATGTAAGATAGATAAAGACAGATTGATCTATAATGTAAGATAGATAAAGTCAGATTGATCTCTAATGTAAGATAGATAAAGTCAGATTGTTACAAGAGTAGTTAATGTAAGATAGATAAAGTCAGATTGATCTTTAATGTAAGATAGATAAAGTCAGATTGTTACAAGAGTAGTTAATGTAAGATAGATAAAGTCAGATTGATCTCTAATGTAAGATATATAAAGTCAGATTGATCTATAATGTAAGATAGATAAAGTCAGATTGATCTCTAATGTAAGATAGATAAAGTCAGATTGATCTGTAATGTAAGATAGATAAAGTCAGATTGATCTCTATTTAGAGTAGTTAATGTAAGATAGATAAAGTCAGATTGATCTCTAATGTAAGATATATAAAGTCAGATTGATCTCTATTTAGAGTAGTTAATGTAAGATAGATAAAGTCAGATTGATCTATAATGTAAGATAGATAAAGTCAGATTGATCTCTAATGTAAGATATATAAAGTCAGATTGATCTCTATTTAGAGTAGTTAATGTAAGATAGATAAAGTCAGATTGTTACAAGAGTAGTTAATGTAAGATAGATAAAGTCAGATTGATCTATAATGTAAGATAGATAAAGTCAGATTGATCTCTAATGTAAGATAGATAAAGTCAGATTGATCTCTAATGTAAGATATATAAAGTCAGATTTATCTCTATTTAGAGTAGTTAATGTAAGATAGATAAAGTCAGATTGATCTATAATGTAAGATAGATAAAGTCAGATTGATCTCTAATGTAAGATAGATCTCTAATGTAAGATATATAAAGTCAGATTGATCTCTATTTAGAGTAGTTAATGTAAGATAGATAAAGTCAGATTGTTACAAGAGTAGTTAATGTAAGATAGATAAAGTCAGATTGATCTATAATGTAAGATAGATAAAGTCAGATTGATCTCTAATGTAAGATAGATAAAGTCAGATTGATCTGTAATGTAAGATAGATAAAGTCAGATTGATCTCTAATGTAAGATAGATAAAGTCAGATTGATCTCTAATGTAAGATATATAAAGTCAGATTGATCTCTATTTAGAGTAGCTAATGTAAGATAGATAAAGTCAGATTGTTACAAGAGTAGTTAATGTAAGATAGATAAAGTCAGATTGATCTATAATGTAAGATAGATAAAGTCAGATTGATCTCTAATGTAAGATAGATAAAGTCAGATTGATCTCTAATGTAAGATATATAAAGTCAGATTGATCTCTATTTAGAGTAGTTAATGTAAGATAGATAAAGTCAGATTGTTACAAGAGTAGTTAATGTAAGATAGATAAAGTCAGATTGATCTATAATGTAAGATAGATAAAGTCAGATTGATCTCTAATGTAAGATATATAAAGTCAGATTATTGATCTCTATTTAGAGTAGTTAATGTAAGATAGATAAAGTCAGATTGTTACAAGAGTAGTTAATGTAAGATAGATAAAGTCAGATTGATCTATAATGTAAGATAGATAAAGTCAGATTGATCTCTAATGTAAGATAGATAAAGTCAGATTGATCTGTAATGTAAGATAGATAAAGTCAGATTGATCTCTAATGTAAGATAGATAAAGTCAGATTGATCTCTAATGTAAGATATATAAAGTCAGATTGATCTCTATTTAGAGTAGTTAATGTAAGATAGATAAAGTCAGATTGTTACAAGAGTAGTTAATGTAAGATAGATAAAGTCAGATTGATCTCTAATGTAAGATAGATAAAGTCAGATTGATCTCTAATGTAAGATAGATAAAGTCAGATTGATCTCTAATGTAAGATATATAAAGTCAGATTGATCTCTATTTAGAGTAGTTAATGTAAGATAGATAAAGTCAGATTGTTACAAGAGTAGTTAATGTAAGATAGATAAAGTCAGATTGATCTATAATGTAAGATAGATAAAGTCAGATTGATCTCTAATGTAAGATAGATAAAGTCAGATTGATCTGTAATGTAAGATAGATAAAGTCAGATTGGTCTGTAATGTAAGATAGATAAAGTCAGATTGATCTGTAATGTAAGATAGATAAAGTCAGATTGATCTCTAATGTAAGATAGATAAAGTCAGATTGATCTCTAATGTAAGATATATAAAGTCAGATTGATCTCTATTTAGAGTAGTTAATGTAAGATAGATAAAGTCAGATTGATCTCTAATGTAAGATAGATAAAGTCAGATTGTTACAAGAGTAGTTAATGTAAGATAGATAAAGGCAGATTGATCTCTAATGTAAGATAGATAAAGTCAGATTGTTACAAGAGTAGTTAATGTAAGATAGATGAAGTCAGATTGATCTCTAATGTAAGATATATAAAGTCAGATTGATCTGTAATGTAAGATAGATAAAGTCAGATTGATCTTTAATGTAAGATAGATAAAGTCAGATTGATCTCTAATGTAAGATAGATAAAGTCAGATTGATCTTTAATGTAAGATAGATAAAGTCAGATTGTTACAAGAGTAGTTAATGTAAGATAGATAAAATCAGATTGATCTGTAATGTAAGATAGATAAAGTCAGATTGATCTCTAATGTAAGATAGATAACGTCAGATTGATCTATAATGTAAGATAGATAAAGTCAGATTGATCTGTAATGTAAGATAGATAAAGTCAGATTGTTACAAGATTAGTTAATGTAAGATAGATAAAGTCAGATTGATCTCTAATGTAAGATAGATCAAGTCAGATTGATCTCTATTTAGAGTAGTTAATGTAAGATAGATAAAGTCAGATTGATCTCTAATGTAAGATAGATAAAGTCAGATTGTTACAAGAGTAGTTAATGTAAGATAGATAAAGTCAGATTGATCTTTAATGTAAGATAGATAAAGTCAGACTGATCTCTAATGTAAGATAGATAAAGTCAGATTGATCTCTAATGTAAGATATATAAAGTCAGATTGATCTGTAATGTAAGATATATAAAGTCAGATTGATCTATAATGTAAGATAGATAAAGTCAGATTGATCTCTAATGTAAGATAGATAAAGTCAGATTGATCTTTAATGTAAGATAGATAAAGTCAGATTGTTACAAGAGTAGTTAATGTAAGATAGATAAAGTCAGATTGATCTCTAATGTAAGATAGATAAAGTCAGATTGATCTTTAATGTAAGATAGATAAAGTCAGATTGTTTCAAGAGTAGTTAATGTAAGATAGATAAAGTCAGATTGATCTATAATGTAAGATAGATAAAGTCAGATTGATCTCTAATGTAAGATAGATAAAGTCAGATTGTTACAAGATTAGTTAATGTAAGATAGATAAAGTCAGATTGATCTATAATGTAAGATAGATAAAGTCAGATTGATCTCTAATGTAAGATAGATAAAGTCAGATTGATCTCTATTTAGAGTAGTTAATGTAAGATAGATAAAGTCAGATTGATTTTTAATGTAAGATAGATAAAGTCAGATTGTTACAAGAGTAGTTAATGTAAGATTGATCTCTAATGTAAGATAGATAAAGTCAGATTGATCTCTATTTAGAGTAGTTAATGTAAGATAGATAAAGTCAGATTGATCTCTAATGTAAGATAGATAAAGTCAGATTGATCTCTAATGTAAGATAGATAAAGTCAGAGTGATCTCTAATGTAAGATAGATAAAGTCAGATTGATCTATAATGTAAGATAGATAAAGTCAGATTGATCTATAATGTAAGATAGATAAAGTCAGATTGATCTATAATGTAAGATAGATAAAGTCAGATTGATCTGTAATGTAAGATAGATAAAGTCAGATTGATCTCTAATGTAAGATAGATAAAGTCAGATTGATCTCTATTTAGAGTAGTTAATGTAAGATAGATAAAGTCAGATTGATCTCTAATGTAAGATAGATAAAGTCAGATTGTTACAAGAGTAGTTAATGTAAGATAGATAAAGTCAGATTGATCTCTAATGTAAGATAGATAAAGTCAGATTGTTACAAGAGTAGTTAATGTAAGATAGATAAAGTCAGATTGATCTTTAATGTAAGATAGATAAAGTCAGATTGATCTCTAATGTAAGATAGATAAAGTCAGATTGATCTCTAATGTAAGATAGATAAAGTCAGATTGATCTCTAATGTAAGATAGATAAAGTCAGAGTGATCTATAATGTAAGATAGATAAAGTCAGATTGATCTATAATGTAAGATAGATAAAGTCAGATTGATCTCTAATGTAAGATAGATAAAGTCAGATTGTTACAAGATTAGTTAATGTAAGATAGATAAAGTCAGATTGATCTCTATTTAGAGTAGTTAATGTAAGATAGAGAAAGTCAGATTGTTACAAGAGTAGTTAATGTAAGATAGATAAAGTCAGATGTTACAAGAGTAGTTAATGTAAGATAGATAAAGTCAGATTGATCTCTAATGTAAGATAGATAAAGTCAGATTGATCTATAATGTAAGATAGATAAAGTCAGATGTTAAAAGAGTAGTTAATGTAAGATAGATAAAGTCAGATTGTTACAAGAGTAGTTAATGTAAGATGGATAAAGTCAGATTGTTACATGAATAGTTAATGTAAGATAGATAAAGTCAGATTGTTACAAGAGTAGTTAATGTAAGATAGATAAAGTCAGATGTTACAAGAGTAGTTAATGTAAGATAGATAAAGTCAGATTGATCTCTAATGTAAGATAGATAAAGTCAGATGTTACAAGAGTAGTTAATGTAAGATAGATAAAGTCAGATTGATCTCTAATGTAAGATAGATAAAGTCAGATTGATCTCTAATGTAAGATAGATAAAGTCAGATGTTACAAGAGTAGTTAATGTAAGATAAATAAAGTCAGATGTTACAAGAGTAGTTAATGTAAGATATATAAAGTCAGATGTTACAAGAGTAGTTAATGTAAGATAGAGAAAGTCAGATTATTACAAGAGTAGTTAATGTAAGATAGATAAAGTCAGATGTTACAAGAGTAGTTAATGTAAGATAGATAAAGTCAGATTGATCTCTAATGTAAGATAGATAAAGTCAGATGTTACAAGAGTAGTTAATGTAAGATAAATAAAGTCAGATGTTACAAGAGTAGTTAATGTAAGATATATAAAGTCAGATGTTACAAGAGTAGTTAATGTAAGATAGATAAAGTCAGATTATTACAAGAGTAGTTAATGTAAGATAGATAAAGTCAGATTGATCTCTATTTTTCATTAATTATTGTTTGTGTATTATATATGAACCACAAAACAAATGTTGCATAGATTAAAAGTATCAAACAGCTTTATTTTGAAATATAGCAATTTTAATAATAAATATCGGAAAGGCATTTCAAGCAGATTTCTAAACAAGTTTCTAAAATGTTTTTTGGATTATTTTGTCAACAATGCATCACATATTTTGAAGAAATGAGGAACAAAGGTCAGTCTCATGTGTGTCCTCAATTAGTGTTGATTACAGTAACACATCTCTTGTACATTGAATGAATGAAGAAGTTGATATTAATGCCATTGGTATATTAGCTCAGATCCTCAAGAACGATGCACCATGTTCAACTGCAGTTGATGGACTTCATTAAGTCATCTTTGAATCTGATCCTCATTCATTATAGAGAGGATTTACCTGTAACTAATTTTCTTTCCTTATTTGTATCTCACGGTACAAATGAGTACATTAACTTATATGGCCAGGAATAGGTTCCTCTTTAAATGCAGCTTTCAACAATATTTCAGTTATTTTGTGGTGGTTAGTATTATTGGTAGGTACTAGAAACAGGAGTACCTGGAGAAAACCCAACTACTGCAAGTCACAGACTATGTAGACCTGGAGAAAACCCAAGGTCTACAAGTCACAGACTATGTAGACCTGGAGAAAACCCAACTACTGCAAGTCACAGACTATGTAGACCTGGAGAAAACCCAACTACTGCAAGTCACAGACTATGTAGACCTGGAGAAAACCCAACTACTGCAAGTCACAGACTATGTAGATCTGGAGAGAACCCAATTACTGCAAGTCACAGACTATGTAGAGCTGGAGAAAACCCAACTGCTGCAAGTCACAGACTATGTAGACCTGGAGAAAACCCAACTACTGCAAGTCACAGACTATGTAGACCTGGAGAAAACCCAACTACTGCAAGTCACAGACTATGTACACCTGGAGAAAACCCAATTACTGCAAGTCACAGACTATGTAGACCTGGAGAAAACCCAACTACTGCAAGTCACAGACTATGTAGACCTGGAGAAAACCCAACTACTGCAAGTCACAGACTATGTAGACCTGGAGAAAACCCAACTACTGCAAGTCACAGACTATGTACACCTGGAGAAAACCCAATTACTGCAAGTCACAGACTATGTAGACCTGGAGAAAACCCAACTACTGCAAGTCACAGACAATGTAGACCTGGAGAAAACCCAACTACTGCAAGTCACAGACTATGTACACCTGGAGAAAACCCAACTACTGCAAGTCATAGACTATGTAGACCTGGAGAAAACCCAACTACTGCAAGTCACAGACTGTGTTGACCTGGAGAAAACCCAACTACTGCAAGTCACAGACTATGTACACCTGGAGAAAACCCAACTACTGCAAGTCACAGGCTATGTAGACCTGGAGAAAGCACAACTACTGCAAGTCACAGACTATGTAGACCTGGAGAAAACCCAACTACTGCAAGTCACAGACTATGTACACTTGGAGAAAACCCAACTACTGCAAGTCACAGACTATGTAGACCTGGAGAAAACCCAACTACTGCAAGTCACAGACTATGTAGACCTGGAGAAAACCCAACTACTGCAAGTCACAGACTATGTAGACCTGGAGAAAACCCAACTACTGCAAGTCATAGACTATGTAGACCTGGAGAAAACCCAACTACTGCAAGTCACAGACTATGTAGACCTGGAGAAAACCCAACTACTGCAAGTCACAGACTATGTAGACCTGGAGAAAACCCAACTACTGCAAGTCACAGACTATGTAGACCTGGAGAAAGCCCAAACTACTGCAAGTCACAGACTATGTAGACCTGGAGAAAACCCAACTACTGCAAGTCACAGACTATGTAGACCTGGAGAAAACCCAACTACTGCAAGTCACAGACTATGTAGACCTGGAGAAAACCCAACTACTGCAAGTCATAGACTATGTAGACCTGGAGAAAACCCAACTACTACATAGTCACAGACTATGTAGACCTGGAGAAAACCCAACTACTGCAAGTCACAGACTGTAGACCTGGAGAAAACCCAACTACTGCAAGTCACAGACTATGTAGACCTGGAGAAAGCCCAACTACTGCAAGTCACAGACTATGTACACCTGGAGAAAACCCAACTACTGCAAGTCACAGACTATGTACACTTGGAGAAAACCCAACTACTGCAAGTCACAGACTATGTAGACCTGGAGAAAACCCAACTACTGCAAGTCACAGACTATGTACACTTGGAGAAAACCCAACTACTGCAAGTCACAGACTATGTAGACCTGGAGAAAACCCAACTACTGCAAGTCACAGACTATGTAGACCTGGAGAAAATCCAACTACTGCAAGTCACAGACTATGTAGACCTGGAGAAAACCCAACTACTGCAAGTCACAGACTATGTAGACCTGGAGAAAACCCAACTACTGCAAGTCACAGACTATGTAGACCTGGAGAAAACCCAACTACTGCAAGTCACAGACTATGTACACTTGGAGAAAACCCAACTACTGCAAGTCACAGACTATGTAGACCTGGAGAAAACCCAACTACTGCAAGTCACAGACTATGCAGACCTGGAGAAAACCCAATTACGGCAAGTCACAGACTATGTAGACCTGTAGAAAACCCAACTACTGCAAGTCACAGACTATGTAGACCTGGAGAAAACCCAACTACTGCAAGTCACAGACTATGTACACCTGGAGAAAACCCAACTACTGCAAGTCACTGACTATGTAGATCTGGAGAGAACCCAACTACTGCAAGTCACAGACTATGTAGACCTGGATAAAACCCAACTACTGCAAGTCACAGACTATGTAGACCTGGAGAAAACCCAACTACTGCAAGTCACAGACTATGTAGACCTGGAGAAAACCCAACTACTGCAAGTCACAGACTATGTAGACCTGGAGAAAACCCAACTACTGCAAGTCACAGACTATGTAGATCTGGAGAGAACCCAACTACTGCAAGTCACAGACTATGTAGACCTGGAGAAAACCCAACTACTGCAAGTCACAGACTATGTACACCTGGAGAAAACCCAACTACTGCAAGTCACAGACTATGTAGACCTGGAGAAAACCCAACTACTGCAAGTCACAGACTATGTACACCTGGAGAAAACCCAATTACTGCAAGTCACAGACTATGTAGACCTGGAGAAAACCCAACTACTGCAAGTCACAGACTATGTAGACCTGGAGAAAACCCAACTACAGCAAGTCACAGACTATGTAGACCTGGAGAAAACCCAACTACTGCAAGTCATAGACTATGTACACCTGGAGAAAACCCAACTACTGCAAGTCACAGACTATGTAGACCTGGAGAAAACCCAACTACTGCAAGTCACAGACTATGTACACCTGGAGAAAACCCAACTACTGCAAGTCACAGACTATGTACACCTGGAGAAAGCCCAACTACTGCAAGTCACAGACTATGTAGACCTGGAGAAAACCCAACTACTGCAAGTCACAGACTATGTAGACCTAGAGAAAACCCAACTACTGCAAGTCACAGACTATGTAGACCTGGAGAAAACCCAACTATTGCAAATCACAGACTATGTAGACCTGGAGAAAACCCAACTACTGCAAGTCATAGACTATGTAGACCTGGAGAAAACCCAACTACTGCAAGTCACAGACTATGTAGACCTGGAGAAAACCCAACTACTGCAAGTCATAGACTATGTAGACCTGGAGAAAACCCAACTACTACATAGTCACAGACTATGTAGACCTGGAGAAAACCCAACTACTGCAAGTCACAGACTATGTAGACCTGGAGAAAACCCAACTACTGCAAGTCACAGACTATGTAGACCTGGAGAAAACCCAACTACTGCAAGTCACAGATTATGTACACTTGGAGAAAACCCAACTACTGCAAGTCACAGACTATGTAGACCTGGAGAAAACCCAACTACTGCAAGTCACAGACTATGTAGACCTGGAGAAAACCCAACTACTGCAAGTCACAGACTATGTAGACCTGGAGAAAACCCAACTACTGCAAGTCATAGACTATGTAGACCTGGAGAAAACCCAACTACTACATAGTCACAGACTATGTAGACCTGGAGAAAACCCAACTACTGCAAGTCACAGACTGTAGACCTGGAGAAAACCCAACTACTGCAAGTCACAGACTATGTAGACCTGGAGAAAGCCCAACTACTGCAAGTCACAGACTATGTACACCTGGAGAAAACCCAACTACTGCAAGTCACAGACTATGTAGACCTGGAGAAAACCCAACTACTGCAAGTCACAGACTATGTACACTTGGAGAAAACCCAACTACTGCAAGTCACAGACTATGTAGACCTGGAGAAAACCCAACTACTGCAAGTCACAGACTATGTAGACCTGGAGAAAATCCAACTACTGCAAGTCACAGACTATGTAGACCTGGAGAAAACCCAACTACTGCAAGTCACAGACTATGTAGACCTGGAGAAAACCCAACTACTGCAAGTCACAGACTATGTAGACCTGGAGAAAACCCAACTACTGCAAGTCACAGACTATGTACACTTGGAGAAAACCCAACTACTGCAAGTCACAGACTATGTAGACCTGGAGAAAACCCAACTACTGCAAGTCACAGACTATGCAGACCTGGAGAAAACCCAATTACGGCAAGTCACAGACTATGTAGACCTGTAGAAAACCCAACTACTGCAAGTCACAGACTATGTAGACCTGGAGAAAACCCAACTACTGCAAGTCACAGACTATGTACACCTGGAGAAAACCCAACTACTGCAAGTCACTGACTATGTAGATCTGGAGAGAACCCAACTACTGCAAGTCACAGACTATGTAGACCTGGATAAAACCCAACTACTGCAAGTCACAGACTATGTAGACCTGGAGAAAACCCAACTACTGCAAGTCACAGACTATGTAGACCTGGAGAAAACCCAACTACTGCAAGTCACAGACTATGTAGACCTGGAGAAAACCCAACTACTGCAAGTCACAGACTATGTAGATCTGGAGAGAACCCAACTACTGCAAGTCACAGACTATGTAGACCTGGAGAAAACCCAACTACTGCAAGTCACAGACTATGTACACCTGGAGAAAACCCAACTACTGCAAGTCACAGACTATGTAGACCTGGAGAAAACCCAACTACTGCAAGTCACAGACTATTTACACCTGGAGAAAACCCAATTACTGCAAGTCACAGACTATGTAGACCTGGAGAAAATCCAACTACTGCAAGTCACAGACTATGTAGACCTGGAGAAAACCCAACTACTGCAAGTCACAGACTATGTAGACCTGGAGAAAACCCAACTACTGCAAGTCACAGACTATGTAGACCTGGAGAAAACCCAACTACTGCAAGTCACAGACTATGTACACTTGGAGAAAACCCAACTACTGCAAGTCACAGACTATGTAGACCTGGAGAAAACCCAACTACTGCAAGTCACAGACTATGCAGACCTGGAGAAAACCCAATTACGGCAAGTCACAGACTATGTAGACCTGTAGAAAACCCAACTACTGCAAGTCACAGACTATGTAGACCTGGAGAAAACCCAACTACTGCAAGTCACAGACTATGTACACCTGGAGAAAACCCAACTACTGCAAGTCACTGACTATGTAGATCTGGAGAGAACCCAACTACTGCAAGTCACAGACTATGTAGACCTGGATAAAACCCAACTACTGCAAGTCACAGACTATGTAGACCTGGAGAAAACCCAACTACTGCAAGTCACAGACTATGTAGACCTGGAGAAAACCCAACTACTGCAAGTCACAGACTATGTAGACCTGGAGAAAACCCAACTACTGCAAGTCACAGACTATGTAGATCTGGAGAGAACCCAACTACTGCAAGTCACAGACTATGTAGACCTGGAGAAAACCCAACTACTGCAAGTCACAGACTATGTACACCTGGAGAAAACCCAACTACTGCAAGTCACAGACTATGTAGACCTGGAGAAAACCCAACTACTGCAAGTCACAGACTATTTACACCTGGAGAAAACCCAATTACTGCAAGTCACAGACTATGTAGACCTGGAGAAAGCCCAACTACTGCAAGTCGCAGACTATGTAGACCTGGAGAAAACCCAACTACTGCAAGTCTTAGACTATGTACACTTGGAGAAAACCCAACTACTGCAAGTCACAGACTATGTAGACCTGGAGAAAACCCAACTACTGCAAGTCACAGACTATGTAGACCTGGAGAAAACCCAACTACTGCAAGTCACAGACTATGTAGACCTGGAGAAAACCCAACTACTGCAAGTCACAGACTATGTAGACCTGGAGAAAACCCAACTACTGCAAGTCACAGACTATGTAGACCTGGAGAAAACCCAACTACTGCAAGTCACAGACTATGTAGATCTGGAGAGAACCCAACTACTGCAAGTCACAGACTATGTAGACCTGGAGAAAACCCAACTACTGCAAGTCACAGACTATGTACACCTGGAGAAAACCCAATTACTGCAAGTCACAGACTATGTAGACCTGGAGAAAACCCAACTACTGCAAGTCACAGACTATGTAGACCTGGAGAAAACCCAACTACTGCAAGTCACAGACTATGTAAACCTGGAGAAAACCCAACTACTGCAAGTCATAGACTATGTAGACCTGGAGAAAACCCAACTACTGCAAGTCACAGACTATGTAGACCTGTAGAAAACCCAACTACTGCAAGTCACAGACTATGTACACCTGGAGAAAACCCAACTACTGCAAGTCACAGACTATGTAGACCTGGAGAAAGCCCAACTACTGCAAGTCACAGACTATGTAGACCTGGAGAAAACCCAACTACTGCAAGTCACAGACTATGTACACTTGGAGAAAACCCAACTACTGCAAGTCACAGACTATGTAGACCTGGAGAAAACCCAACTACTGCAAGTCACAGACTATGTAGACCTGGAGAAAACCCAACTACTGCAAGTCACAGACTATGTAGACCTGGAGAAAACCAACTACTGCAAGTCATACACTATGTAGACCTGGAGAAAACCCAACTGCTGCAAGTCACAGACTATGTAGACCTGGAGAAAACCCAACTACTGCAAGTCACAGACTATGTACACCTGGAGAAAACCCAACTGCTGCAAGTCACAGACTATGTAGACCTGGAGAAAGCCCAACTACTGCAAGTCACAGACTATGTAGACCTGGAGAAAACCCAACTACTGCAAGTCACAGACTATGTACACTTGGAGAAAACCCAACTACTGCAAGTCACAGACTATGTAGACCTGGAGAAAACCCAACTACTGCAAGTCACAGACTATGTAGACCTGGAGAAAACCCAACTACTGCAAGTCACAGACTATGTAGACCTGGAGAAAACCCAACTACTGCAAGTCACAGACTATGTAGACCTGGAGAAAACCCAACTACTGCAAGTCACAGACTATGTAGACCTGGAGAAAGCCCAACTACTGCAAGTCACAGACTATGTACACCTGGAGAAAACCCAACTACTGCAAGTCACAGACTATGTACACTTGGAGAAAACCCAACTACTGCAAAGTCACAGACTATGTAGACCTGGATAAAACCCAACTACTGCAAGTCACAGACTATGTAGACCTGGAGAAAACCCAACTACTGCAAGTCACAGACTATGTAGACCTGGAGAAAACCCAACTACTGCAAGTCACAGACTATGTAGATCTGGAGAGAACCCAACTACTGCAAGTCACAGACTATGTAGACCTGGAGAAAACCCAACTACTGCAAGTCACAGACTATGTACACCTGGAGAAAACCCAACTACTGCAAGTCACAGACTATGTAGACCTGGAGAAAACCCAACTACTGCAAGTCACAGACTATTTACACCTGGAGAAAACCCAATTACTGCAAGTCACAGACTATGTAGACCTGGAGAAAACCCAACTACTGCAAGTCGCAGACTATGTAGACCTGGAGAAAACCCAACTACTGCAAGTCATAGACTATGTACACTTGGAGAAAACCCAACTACTGCAAGTCACAGACTATGTAGACCTGGAGAAAACCCAACTACTGCAAGTCACAGACTATGTAGACCTGGAGAAAACCCAACTACTGCAAGTCACAGACTATGTAGACCTGGAGAAAACCCAACTACTGCAAGTCACAGACTATGTAGACCTGGAGAAAACCCAACTACTGCAAGTCACAGACTATGTAGACCTGGAGAAAACCCAACTACTGCAAGTCACAGACTATGTAGATCTGGAGAGAACCCAACTACTGCAAGTCACAGACTATGTAGACCTGGAGAAAACCCAACTACTGCAAGTCACAGACTATGTAGACCTGGAGAAAACCCAACTACTGCAAGTCACAGACTATGTAAACCTGGAGAAAACCCAACTACTGCAAGTCATAGACTATGTAGACCTGGAGAAAACCCAACTACTGCAAGTCACAGACTATGTAGACCTGGAGAAAACCCAACTACTGCAAGTCACAGACTATGTACACCTGGAGAAAACCCAACTACTGCAAGTCACAGACTATGTAGACCTGGAGAAAGCCCAACTACTGCAAGTCACAGACTATGTAGACCTGGAGAAAACCCAACTACTGCAAGTCACAGACTATATACACTTGGAGAAAACCCAACTACTGCAAGTCACAGACTATGTAGACCTGGAGAAAACCCAACTACTGCAAGTCACAGACTATGTAGACCTGGAGAAAACCCAACTACTGCAAGTCACAGACTATGTAGACCTGGAGAAAACCAACTACTGCAAGTCATAGACTATGTAGACCTGGAGAAAACCCAACTGCTGCAAGTCACAGACTATGTAGACCTGGAGAAAACCCAACTACTGCAAGTCACAGACTATGTACACCTGGAGAAAACCCAACTGCTGCAAGTCACAGACTATGTAGACCTGGAGAAAGCCCAACTACTGCAAGTCACAGACTATGTAGACCTGGAGAAAACCCAACTGCTGCAAGTCACAGACTATGTACACTTGGAGAAAACCCAACTACTGCAAGTCACAGACTATGTAGACCTGGAGAAAACCCAACTACTGCAAGTCACAGACTATGTAGACCTGGAGAAAACCCAACTACTGCAAGTCACAGACTATGTAGACCTGGAGAAAACCCAACTACTGCAAGTCACAGACTATGTAGACCTGGAGAAAACCCAACTACTACATAGTCACAGACTATGTAGACCTGGAGAAAACCAACTACTGCAAGTCATAGACTATGTAGACCTGGAGAAAACCCAACTGCTGCAAGTCACAGACTATGTAGACCTGGAGAAAGCCCAACTACTGCAAGTCACAGACTATGTACACCTGGAGAAAACCCAACTACTGCAAGTCACAGACTATGTACACTTGGAGAAAACCCAACTACTGCAAAGTCACAGACTATGTAGACCTGGAGAAAACCCAACTACTGCAAGTCACAGACTGTGTAGACCTGGAGAAAACCCAACTACTGCAAGTCACAGACTATGTAGACCTGGAGAAAACCCAACTACTGCAAGTCACAGACTATGTACACCTGGAGAAAACCCAACTACTGCAAGTCACAGACTATGTAGACCTGGAGAAAACCCAACTACTGCAAGTCATAGACTATGTAGACCTGTAGAAAACCCAACTACTGCAAGTCACAGACTATGTACACCTGGAGAAAACCCAACTACTGCAAGTCACAGACTATGTACACCTGGAGAAAACCCAACTGCTGCAAGTCACAGACTATGTAGACCTGGAGAAAACCCAACTACTGCAAGTCACAGACTATGTAGACCTGGAGAAAACCCAACTACTGCAAGTCACAGACTATGTAGATCTGGAGAGAACCCAACTACTGCAAGTCACAGACTATGTAGACCTGGAGAAAACCCAACTACTGCAAGTCACAGACTATGTAGACCTGGAGAAAACCCAACTACTGCAAGTCACAGACTATGTACACCTGGAGAAAACCCAACTACTGCAAGTCACAGACTATGTACACCTGGAGAAAACCCAACTACTGCAAGTCACAGACTATGTAGACCTGGAGAAAACCCAACTACTGCAAGTCACAGACTATGTACACCTGGAGAAAACCCAATTACTGCAAGTCACAGACTATGTAGACCTGGAGAAAGCCCAACTACTGCAAGTCGCAGACTATGTAGACCTGGAGAAAACCCAACTACTGCAAGTCATAGACTATGTACACTTGGAGAAAACCCAACTACTGCAAGTCACAGACTATGTAGACCTGGAGAAAACCCAACTACTGCAAGTCACAGACTATGTAGACCTGGAGAAAACCCAACTACTGCAAGTCACAGACTATGTAGACCTGGAGAAAACCCAACTACTGCAAGTCACAGACTATGTAGACCTGGAGAAAACCCAACTACTGCAAGTCACAGACTATGTACACCTGGAGAAAACCCAACTACTGCAAGTCACAGACTATGTAGATCTGGAGAGAACCCAACTACTGCAAGTCACAGACTATGTAGACCTGGAGAAAACCCAACTACTGCAAGTCACAGACTATGTACACCTGGAGAAAACCCAATTACTGCAAGTCACAGACTATGTAGACCTGGAGAAAACCCAACTACTGCAAGTCACAGACTATGTAGACCTGGAGAAAACCCAACTACTGCAAGTCACAGACTATGTAAACCTGGAGAAAACCCAACTACTGCAAGTCATAGACTATGTAGACCTGGAGAAAACCCAACTACTGCAAGTCACAGACTATGTAGACCTGGAGAAAACCCAACTACTGCAAGTCACAGACTATGTACACCTGGAGAAAACCCAACTACTGCAAGTCACAGACTATGTAGACCTGGAGAAAGCCCAACTACTGCAAGTCACAGACTATGTAGACCTGGAGAAAACCCAACTACTGCAAGTCACAGACTATGTACACTTGGAGAAAACCCAACTACTGCAAGTCACAGACTATGTAGACCTGGAGAAAACCCAACTACTGCAAGTCACAGACTATGTACACCTGGAGAAAACCCAACTACTGCAAGTCACAGACTATGTAGACCTGGAGAAAACCAACTACTGCAAGTCATAGACTATGTAGACCTGGAGAAAACCCAACTGCTGCAAGTCACAGACTATGTAGACCTGGAGAAAACCCAACTACTGCAAGTCACAGACTATGTACACCTGGAGAAAACCCAACTGCTGCAAGTCACAGACTATGTAGACCTGGAGAAAGCCCAACTACTGCAAGTCACAGACTATGTAGACCTGGAGAAAACCCAACTACTGCAAGTCACAGACTATGTACACTTGGAGAAAACCCAACTACTGCAAGTCACAGACTATGTAGACCTGGAGAAAACCCAACTACTGCAAGTCACAGACTATGTAGACCTGGAGAAAACCCAACTACTGCAAGTCACAGACTATGTAGACCTGGAGAAAACCCAACTACTGCAAGTCACAGACTATGTAGACCTGGAGAAAACCCAACTACTACATAGTCACAGACTATGTAGACCTGGAGAAAACCCAACTACTGCAAGTCACAGACTATGTAGACCTGGAGAAAACCCAACTACTGCAAGTCACAGACTATGTAGACCTGGAGAAAGCCCAACTACTGCAAGTCACAGACTATGTACACCTGGAGAAAACCAAACTACTGCAAGTCACAGACTATGTACACTTGGAGAAAACCCAACTACTGCAAAGTCACAGACTATGTAGACCTGGAGAAAACCCAACTACTGCAAGTCACAGACTGTGTAGACCTGGAGAAAACCCAACTACTGCAAGTCACAGACTATGTAGACCTGGAGAAAACCCAACTACTGCAAGTCACAGACTATGTACACCTGGAGAAAACCCAACTACTGCAAGTCACAGACTATGTAGACCTGGAGAAAACCCAACTACTGCAAGTCATAGACTATGTAGACCTGTAGAAAACCCAACTACTGCAAGTCACAGACTATGTACACCTGGAGAAAACCCAACTACTGCAAGTCACAGACTATGTACACCTGGAGAAAACCCAACTGCTGCAAGTCACAGACTATGTAGACCTGGAGAAAACCCAACTACTGCAAGTCACAGACTATGTACACCTGGAGAAAACCCAACTACTGCAAGTCACAGACTATGTAGATCTGGAGAGAACCCAACTACTGCAAGTCACAGACTATGTAGACCTGGAGAAAACCCAACTACTGCAAGTCACAGACTGTGTAGACCTGGAGAAAACCCAACTACTGCAAGTCACAGACTATGTACACCTGGAGAAAACCCAACTACTGCAAGTCACAGACTATGTACACCTGGAGAAAACCCAACTACTGCAAGTCACAGACTATGTACACCTGGAGAAAACCCAACTACTGCAAGTCACAGACTATGTACACTTGGAGAAAACCCAACTACTGCAAGTCACAGACTATGTAGACCTGGAGAAAGCCCAACTACTGCAAGTTACAGACTATGTAGACCTGGAGAAAACCCAACTACTGCAAGTCACAGACTATGTACACCTGGAGAAAACCCAACTGCTGCAAGTCACAGACTATGTAGACCTGGAGAAAGCCCAACTACTGCAAGTCACAGACTATGTAGACCTGGAGAAAACCCAACTACTGCAAGTCACAGACTATGTACACTTGGAGAAAACCCAACTACTGCAAGTCACAGACTATGTAGACCTGGAGAAAACCCAACTACTGCAAGTCACAGACTATGTAGATCTGGAGAGAACCCAACTACTGCAAGTCACAGACTATGTAGACCTGGAGAAAACCCAACTACTGCAAGTCACAGACTATGTAGACCTGGAGAAAACCCAACTACTGCAAGTCACAGACTATGTACACCTGGAGAAAACCCAACTACTGCAAGTCACAGACTATGTACACCTGGAGAAAACCCAACTACTGCAAGTCACAGACTATGTACACCTGGAGAAAACCCAACTACTGCAAGTCACAGACTATGTACACTTGGAGAAAACCCAACTACTGCAAGTCACAGACTATGTAGACCTGGAGAAAGCCCAACTACTGCAAGTTACAGACTATGTAGACCTGGAGAAAACCCAACTACTGCAAGTCACAGACTATGTACACCTGGAGAAAACCCAACTGCTGCAAGTCACAGACTATGTAGACCTGGAGAAAGCCCAACTACTGCAAGTCACAGACTATGTAGACCTGGAGAAAACCCAACTACTGCAAGTCACAGACTATGTACACTTGGAGAAAACCCAACTACTGCAAGTCACAGACTATGTAGACCTGGAGAAAACCCAACTACTGCAAGTCACAGACTATGTAGACCTGGAGAAAACCCAACTACTGCAAGTCACAGACTATGTAGACCTGGAGAAAACCCAACTACTGCAAGTCACAGACTATGTAGACCTGGAGAAAACCCAACTACTACATAGTCACAGACTATGTAGACCTGGAGAAAACCCAACTACTGCAAGTCACAGACTATGTAGACCTGGAGAAAACCCAACTACTGCAAGTCACAGACTATGTAGACCTGGAGAAAGCCCAACTACTGCAAGTCACAGACTATGTACACCTGGAGAAAACCCAACTACTGCAAGTCACAGACTATGTACACTTGGAGAAAACCCAACTACTGCAAAGTCACAGACTATGTAGACCTGGAGAAAACCCAACTACTGCAAGTCACAGACTGTGTAGACCTGGAGAAAACCCAACTACTGCAAGTCACAGACTATGTAGACCTGGAGAAAACCCAACTACTGCAAGTCACAGACTATGTACACCTGGAGAAAACCCAACTACTGCAAGTCACAGACTATGTAGACCTGGAGAAAACCCAACTACTGCAAGTCATAGACTATGTAGACCTGTAGAAAACCCAACTACTGCAAGTCACAGACTATGTACACCTGGAGAAAACCCAACTACTGCAAGTCACAGACTATGTAGACCTGGAGAAAACCCAACTACTGCAAGTCACAGACTGTGTAGACCTGGAGAAAACCCAACTACTGCAAGTCACAGACTATGTACACCTGGAGAAAACCCAACTACTGCAAGTCACAGACTATGTACACCTGGAGAAAACCCAACTACTGCAAGTCACAGACTATGTACACCTGGAGAAAACCCAACTACTGCAAGTCACAGACTATGTACACTTGGAGAAAACCCAACTACTGCAAGTCACAGACTATGTAGACCTGGAGAAAGCCCAACTACTGCAAGTTACAGACTATGTAGACCTGGAGAAAACCCAACTACTGCAAGTCACAGACTATGTAGACCTGGAGAAAACCCAACTACTGCAAGTCACAGACTATGTACACCTGGAGAAAACCCAACTACTGCAAGTCACAGACTATGTAGACCTGGAGAAAACCCAACTACTGCAAGTCATAGACTATGTAGACCTGTAGAAAACCCAACTACTGCAAGTCACAGACTATGTACACCTGGAGAAAACCCAACTACTGCAAGTCACAGACTATGTACACCTGGAGAAAACCCAACTGCTGCAAGTCACAGACTATGTAGACCTGGAGAAAACCCAACTACTGCAAGTCACAGACTATGTAGACCTGGAGAAAACCCAACTACTGCAAGTCACAGACTATGTAGATCTGGAGAGAACCCAACTACTGCAAGTCACAGACTATGTAGACCTGGAGAAAACCCAACTACTGCAAGTCACAGACTATGTAGACCTGGAGAAAACCCAACTACTGCAAGTCACAGACTATGTACACCTGGAGAAAACCCAACTACTGCAAGTCACAGACTATGTACACCTGGAGAAAACCCAACTACTGCAAGTCACAGACTATGTAGACCTGGAGAAAACCCAACTACTGCAAGTCACAGACTATGTACACCTGGAGAAAACCCAATTACTGCAAGTCACAGACTATGTAGACCTGGAGAAAGCCCAACTACTGCAAGTCGCAGACTATGTAGACCTGGAGAAAACCCAACTACTGCAAGTCATAGACTATGTACACTTGGAGAAAACCCAACTACTGCAAGTCACAGACTATGTAGACCTGGAGAAAACCCAACTACTGCAAGTCACAGACTATGTAGACCTGGAGAAAACCCAACTACTGCAAGTCACAGACTATGTAGACCTGGAGAAAACCCAACTACTGCAAGTCACAGACTATGTAGACCTGGAGAAAACCCAACTACTGCAAGTCACAGACTATGTACACCTGGAGAAAACCCAACTACTGCAAGTCACAGACTATGTAGATCTGGAGAGAACCCAACTACTGCAAGTCACAGACTATGTAGACCTGGAGAAAACCCAACTACTGCAAGTCACAGACTATGTACACCTGGAGAAAACCCAATTACTGCAAGTCACAGACTATGTAGACCTGGAGAAAACCCAACTACTGCAAGTCACAGACTATGTAGACCTGGAGAAAACCCAACTACTGCAAGTCACAGACTATGTAAACCTGGAGAAAACCCAACTACTGCAAGTCATAGACTATGTAGACCTGGAGAAAACCCAACTACTGCAAGTCACAGACTATGTAGACCTGGAGAAAACCCAACTACTGCAAGTCACAGACTATGTACACCTGGAGAAAACCCAACTACTGCAAGTCACAGACTATGTAGACCTGGAGAAAGCCCAACTACTGCAAGTCACAGACTATGTAGACCTGGAGAAAACCCAACTACTGCAAGTCACAGACTATGTACACTTGGAGAAAACCCAACTACTGCAAGTCACAGACTATGTAGACCTGGAGAAAACCCAACTACTGCAAGTCACAGACTATGTACACCTGGAGAAAACCCAACTACTGCAAGTCACAGACTATGTAGACCTGGAGAAAACCAACTACTGCAAGTCATAGACTATGTAGACCTGGAGAAAACCCAACTGCTGCAAGTCACAGACTATGTAGACCTGGAGAAAACCCAACTACTGCAAGTCACAGACTATGTACACCTGGAGAAAACCCAACTGCTGCAAGTCACAGACTATGTAGACCTGGAGAAAGCCCAACTACTGCAAGTCACAGACTATGTAGACCTGGAGAAAACCCAACTACTGCAAGTCACAGACTATGTACACTTGGAGAAAACCCAACTACTGCAAGTCACAGACTATGTAGACCTGGAGAAAACCCAACTACTGCAAGTCACAGACTATGTAGACCTGGAGAAAACCCAACTACTGCAAGTCACAGACTATGTAGACCTGGAGAAAACCCAACTACTGCAAGTCACAGACTATGTAGACCTGGAGAAAACCCAACTACTACATAGTCACAGACTATGTAGACCTGGAGAAAACCCAACTACTGCAAGTCACAGACTATGTAGACCTGGAGAAAACCCAACTACTGCAAGTCACAGACTATGTAGACCTGGAGAAAGCCCAACTACTGCAAGTCACAGACTATGTACACCTGGAGAAAACCCAACTACTGCAAGTCACAGACTATGTACACTTGGAGAAAACCCAACTACTGCAAAGTCACAGACTATGTAGACCTGGAGAAAACCCAACTACTGCAAGTCACAGACTGTGTAGACCTGGAGAAAACCCAACTACTGCAAGTCACAGACTATGTAGACCTGGAGAAAACCCAACTACTGCAAGTCACAGACTATGTACACCTGGAGAAAACCCAACTACTGCAAGTCACAGACTATGTAGACCTGGAGAAAACCCAACTACTGCAAGTCATAGACTATGTAGACCTGTAGAAAACCCAACTACTGCAAGTCACAGACTATGTACACCTGGAGAAAACCCAACTACTGCAAGTCACAGACTATGTACACCTGGAGAAAACCCAACTGCTGCAAGTCACAGACTATGTAGACCTGGAGAAAACCCAACTACTGCAAGTCACAGACTATGTACACCTGGAGAAAACCCAACTACTGCAAGTCACAGACTATGTAGATCTGGAGAGAACCCAACTACTGCAAGTCACAGACTATGTAGACCTGGAGAAAACCCAACTACTGCAAGTCACAGACTGTGTAGACCTGGAGAAAACCCAACTACTGCAAGTCACAGACTATGTACACCTGGAGAAAACCCAACTACTGCAAGTCACAGACTATGTACACCTGGAGAAAACCCAACTACTGCAAGTCACAGACTATGTACACCTGGAGAAAACCCAACTACTGCAAGTCACAGACTATGTACACTTGGAGAAAACCCAACTACTGCAAGTCACAGACTATGTAGACCTGGAGAAAGCCCAACTACTGCAAGTTACAGACTATGTAGACCTGGAGAAAACCCAACTACTGCAAGTCACAGACTATGTACACCTGGAGAAAACCCAACTGCTGCAAGTCACAGACTATGTAGACCTGGAGAAAGCCCAACTACTGCAAGTCACAGACTATGTAGACCTGGAGAAAACCCAACTACTGCAAGTCACAGACTATGTACACTTGGAGAAAACCCAACTACTGCAAGTCACAGACTATGTAGACCTGGAGAAAACCCAACTACTGCAAGTCACAGACTATGTAGATCTGGAGAGAACCCAACTACTGCAAGTCACAGACTATGTAGACCTGGAGAAAACCCAACTACTGCAAGTCACAGACTATGTAGACCTGGAGAAAACCCAACTACTGCAAGTCACAGACTATGTACACCTGGAGAAAACCCAACTACTGCAAGTCACAGACTATGTACACCTGGAGAAAACCCAACTACTGCAAGTCACAGACTATGTACACCTGGAGAAAACCCAACTACTGCAAGTCACAGACTATGTACACTTGGAGAAAACCCAACTACTGCAAGTCACAGACTATGTAGACCTGGAGAAAGCCCAACTACTGCAAGTTACAGACTATGTAGACCTGGAGAAAACCCAACTACTGCAAGTCACAGACTATGTACACCTGGAGAAAACCCAACTGCTGCAAGTCACAGACTATGTAGACCTGGAGAAAGCCCAACTACTGCAAGTCACAGACTATGTAGACCTGGAGAAAACCCAACTACTGCAAGTCACAGACTATGTACACTTGGAGAAAACCCAACTACTGCAAGTCACAGACTATGTAGACCTGGAGAAAACCCAACTACTGCAAGTCACAGACTATGTAGACCTGGAGAAAACCCAACTACTGCAAGTCACAGACTATGTAGACCTGGAGAAAACCCAACTACTGCAAGTCACAGACTATGTAGACCTGGAGAAAACCCAACTACTACATAGTCACAGACTATGTAGACCTGGAGAAAACCCAACTACTGCAAGTCACAGACTATGTAGACCTGGAGAAAACCCAACTACTGCAAGTCACAGACTATGTAGACCTGGAGAAAGCCCAACTACTGCAAGTCACAGACTATGTACACCTGGAGAAAACCCAACTACTGCAAGTCACAGACTATGTACACTTGGAGAAAACCCAACTACTGCAAAGTCACAGACTATGTAGACCTGGAGAAAACCCAACTACTGCAAGTCACAGACTGTGTAGACCTGGAGAAAACCCAACTACTGCAAGTCACAGACTATGTAGACCTGGAGAAAACCCAACTACTGCAAGTCACAGACTATGTACACCTGGAGAAAACCCAACTACTGCAAGTCACAGACTATGTAGACCTGGAGAAAACCCAACTACTGCAAGTCATAGACTATGTAGACCTGTAGAAAACCCAACTACTGCAAGTCACAGACTATGTACACCTGGAGAAAACCCAACTACTGCAAGTCACAGACTATGTAGACCTGGAGAAAACCCAACTACTGCAAGTCACAGACTGTGTAGACCTGGAGAAAACCCAACTACTGCAAGTCACAGACTATGTACACCTGGAGAAAACCCAACTACTGCAAGTCACAGACTATGTACACCTGGAGAAAACCCAACTACTGCAAGTCACAGACTATGTAGACCTGGAGAAAACCCAACTACTGCAAGTCACAGACTATGTAGACCTGGAGAAAACCCAACTACTGCAAGTCACAGACTATGTAGACCTGGAGAAAACCCAACTACTGCAAGTCACAGACTATGTACACCTGGAGAAAACCCAACTACTGCAAGTCACAGACTATGTAGATCTGGAGAGAACCCAACTACTGCAAGTCACAGACTATGTAGACCTGGAGAAAACCCAACTACTGCAAGTCACAGACTATGTACACCTGGAGAAAACCCAATTACTGCAAGTCACAGACTATGTAGACCTGGAGAAAACCCAACTACTGCAAGTCACAGACTATGTAGACCTGGAGAAAACCCAACTACTGCAAGTCACAGACTATGTAAACCTGGAGAAAACCCAACTACTGCAAGTCATAGACTATGTAGACCTGGAGAAAACCCAACTACTGCAAGTCACAGACTATGTAGACCTGGAGAAAACCCAACTACTGCAAGTCACAGACTATGTACACCTGGAGAAAACCCAACTACTGCAAGTCACAGACTATGTAGACCTGGAGAAAGCCCAACTACTGCAAGTCACAGACTATGTAGACCTGGAGAAAACCCAACTACTGCAAGTCACAGACTATGTACACTTGGAGAAAACCCAACTACTGCAAGTCACAGACTATGTAGACCTGGAGAAAACCCAACTACTGCAAGTCACAGACTATGTACACCTGGAGAAAACCCAACTACTGCAAGTCACAGACTATGTAGACCTGGAGAAAACCAACTACTGCAAGTCATAGACTATGTAGACCTGGAGAAAACCCAACTGCTGCAAGTCACAGACTATGTAGACCTGGAGAAAACCCAACTACTGCAAGTCACAGACTATGTACACCTGGAGAAAACCCAACTGCTGCAAGTCACAGACTATGTAGACCTGGAGAAAGCCCAACTACTGCAAGTCACAGACTATGTAGACCTGGAGAAAACCCAACTACTGCAAGTCACAGACTATGTACACTTGGAGAAAACCCAACTACTGCAAGTCACAGACTATGTAGACCTGGAGAAAACCCAACTACTGCAAGTCACAGACTATGTAGACCTGGAGAAAACCCAACTACTGCAAGTCACAGACTATGTAGACCTGGAGAAAACCCAACTACTGCAAGTCACAGACTATGTAGACCTGGAGAAAACCCAACTACTACATAGTCACAGACTATGTAGACCTGGAGAAAACCCAACTACTGCAAGTCACAGACTATGTAGACCTGGAGAAAACCCAACTACTGCAAGTCACAGACTATGTAGACCTGGAGAAAGCCCAACTACTGCAAGTCACAGACTATGTACACCTGGAGAAAACCCAACTACTGCAAGTCACAGACTATGTACACTTGGAGAAAACCCAACTACTGCAAAGTCACAGACTATGTAGACCTGGAGAAAACCCAACTACTGCAAGTCACAGACTGTGTAGACCTGGAGAAAACCCAACTACTGCAAGTCACAGACTATGTAGACCTGGAGAAAACCCAACTACTGCAAGTCACAGACTATGTACACCTGGAGAAAACCCAACTACTGCAAGTCACAGACTATGTAGACCTGGAGAAAACCCAACTACTGCAAGTCATAGACTATGTAGACCTGTAGAAAACCCAACTACTGCAAGTCACAGACTATGTACACCTGGAGAAAACCCAACTACTGCAAGTCACAGACTATGTACACCTGGAGAAAACCCAACTGCTGCAAGTCACAGACTATGTAGACCTGGAGAAAACCCAACTACTGCAAGTCACAGACTATGTACACCTGGAGAAAACCCAACTACTGCAAGTCACAGACTATGTAGATCTGGAGAGAACCCAACTACTGCAAGTCACAGACTATGTAGACCTGGAGAAAACCCAACTACTGCAAGTCACAGACTGTGTAGACCTGGAGAAAACCCAACTACTGCAAGTCACAGACTATGTACACCTGGAGAAAACCCAACTACTGCAAGTCACAGACTATGTACACCTGGAGAAAACCCAACTACTGCAAGTCACAGACTATGTACACCTGGAGAAAACCCAACTACTGCAAGTCACAGACTATGTACACTTGGAGAAAACCCAACTACTGCAAGTCACAGACTATGTAGACCTGGAGAAAGCCCAACTACTGCAAGTTACAGACTATGTAGACCTGGAGAAAACCCAACTACTGCAAGTCACAGACTATGTACACCTGGAGAAAACCCAACTGCTGCAAGTCACAGACTATGTAGACCTGGAGAAAGCCCAACTACTGCAAGTCACAGACTATGTAGACCTGGAGAAAACCCAACTACTGCAAGTCACAGACTATGTACACTTGGAGAAAACCCAACTACTGCAAGTCACAGACTATGTAGACCTGGAGAAAACCCAACTACTGCAAGTCACAGACTATGTAGATCTGGAGAGAACCCAACTACTGCAAGTCACAGACTATGTAGACCTGGAGAAAACCCAACTACTGCAAGTCACAGACTATGTAGACCTGGAGAAAACCCAACTACTGCAAGTCACAGACTATGTACACCTGGAGAAAACCCAACTACTGCAAGTCACAGACTATGTACACCTGGAGAAAACCCAACTACTGCAAGTCACAGACTATGTACACCTGGAGAAAACCCAACTACTGCAAGTCACAGACTATGTACACTTGGAGAAAACCCAACTACTGCAAGTCACAGACTATGTAGACCTGGAGAAAGCCCAACTACTGCAAGTTACAGACTATGTAGACCTGGAGAAAACCCAACTACTGCAAGTCACAGACTATGTACACCTGGAGAAAACCCAACTGCTGCAAGTCACAGACTATGTAGACCTGGAGAAAGCCCAACTACTGCAAGTCACAGACTATGTAGACCTGGAGAAAACCCAACTACTGCAAGTCACAGACTATGTACACTTGGAGAAAACCCAACTACTGCAAGTCACAGACTATGTAGACCTGGAGAAAACCCAACTACTGCAAGTCACAGACTATGTAGACCTGGAGAAAACCCAACTACTGCAAGTCACAGACTATGTAGACCTGGAGAAAACCCAACTACTGCAAGTCACAGACTATGTAGACCTGGAGAAAACCCAACTACTACATAGTCACAGACTATGTAGACCTGGAGAAAACCCAACTACTGCAAGTCACAGACTATGTAGACCTGGAGAAAACCCAACTACTGCAAGTCACAGACTATGTAGACCTGGAGAAAGCCCAACTACTGCAAGTCACAGACTATGTACACCTGGAGAAAACCCAACTACTGCAAGTCACAGACTATGTACACTTGGAGAAAACCCAACTACTGCAAAGTCACAGACTATGTAGACCTGGAGAAAACCCAACTACTGCAAGTCACAGACTGTGTAGACCTGGAGAAAACCCAACTACTGCAAGTCACAGACTATGTAGACCTGGAGAAAACCCAACTACTGCAAGTCACAGACTATGTACACCTGGAGAAAACCCAACTACTGCAAGTCACAGACTATGTAGACCTGGAGAAAACCCAACTACTGCAAGTCATAGACTATGTAGACCTGTAGAAAACCCAACTACTGCAAGTCACAGACTATGTACACCTGGAGAAAACCCAACTACTGCAAGTCACAGACTATGTAGACCTGGAGAAAACCCAACTACTGCAAGTCACAGACTGTGTAGACCTGGAGAAAACCCAACTACTGCAAGTCACAGACTATGTACACCTGGAGAAAACCCAACTACTGCAAGTCACAGACTATGTACACCTGGAGAAAACCCAACTACTGCAAGTCACAGACTATGTACACCTGGAGAAAACCCAACTACTGCAAGTCACAGACTATGTACACTTGGAGAAAACCCAACTACTGCAAGTCACAGACTATGTAGACCTGGAGAAAGCCCAACTACTGCAAGTTACAGACTATGTAGACCTGGAGAAAACCCAACTACTGCAAGTCACAGACTATGTACACCTGGAGAAAACCCAACTGCTGCAAGTCACAGACTATGTAGACCTGGAGAAAGCCCAACTACTGCAAGTCACAGACTATGTAGACCTGGAGAAAACCCAACTACTGCAAGTCACAGACTATGTACACTTGGAGAAAACCCAACTACTGCAAGTCACAGACTATGTAGACCTGGAGAAAACCCAACTACTGCAAGTCACAGACTATGTAGATCTGGAGAGAACCCAACTACTGCAAGTCACAGACTATGTAGACCTGGAGAAAACCCAACTACTGCAAGTCACAGACTATGTAGACCTGGAGAAAACCCAACTACTGCAAGTCACAGACTATGTACACCTGGAGAAAACCCAACTACTGCAAGTCACAGACTATGTACACCTGGAGAAAACCCAACTACTGCAAGTCACAGACTATGTACACCTGGAGAAAACCCAACTACTGCAAGTCACAGACTATGTACACTTGGAGAAAACCCAACTACTGCAAGTCACAGACTATGTAGACCTGGAGAAAGCCCAACTACTGCAAGTTACAGACTATGTAGACCTGGAGAAAACCCAACTACTGCAAGTCACAGACTATGTACACCTGGAGAAAACCCAACTGCTGCAAGTCACAGACTATGTAGACCTGGAGAAAGCCCAACTACTGCAAGTCACAGACTATGTAGACCTGGAGAAAACCCAACTACTGCAAGTCACAGACTATGTACACTTGGAGAAAACCCAACTACTGCAAGTCACAGACTATGTAGACCTGGAGAAAACCCAACTACTGCAAGTCACAGACTATGTAGACCTGGAGAAAACCCAACTACTGCAAGTCACAGACTATGTAGACCTGGAGAAAACCCAACTACTGCAAGTCACAGACTATGTAGACCTGGAGAAAACCCAACTACTACATAGTCACAGACTATGTAGACCTGGAGAAAACCCAACTACTGCAAGTCACAGACTATGTAGACCTGGAGAAAACCCAACTACTGCAAGTCACAGACTATGTAGACCTGGAGAAAGCCCAACTACTGCAAGTCACAGACTATGTACACCTGGAGAAAACCCAACTACTGCAAGTCACAGACTATGTACACTTGGAGAAAACCCAACTACTGCAAAGTCACAGACTATGTAGACCTGGAGAAAACCCAACTACTGCAAGTCACAGACTGTGTAGACCTGGAGAAAACCCAACTACTGCAAGTCACAGACTATGTAGACCTGGAGAAAACCCAACTACTGCAAGTCACAGACTATGTACACCTGGAGAAAACCCAACTACTGCAAGTCACAGACTATGTAGACCTGGAGAAAACCCAACTACTGCAAGTCATAGACTATGTAGACCTGTAGAAAACCCAACTACTGCAAGTCACAGACTATGTACACCTGGAGAAAACCCAACTACTGCAAGTCACAGACTATGTACACCTGGAGAAAACCCAACTGCTGCAAGTCACAGACTATGTAGACCTGGAGAAAACCCAACTACTGCAAGTCACAGACTATGTAGACCTGGAGAAAACCCAACTACTGCAAGTCACAGACTATGTAGACCTGGAGAAAACCCAACTACTGCAAGTCACAGACTATGTAGACCTGGAGAAAACCCAACTACTGCAAGTCACAGACTATGTAGACCTGGAGAAAACCCAACTACTGCAAGTCACAGACTATGTAGACCTGGAGAAAACCCAACTACTGCAAGTCACAGACTATGTAGACCTGGAGAAAACCCAACTACTGCAAGTCACAGACTATGTAGACCTGGAGAAAACCCACCTACTGCAAGTCACAGACTATGTAGACCTGGAGAAAGCCCAACTACTGCAAGTTACAGACTATGTAGACCTGGAGAAAACCCAACTACTGCAAGTCACAGACTATGTACACCTGGAGAAAACCCAACTACTGCAAGTCACAGACTATGTACACTTGGAGAAAACCCAACTACTGCAAGTCACAGACTATGTACACCTGGAGAAAACCCAACTACTGCAAGTCACAGACTATGTACACCTGGAGAAAACCCAACTACTGCAAGTCACAGACTATGTACACCTGGAGAAAACCCAACTACTGCAAGTCACAGACTATGTAGACCTGGAGAAAACCCAACTACTGCAAGTTACAGACTATGTAGACCTGGAGAAAACCCAACTAGACCTCATGATAAGTGGGAAATGAACCCACAAATGTTATTCTTAGATTGTCATTTTCCAAGTTTGAGACAATTTTATATTCAGTAAATGCTGCTATTTATTATCCACAATTTAATTAAGAAATAAATTATTGACACAGAACAACATTTTATAGGACATAGAAGTAATCTTATTATAAACTTATTATAGGACATAGAAGTAATCTTACTATAAACTTATTATAGGACATAGAAATGAGTAATCTTAATATAAACTTATTATAGGACATAGAAGTAATCTTACTACAAACTTATTATAGGACATAGAAATGAGTAATCTTACTATAAACTTATTATAGGACATATAAATGAGTAATCTTACTATAAACTTATTATAGGACATAGAAGTAATCTTACTATAAACTTATTATAGGGCATAGAAGTAATCTTACTATAAACTTATTATAGGACATAGAAGTAATCTTACTATAAACTTATTATAGGACATAGAAATGAGTAATCTTACTATAAACTTATTATAGGGCATAGAAGTAATCTTACTATAAACTTATTATAGGACATAGAAATGAGTAATCTTACTATAAACTTATTATAGGGCATAGAAGTAATCTTACTATAAACTTATTATAGGACATAGAAGTAATCTTACTATAAACTTATTATAGGGCATAGAAGTAATCTTACTATAAACTTATTATAGGACATAGAAGTAATCTTACTATAAACTTATTATAGGACATAGAAATGAGTAATCTTTCTATAAACTTATTATAGAACATAGAAATGAGTAATCTTACTATAAACTTATTATAGGACATAGAAATAATCTTACTATAAACTTATTATAGGACATAGAAGTAAACTTACTATAAACTTATTATAGGACATAGAAATGAGTAATCTTACTATAAACTTATTATAGGACATAGAAATGAGTAATCTTACTATAAACTTATTATAGGACATAGAAATGAGTAATCTTACTATAAACTTATTATAGGACATAGAAATGAGTAATCTTACTATAAACTTATTATAGGACATAGAAATGAGTAATCTTACTATAAACTTATTATAGGACATAGAAGTAATCTTACTATAAACTTATTATAGGACATAGAAGTAATCTTACTATAAACTTATTATAGGACATAGAAATGAGTAATCTTACTATAAACTTATTATAGGACATAGAAGTAAACTTACTATAAACTTATTATAGGACATAGAAATGAGTAATCTTACTATAAACTTATTATAGGGCATAGAAGTAATCTTACTATAAACTTATTATAGGACATAGAAGTAATCTTGCTATAAACTTATTATAGGACATAGAAATGAGTAATCTTACTATAAACTTATTATAGGACATAGAAATGAGTAATCTTACTATAAACTTATTATAGGACATAGAAGTAATCTTGCTATAAACTTATTATAGGACATAGAAATGAGTAATCTTACTATAAACTTATTATAGGACATAGAAATGAGTAATCTTACTATAAACTTATTATAGGACATAGAAGTAATCTTACTATAAACTTATTATAGGACATAGAAGTAATCTTACTATAAACTTATTATAGGACATAGAAGTAATCTTACTATAAACTTATTATAGGACATAGAAATGAGTAATCTTACTATAAACTTATTATAGGACATAGAAGTAATCTTACTATAAACTTATTATAGGACATAGAAATGAGTAATCTTACTATAAACTTATTATAGGACATAGAAATGAGTAATCTTACTATAAACTTATTATAGAACATAGAAATTAGTAATCTTACTATAAACTTATTATAGGACATAGAAATGAGTAATCTTACTATAAGCTTATTATAGGACATAGAAATGAGTAATCTTACTATAAACTTATTATAGGACATAGAAGTAATCTTACTATAAACTTATTATAGGACATAGAAGTAATCTTACTATAAGCTTATTATAGGACATAGAAATGAGTAATCTTAATATAAACTTATTATAGGACATAGAAGTAATCTTACTATAAACTTATTATAGGACATAGAAATGAGTAATCTTACTATAAACTTATTATAGGACATAGAAGTAATCTTACTATAAACTTATTATAGGACATAGAAGTAATCTTACTATAAACTTATTATAGGACATAGAAATGAGTAATCTTACTATAAACTTATTATAGGACATAGAAGTAATCTTACTATAAACTTATTATAGGACATAGAAGTAATCTTACTATAAACTTATTATAGGACATAGAAGTAATCTTACTATAAACTTATTATAGGACATAGAAATGAGTAATCTTACTATAAACTTATTATAAGACATAGAAGTAATCTTACTATAAACTTATTATAGAACATAGAAGTAATCTTACTATAAACTTATTATAGGACATAGAAATGGGTAATCTTACTATAAACTTATTATAGGACATAGAAGTAATCTTACTATAAACTTATTATAGGACATAGAAATGAGTAATCTTACTATAAACTTATTATAGGACATAGAAATGAGTAATCTTACTATAAACTTATTATAGGGCATAGAAGTAATCTTACTATAAACTTATTATAGGAGATAGAAGTAATCTTACTATAAACTTATTATAGGGCATAGAAGTAATCTTACTATAAACTTATTATAGGACATAGAAATGAGTAATCTTACTATAAACTTATTATAGGACATAGAAATGAGTAATCTTACTATAAACTTATTATAGGACATAGAAATGAGTAATCTTACTATAAACTTATTATAGGACATAGAAATGAGTAATCTTACTATAAACTTATTATAGGACATAGAAATGAGTAATCTTACTATAAACTTATTATAGGGCATAGAAGTAATCTTACTATAAACTTATTATAGGACATAGAAGTAATCTTACTATAAACTTATTATAGGACATAGAAGTAATCTTACTATAAACTTATTATAGGACATAGAAATGAGTAATCTTACTATAAACTTATTATAGGACATAGAAGTAAACTTACTATAAACTTATTATAGGACATAGAAGTAATCTTACTATAAACTTATTATAGCACATAGAAGTAAACTTACTATAAACTTATTATAGGACATAGAAATGAGTAATCTTACTATAAACTTATTATAGCACATAGAAGTAATCTTACTATAAACTTATTATAGGACATAGAAGTAATCTTACTATAAACTTATTATAGGACATAGAAGTAAACTTACTATAAACTTATTATAGGACATAGAAATGAGTAATCTTACTATAAACTTATTATAGGACATAGAAGTAATCTTACTATAAACTTATTATAGGACATAGAAGTAATCTTACTATAAACTTATTATAGGACATAGAAGTAATCTTACTATAAACTTATTATAAGACATAGAAGTAATCTTACTATAAACTTATTATAGGACATAGAAATGAGTAATCTTACTATAAACTTATTATAGGACATAGAAATGGGTAATCTTACTATAAACTTAATTGATGAACCATATATTTATTGTTTAATTTTAAAACAGGAATCCAGCTTTAGAAGACCAGGCTTGTGACAGAATATACAGATTAGGACAGACTAGAGAAGTTATGATACACAGGTAGATCATATGTCATACAGATATGGTTCACTGAAATCCCATATTTGTGGTAGATTTTGTTGTCCTACTGTCTTTGAAAAGTTTTCTCATAAATCTGGCTATTTTTCCCATTAAGTATAAAAACAAATATTTTTAAAACACTTAATTGTCCACTTGATGCCTTTCTTGGTAGACTTGACATCTTTGGGTCAAAGCTTGGTCTTTTAAGACTATTAATAGTGCAGTGACAATTTTACGTTTAGTTTTCGAGTTTAATGCACCCACCTGACATGCAGCTAATTTTTGTTTTAAATGAAAGTAAAATGATTATATTTCATGTTTTAAGCTGTTGTCATGAAATCGTACGGTACAATTTTTGTTAATTTGACATTAATTTTCAAATTTCATTGTAATTAACTGATACATGTACTACTTCAGAAAACCATATATTCTTTGTAAATGTACTTTTGAAAATAAATACATGCGTTTTATTTACGCAATATTAATCGGACAACACAGCATATATCATGTTTAACAATAATGCAGCTTTCTAATATAATTTGCGATTTTGTACGGTTTTGTGAAATTTTTCTCTACATTGAGTGTAAACTTTGTACTTAGTGTTAAATAGTTTGCAAATTATATTCCGGTATTAAATGTTTTAAATAGTATTGACAATGTCAATTGCATTTCACATTAAGATTGATTCGCAGAAACATCGGAAAGTGTATTTTTTGTTTTTATACGCCCGTCTTTAAGACGGGACGTATTATGGTATACCAATGTCCGACTGTCCGTCGGTCTGTTTCACATGTCGCGCTCTAACTTAAGAACCCCTTGGCCAATTCACTTCAAATTTCACAGAGTTATTGGAATTGATGGTTTTACGGTCTGTATACTTTATGGTGAAATTTTGAATTTTCATTCCAGAGTTGTGGGACTTTATTCATCAAATTGTAGGCAATTTTTCGTATGTCGCGCTGTAAATTGAGAACCCCTTGGCCAATTCACTTGAAGCTTCGCACAGTTATTGGAATTGATAGTCTTACAGTCTGTATACTTTTTGGTGAAATTTCAATTTTTCATTCCAGAGTTATGGGACTTTATTCATCAAATTGTAGGTGATTTTTCGTATGTCGCACTGTAAATTGAGAACCCCTTCACCAATTCACTTCAAGCTTCGTACTGTTATTGGAATTGATAGTCTTTACTGACAAAAAATGTTATTTTCAATTGTATAAATATTGTATAAATGTTCCAATTCATGTTTATGGTGCAGCTGTTGGTGAAATTAAAATTTTTCATTCAAGAGTTTTGGGAAAGAAAGTCTTTACAAATATTGTATGAATGTTGACGACGGGCGTATCATGCGCTCTTGGCACAGCTGTTTATTTTAATTTTAATTGTGTTCCGGAATTGATTCCTCATCATCTACCAAAGTGTGTACTGTACATAATCACCCTGAATCCCTCTGTACATTATGACACATTACTCGGTTACTGCGATGAGATGAGTTAATAATGTCAATGTTGTGAGTGAATATTGTATTTGTGGTGGTATTAAAGCATACTAGTTGGACTCTGTTACATGTACCATCAAATAGATTACTTATTTCATTGAATAAGGGTAATAACAAAATTACCCAACTCCGAAATTAAAGTTCTTTTTAAGATATGTTTGATCACCCAAGTCCTGTTAAAGTAGTAGAAAGAGGGAAGGTCGTCTATTAATTGGCAACACTGTGTTATATGCCAGATGTTTTCATCAGAGCAATTAAGTAGTTCAACGAGTAATGACTGTTTTACACTTATCTCTGCCATAGTTAAGCGTAAAGATGAGGTTTATAGGAGATTAGTTGACGAGTTTTAGACAATTGAAAATGTACACATAGAAAAATTCAATATCATAGAAGTTGTTACAAGTCTTTTATATATATATATATATATATATATATATATATATATATATATATATATATATATATATATATATATATATATATATAAAGTCTAAGGGAATCTACCAACCAGAGAACTTAATGAGTAACGGATCGTCGAGACATGACGATGCAGCACAAACAAAATAAATTATAGAAATCTAGAAGATTGTGCAACGATACTGATAAAGGTGTTACAAAAAATATATTGACAAAATTTTCAATCAACAAATGACCTTCCTCAGTGTCTATCAAAGTTAGACTGAGTTTGTAAAGATAAGATGGTATAATTACAACTCACTAAATAGTCAGGTGACAAAGTGTGATGTATTAAAAATCTTTAACTCCCTCATTTGACTGTAAAGATATGATGGTATAATTGTCACCTGGTAAAGTGAACATGATAACTTATTTCAATTCTTTAATTCAACTATCAAAGATGACTTGCTAACTCACAAAAAGATATTCACTTTAACCCAACTGCTAGAACTTATTTTTCTGAATTTCTGCCCTTTGATGGAAAGGAAAGTGACACATCACACAAACTACAACAGAAATTAGAAAGACATTTTGGTGATTTGATAAGAATACAACCACAGCAAGGTCAGGATATTCAAACCTTAATTTTAAGGGTGCCATCTCAACTCCTGAAGCTATTGGTGCTGCTACACACATCAAAGCAGGCATGCATTCAGTAACTGTTCATGATTTGAGCAATGTAGCCCATATATGTGATGAAAGTCAAATTTTACATGCTGCCGCCTGCATTTTGAGAAGGCAAATCAGCGACATTACCATTTCGGATGACGAATACCCTGCACCTGAAGAGGTCTCAATATTAAATTCTGATGCTAAGCTTCCTTCCTCTTTGAAAACTTTCATGCTGGATGATTCTGCCTTCAGCAAACGATATCACTTCTGTTCCAATAGGAAAGCTTCAAAAATTTTTATCCTTAGCAAAATGCATTGTGTCTGTAAGCAAAAACAAATTTACTTCTTTCCATTTAGGGCTCGCATTACAGGTTCACCACATTTATGGTTATAAAAATCTGATTGAGATCTTGCACAGTCATGGGTTGTGTGCATCTTACCACGAGGTAAGACACTCTTACAAGCGTTGCTGACCATGAAATTAAAAAGATCGAACAAGGGTCATATCTTTCTCATGTAATCATTTAAACCAATGGTGAGACCAACCTTATCCAGGAGGGAACAGATAATGTTGACATTAACACAGAAACCATTGATGGAAAAGACAATGGCTAGAGCTGTAGTGTGATCGTCCTCTAACAGGCCTACTGTTGGTCCAATCAAATCCTCATCAGATTGTTCCCTTCATATAAAGGAGGCATCATCTAACATGATTTAATGTCTTCCTTTCAAGAAGCCAAAGGAATGCGTAGAACCTGTCCGCTGATGCATATTCCCAAATTTTATCCTGTCGGGTAAACAATGCAGAAACACCAAACTTAGTTTGGGTATTATTGATACTTCTTTCACGGAATATTATCGAACTTCCTATCTCAAGTCACAGACCAACATATAATTTTGTTTTGAACAGTCTATTTTCGCG
Organism: Bathymodiolus septemdierum; assembly: GCA_963383655.1. NCBI lineage: Eukaryota > Metazoa > Mollusca > Bivalvia > Mytilida > Modiolidae > Bathymodiolus > Bathymodiolus septemdierum. The sequence continues at coordinate 157,838,110 of OY726517.1, forward strand.
TGACATCTAAAAGTAATCCCTCCTTTATTAGCTCACCTGACCCAAAGGGTCATGTGAGCTATTGCCATCACTTGGCGTCCGTCATCGTCGTACGTTGTAAACTTTTTCAAAAATCTTCTCTGAAAGTACTAGACCAATGGAAACCAAACTTGGTCTGAATCCTCACTAGGGTGTCTAGTTTCAAAATTGTGTCCGATGATGCTGTACACCAACCAACATGGCCACTGTTACTAAAAATAGAACGATGGTAAAATTGCAGGTTTTGGGTAATAACTCAAAAACCATTAATAATATCAAATCTGACATGGGGTAAAAATGATCAGCACAGCAAGATCTACCTACCCTGCAATTTTGAAGTAAATCTGATTACCCATCTTGGAGTTATTTTCCTTTTTTCATCAAATTTTCAACATTTTAATACTTTTCATCCTTTATTTCAAAAACTATAAGAGACAGATGGAAAGTTGAAACTGCAAACATGTTCAGCATGTCAAGATCTACCTACCCTGCAATTTTGAAGTAAATCTGATTACCCATCTTGGAGTTATTGCCCTTTTTTCATTAATTTTTTTTTTTTAATTTTATACTTTTCATCTTATATTTCAAAAACTATAAGAGATAGATGTTAAGTTTAAATTGCAAAAATATGCAGCCGGTCAAGATCTAATTACTCGGCAATTTTGAAGTAAATCCCAATACCCATTTTGGAGTTATTGCCCTTTTTTCATCAAATTTTCAAACTTTTAATACTTTTCGTCCTTTATTTCAAAAACTAAAGAGATAGATGTTAAGTTTAATTTGCAAAAATGTGCACCATGTCGAGATCTACCTACCCTGCAATTTTTAAGTAAATCCCATTACCCATTTTGGAGTTGTTGCCCTTTTTAGCTCACCTGACCCAAAGGGTCATGTGAGCTATTGTCATCACTTGGTGTCCATCGTCGTCGTCCGTCGTAAACTTTTTAAAAAATCTTCTCCTCTGAAAGTACTAGACCAATGGAAACCAAATTTGGTCTGAATCATCACTAGGGTGTATAGTTTCAAAATTGTGTCCGGTGATGCCGTACACCAACCAACATGGCCACTGTTACTAAAAATAGAACATATGGTAAAATTTCAGGTTTTGGGTAATAACTCAAAAACCGTTAATAATATCAAAAATCTGACATGGGGTAAAAATGATCAGCACATCAAGATCTACCTACCCTGCAATTTTGAAGTAAATCTGATTACCCATCTTGGAGTTATTGCCTTTTTTTCGTCAAATTTGTAAAATTTTAATACTTTTCGTCTTATATTTCAAAAACTATAAGGTTAACTTTAAATTGCAAAAATATGCGGCATATCAAGATCTACCCACCCTGCAATTTTGAAGTAAATCTCTCACCCATTTTGGAGTTATTTCCCTTTTTTCATCAAATTTTCAAAATTTTAATACTTTTCGTCCTTTATTTCAAAACTATCTTATAGTAAGACAGATGGTAAGTTGAAACTGCAAACATGTTCAGCATGTCAAGATCTACATATCCTGCAATTTGTAAGTAAATTTGGTTACCCATCTTGCAGTTATTGCCCTTTTTTCATCATTTTTTTTTTATTTCAATACTTTTCGTCTTATATTTCAAAAACTATTTAGAGATAGATGTTAAGTTTAAATTGCAAAAATGTGCAGCATGTCAAGATCTACCTACCCTGCAATTTTGAAGTAAATCCCATTACCCATTTTGACCGATTATGCAAATTAGAAAAAAGGGGGGATGAAATTTTAAAAAAATCTTCTCCTCTGAAACTACTGAGCCAATTTCAACCAAACTTTGCTGAAATGATCCTCAGGTGGTCCCCTTTCAAAATTGTGTCCGTCAGCGCCGTCCTGTATCCAAGATGGTCGCCATTACTAAACATAGAAATTTCTTCAAATGGTCAAAACTGCTCTATTTTAAGCCAAAAAGTGCCCAAATTTGAACTGTATAAGCATAATGATGAGCTTTTTAACATATATTACGGGATTTTTTATGAACTTTGAACTTTTGCCGATTTTGACAGATTATGTAAATTAGAAAAAAGGGGGGATGAAATAAAAAAAAAAATCTTCTCCTCTGAAACTACTGAGCCAATCTCAACCAAACTTTGCTGAAATGATTCTTGGGTGGTCCTCTTCCAAAATTGTGTCCGGCATTTCAGAACACCGACCAAGATGGCCACCACAGCCAAGCTTAATTTCACATAGGACCCTATGGGAAATTCCCATAAAAATCTTCTTGTCTGAAACCATTTGCTCAATAAGAACAAAATTTTGATGAAATAGTCATTGGATGGTTCTCTTCCAAAAATGTGTCCGGCGGTTCGGCCCTTCGATCAAGATGGCCCCCACAGCCGAACTTAGCTTAACATAGGACCCTATGGGAAATTCACATAAAAATCTTCTCCTCAGAAACCACTGGGCCAATTGCAACCAAACTTTTGTGGAATGATCCTTGAATGGCCCTCTTCCAAAATTGTGTCCGGTGATCCCGACTTCCAACCAAGATGGCCACCAAGCTAAAAATAGAAAAAAGGGGGGATGAAATTTAAAAAAAAATCTTCTCTGAAACTATTGAGCCAATCTCAACCAAACTTTGCTGAAATGATCCTTGGATGGTTCCCTTTCAAAATTGTGTCCGTCAGCGCCGTCCTGTATCCAAGATGGTCGCCATTACTAAAAATAGAAATTTCTTCAAATGGCCAAAACTGCTCTATTTTAAGCCAGAAAGTGCCCAAATTTGAACTGTATAAGCATAATGATGAGCTTTTTAACATATATTACGGGATTTTTTATGAACTTTGAACTTTTGCCGATTTTGACAGATTATGTAAATTAGAAAAAAGGGGGGATGAAATAAAAAAAAAAATCTTCTCCTCTGAAACTACTGAGCCAATCTCAACCAAACTTTGCTGAAATGATTCTTGGGTGGTCCTCTTCCAAAATTGTGTCTGGCATTTCAGAACACCGACCAAGATGGCCGCCACAGCCGAACTTAATTTAACATAGGACCCTATGGGAAATTCCCATAAAAATCTTCTTGTCTGAAACCATTTGCTCAATAAGAACAAAATTTTGATGAAATAGTCATTGGATGGTTCTCTTCCAAAAATGTGTCCTGCGGTTCGGCCCTTTGATCAAGATGGCCCCCACAGCCGAACTTAGCTTAACATAGGACCCTATGGGAAATTCACATAAAAATCTTCTCCTCAGAAACCACTGGGCCAATTGCAACCAAACTTTTGTAGAATGATCCTTGGATGGCCCCCTTCCAAAATTGTGTCCGGTGATCCCGACTTCCAACCAAGATGGCCACCAAGCTAAAAATAGAAAAAAGGGGGGATGAAATTATTCCTCTTGAAATGCATTTTTTTGTTGACTCACTGCTTTTGGTTACTCAAATAATCAAAGGGAACCAACTCTATTACAAAATGTGAAGTAGGAAAAGCTAAATTTTGAGAATCATTGACATATATGTTTTTTTACAGCAATTTTGATAACTTACATTAAAGGGGGGACCCCTGACCAAATGTTTTTGTAGAAGGGGTCTGCAATGACGATGGCTACATTTGTTAATTTTTTTTTCCGAAGTTAGCAAGTTTTATTGACTGATGTTATTATACCCAGGTGAGCTATACAGGCTCCTGGGAGCCTCTAGTTTCATCAAATTTTCTAAAGTTTAATAGTTTTCGTCCTTTATTTCAAAATCTATAAGAGATAGATGTTTAGTTTAAACATCAAACATGATCTACCTACCCTGCAATTTTTAAGTAAATCTGATTACCCATCTTGGAGTTATTGCCCTTTTTTCATCAAAATGTTTTAAATTTTAATACTTTCATCTTATATCTCAAAAAATATTAGAGATAGAGGGAAAGTTTAAATTGCAAAAATGTTCAGCATGTCCTGCAGTTGAAAATGTGCGACAACTGTGTGAAGAGTTATTCCTCTTGAAATGCATTTTTTTGTTGACTCGCTGCTTTTGGTTACTCAAATAATCAAAGGGAAGCAACTCTATTGCAAAATGCGAAGTAGCAAAAACTAAATTTTGAGAATCATTGACATGTTTTTTTACAGCAATTTTGATAACTTACATTAAAGGGGGAACACCTGCCCAAATTTTTTTGGAGAAGGGGTTTGCAATGACGAGGGCTACATTTGTTATCAGATCTTCTTGTTGAGTCTAACCCTAACCCTTCATGCACAGTAGAACTGATGCTATCAGGTAAACAGTTTAATAGAGCAGTACGTGCTCTTACTCGAGCATACAAAGCTCTAATGTCTTTGTGGTCACAAACAACAAACTAACATGTGATTTCCGACCTTGACGTAGTTGGTAGGCTTCATAAGTAACAGGAAGCCGATTCTAGTAATTGTATTCCTGGTTTTGCTGTCTTTAGTCCAGAAAAATCTTACCGTTGATTTTCCGACTTATATTGTATTATGTTTTTACAGCAATTTTTGTCGTATGTATAAACGTTCTGATCCCTGTTTCTACATTATTATTTTTTTTTGTATTCGTTCTACGAAAACTCTCACACATTTATATGTAATAAAATGCATATATATCGTGCATATTGCAGAAATAATTTGAAAAGACAATCAGTGTTTATCAGACCCATAGTTTCATAAATTGGTCAACAAAATGACGTCATGAAATGTCACACAGATTAAGACACAAATTTTGAGACGGGCTTAGTATTTTTTGAAAAAAAAGATGACATTATGTTCTTAAAGGTCTCAAAAAATGATAAACAGTAAAAAAAAAAAAAAAATTTGACCTTTGATCCTAATTTTACCGAAAAGGTACCATATTTCACTTTGACGACATGTCTTATTGGATTGTGCACATTTTGCGCTTTCCATTGATATGTGATTTACCTGCATGTCACATAGGTGCATTAAAAATGAAAAAATCGAGTCACAGGCACTCCACTATAAAATCTCATTTTCCTTGAAATCTTGAATGTAGACCAGTATGAATACAGTTGAATCTCGTTATGTCAAACTTGGTCTACTCAAAATTTCGGTTAAGTCCCATTTTAAACTTAGTGATTTTCAACTTAATTTATTCCTCTTATCTCAAATTTTGATGTGTCAAAATTTGGGTTTCTTGAACTAGCTTTTCAGTCCCTAATATACATATCCATACAAACTATGGTCATGTTGTAGAAATTATCAATTAAATCAATTCACAAACCTATCAATGTGTCAACAGTATGGCCTCCAGTGTTTACCGCGTCAGGTGAGATTTATTTTGATAACTGTTAATTATCATTTGTAAAGAAAACTATTGGATTTCTTAATTTAAGCATTGAAGTGATAATCATATTAAAAACATATTATTTAATGATAAATTTCCAAGTGCTTTTTGTCGTGACACCTTGAGTAGCGAAAAATCTGAAGCCATTAAACAGCCCACTGTGTACAGCGATATCACTCATTTCTTATGTAACACTATTCATTTAAACGTTGATTGCACTGTTCAGAATAGCATTTCAACATTTTGTCAGGGTGCCAATCAGCCTTTATAACAGAATAATGAATTATTTTTTTATTAATGTTCAATTATGTGGTATTTATAGATTTCTGTTAATATTTGTTTTATTGAGTTTCGTAATTTTTAAATACTATGTATTGTTGTAACTTATTGTAATCAATTGCATGTTTCTTTTTATACCCCCACTCCCCGAAGGGGGAGGGGGGTATACTGTTTTACCTCTGTCCGTCCTTCCAAGATATTTTTCATCGCATTTTTCTCAGTAACTGTTGATGGCAGAAATCTGATATTTGGTCACAAGCGTCATATAGGTATACCATATTGTGGGTAGCGTTTTTGGACCCGTCAGATTCCTACTTCCTGTTTACCGACGTAGTTGGTTTTTATACACATTGAAGATATATGCACATTTGTCGTCGCATTTTTCTCAGCAACTATTGATGGCAGAAATCTGATATTTGGTCACAAGCTTCATATAGGTACCCCATATGGTGGGAAGCGTTTTTGGACCCATCAGATTCCTACTTCCTGTTTGTCGATTTTGTTGATTTTTATACACATTTAACATACATTTGTATATGCACATTTTTCGTCGCATTTTTCTAAGCAACTATTGATGACAGGAATCTGATATTTGCTCACAAGCTTCATATAAGTATGCCATATTGTGGGAATCGTTTTTGGACCCGTCAGATTCCTACTTCCTGTTTGCCGACTTAGTTGGTTTTTATACACATTGAACATATATGCACATTTTTCTCAGCAACTATTGATGGCAGAGATCTGATATTTGCTCACAAGATTCATATAGGTACCCCATATCGTGGGAAGCGTTTTTTGACCCGTCAGATTCCTACTTCCTGTTTGCCGAAGAGCCGAGTTCATCTTGTTTTTCTCAAAGTTTCCTGTCCATTATTTCATCTATTCGTGATAAAATTCAGATAATAAACACATCATCTGTTTGTATGTACAACTGGTTTTAATTTCAGATTTTTATGTAAAGATACAGTTGAAGAAAAAATTGTAGAACTCCAACAAAGAAAGAAAACACTAGCTACAAATGTTTTAACAGGGTATATTATTATTACCTTAAAAATCTATAAAAACATGTACCTTCCCTTTAAACATGACCCTACATCAACATTGTTTTAATCAGGAATTACTGTTACTCACCACAAAGTGTACTGGATGTGAAAGTTTAGTAGGTATTTACAGACTCACCAGGAATTACTGTTACTCACCACAAAGTGTACTGGATGTGAAAGTTTAGTAGGTATTTACAGACTCACCAGGAATTACTATTACTCACCACAAAGTGTACTGAATGTGAAAGTTTAGTAGGTATTTACAGACTCACCAGGAATTACTATTGCTCACCACAAAGTACTGGATGTGAAAGTTTAGTAGGTATTTACAGACTCACCAGGAATTACTATTGCTCACCACAAAGTACTGGATGTGAAAGTTTAGTAGGTATTTACAGACTCACCAGGAATTACTATTACTCACCACAAAGTCTACTGGATTTGAAAGTTTAGTAGGTATTTACAGACTCACCAGAAATTACTATTACTCACCACAAAGTCTACTGGATTTGAAAGTTTACTAGGTATTTACAGACTCACCAGGAATTACTATTACTCACCACGAAGTCTACTGGATGTGAAAGTTTAGTAGGTATTTACAGACTCACCAGGAATTACTATTACTCACCACAAAGTCTACTGGATTTGAAAGTTTAGTAGGTATTTACAGACTCACCAGGAATTACTATTACTCACCACAAAGTGTACTGGATGTGAAAATTTAGTAGGTATTTACAGACTCACCAGGAATTACTGTTACTCACCACAAAGTCTACTGGATGTGAAAGTTTAGTAGGTATTTACAGACTCACCACAAAGTCTACTGGATATGAAAGTTTAGTAGGTATTTACAGACTCACCAGGAATTACTATTGCTCACCACAAAGTGTACTGGATGTGAAAGTTTAGGAGGTATTTACAGACTCACCAGGAATTACTATTACTCACCACAAAGTGTACTGGATGTGAAAGTTTAGTAGGTATTTACAGACTCATCAGGAATTACTGTTACTCACCACAAAGTCTACTTGATGTGAAAGTTTAGTAGGTATTTACAGACTCACCAGGAATTACTATTACTCACTACAAAGTGTACTGGATGTGAAAGTTTAGTAGGTATTTACAGACTCACCAGGAATTACTATTACTCACCACAAAGTGTACTGGATGTGAAAGTTTACTAGGTATTTACAGACTCACCAGGAATTACTATTACTCACCACAAAGTCTACTGGATGTGAAAGTTTAGTAGGTATTTACAGACTCACCAGAAATTACTATTACTCACCACAAAGTGTACTGGATGTGAAAGTTTAGTAGGTATTAACAGACTCACCACAAAGTCTACTGGATGTGAAAGTTTAGTAGGTATTTACAGACTCACCAGGAATTACTATTACTCACCACAAAGTGTACTGGATGTGAAAGTTTAGTAGGTATTTACAGACTCATCAGGAATTACTGTTACTCACCACAAAGTGTACTGGATGTGAAAGTTTAGTAGGTATTTACAGACTCACCAGGAATTACTATTACTCACCATAAAGTGTACTGGATGTGAAAGTTTAGTAGGTATTTACAGACTCACCAGGAATTACTATTACTCACCACAAAGTGTACTGGATGTGAAAGTTTAGTAGGTATTTACAGACTCACCAGGAATTACTATTACTCACCACGAAGTCTACTGGATGTGAAAGTTTAGTAGGTATTTACAGACTCACCGGAAATTACTATTACTCACCACAAAGTCTACTGGATGTGAAAGTTTAGTAGGTATTTACAGACTCACCAGGAATTACTATTGCTCACCACAAAGTACTGGATGTGAAAGTTTAGTAGGTATTTACAGACTCACCAGGAATTACTATTACTCACCACGAAGTCTACTGGATGTGAAATTTTAGTAGGTATTTACAGACTCACCAGGAATTACTATTACTCACCACAAAGTCTACTGGATTTGAAAATTTACTAGGTATTTACAGACTCACGAGGAATTACTATTACTCACCACAAAGTGTACTGGATGTGAAAATTTAGTAGGTATTTACAGACTCACCAGGAATTACTGTTACTCACCACAAAGTCTACTGGATGTGAAAGTTTAGTAGGTATTTACAGACTCACCAGGAATTACTATTACTCACCACAAAGTGTACTGGATGTGAAAGTTTAGTAGGTATTTACAGACTCATCAGGAATTACTGTTACTCACCACAAAGTCTACTTGATGTGAAAGTTTAGTAGGTATTTACAGACTCACCAGGAATTACTGTTACTCACTACAAAGTGTACTGGGTGTGAAAGTTTAGTAGGTATTTACAGACTCACCAGGAAATACTATTACTCACCACAAAGTGTACTGGATGTGAAAGTTTACTAGGTATTTACAGACTCACCAGGAATTACTATTACTCACCACAAAGTCTACTGGATGTGAAAGTTTAGTAGGTATTTACAGACTCACCAGAAATTACTATTACTCACCACAAAGTCTACTGGATGTGAAAGTTTAGTAGGTATTTACAGACTCACCAGAATTTACTATTACTCACCACAAAGTGTACTGGATGTGAAAGTTTAGTAGGTATTTACAGACTCACCAGGAATTACTATTGCTCACCACACAGTACTGGATGTGAAAGTTTAGTAGGTATTTACAGACTCACCAGGAATTACTATTACTCACCACAAAGTCTACTGGATGTGAAAATTTAGTAGGTATTTACAGACTCACCAGGAATTACTATTACTCACCACAAAGTCTACTGGATTTGAAAGTTTACTAGGTATTTACAGACTCACCAGGAATTACTATTTCTCACCACAAAGTGTACTGGATGTGAAAGTTTAGTAGTTATTTACAGACTCACCAGGAATTACTATTACTCACCACAAAGTCTACTGGATGTGAAAGTTTAGTAGGTATTTACAGACTCACCAGAGATTAGTATTACTCGCCACAAAGTATACTGGATATGAAAGTTTAGTAGGTATTTACAGACTCACCAGGAATTACTATTGCTCACCACAAAGTGTACTGGATGTGAAAGTTTAGTAGGTATTTACAGACTCACAATTACTATTACTCAACACAAAGTGTACTGGATGTGAAAGTTTAGTAGGTATTTACAGACTCACCAGAAATTACTATTACTCACCACAAAGTCTACTGGATGTGAAAGTTTAGTAGGTATTTACAGACTCACCAGGAATTACTATTACTCACCACAAAGTCTACTTGATGTGAAAGTTTAGTAGGTATTTACAAACTCACGAGGAATTACTATTACTCACCACAAACTGTACTGGATGTGAAAGTTTAGTAGGTATTTACAGACTCACCAGGAATTACTGTTACTCACCACAAAGTCTACTTGATGTGAAAGTTTTGTAGGTATTTACAGACTCGCCAGGAATTACTATTACTCACCACAAAGTGTACTGGATGTGAAAGTTTAGTAGGTATTTACAGACTCACCAGGAATTACTATTACTCACCACAAAGTGTACTGGATGTGAAAGTTTACTAGGTATTTACAGACTCACCAGGAATTACTATTACTCACCACAAAGTCTACTGGATGTGAAAGTTTAGTAGGTATTTACAGACTCACCAGAAATTACTATTACTCACCACAAAGTGTACTGGATGTGAAAGTTTAGTAGGTATTTACAGACTCACCAGAATTTACTATTACTCACCACAAAGTGTACTGGATGTGAAAGTTTAGTAGGTATTTATAGACTCACCAGGAATTACTATTACTCACCACAAAGTGTACTGGATGTGAAAGTTTAGTAGGTATTTACAGACTCACCAGGAATTACTATTACTCACCACAAAGTGTACTGGATGTGAAAGTTTAGTAGGTATTTTCAGACTCACCAGGAATTACTATTACTCACCACAAAGTGTACTAGATGTGAAAGTTTAGTAGGTATTGACAGACTCACCAGGAATTACTATTACTCACCACCAAGTGTACTGGATGTGAAAGTTTAGTAGGTATTTACAGACTCACCAGAAATTACTATTACTCACCACAAAGTCTACTGGATGTGAAAGTTTAGTAGGTATTTACAGACTCACGAGGAATTACTATTACTCACCACAAGGTATACTGGATGTGAAAGTTTAGTAGGTATTTACAGACTCACCAGGAATTACTATTACTCACCACAAAGTGTACTGGATGTGAAAGTTTAGTAGGTATTTACAGACTCACCAGGAATTACTATTACTCAACACAAAGTCTACTGGATGTGAAAGTTTACTAGGTATTTACAGACTCACCAGGAATTACTATTACTCACCACAAAGTCTACTGGATGTGAAATTTTAGTAGGTATTTACAGACTCCCCAGGAATTACAATGCTCACCACAAAGTCTACTGGATGTGAAAGTTTAGTAGGTATTTTACAGACTCGCTGTATTCTCCCTAAGTTTGGCCCCCTTCAACCACAAAATTTCTGAATGTGACTTAAAACAGACACTCTGTCAATCAGTCATTCAATGTAAATGACCATTAAATTTGATTGTTGTGTACCTTTTGAAAGACATTGATTTATTTATGGTCACTGTGATGTCATATCTAAATATATCGTACACAAGGTTGCAGTGAAAAATGGCAGACGTATTATATTTCACAATAAACGTGGAGAACAAGCTTAATATACTAAATATAGTGGAAAATAATTATCGATTTCGTTAAATCCAAATTTTTCTACACTTGAATACATACTACAATTAGGAACAAATTTTTGAAAATCGCCAGTAGATAATCAACACAGGTGAAGCTCAGTCAGCACTTTAAATAGCTGCGATCAGCTGATTGAAAACTTACTGGACCGAGACGATCACATGTTTGTGTACTGTTGATTAAACACAGTTTGAAGGTGTGTCAATAAATCTGTACAAGGTGATACATTGTTTTGATAGCTTGATTATTTTATTGTATGAACATCCGTTTACCACCTCATTTTGACACCCACTGATGGCCTGGTATGAATGTCATCGAGGTATGGGTTTACAAACCAGATTTCTCATAAAAAACACACGAACGTGAAGTTTAAAATCTTATTTTTGATTAAATTTAACATTCATAATTATTTCGTTTAAGACACATAAAATAGTATACTTGAGCTACTACTTACAGATTCTTACCGAAAAACATCTTTATAGAACAAATACTTACCGGTGTAAAAAAACAAAAAAACAACCTGGCATGTGACGATCCTAGCCCACATTATCATCGGCATCTTCGACCTATGGAGTGCAAGGACCTTTCTTAGTATTTCCCCTCCCCCCAAATTATAGCAGAATAGCAGGAATTCGACCTATCATCCCCATCGACCAAAAGACTGTAAAATACGGTCCTTTTGAATTCCATATCTTGTAGAAATCATACTCCATTTACACTATTCTTCTCCCTTTTTACTCCTCATTCCAGCATAAAATTGCTGCAGCAAGATATTTAGTTCTCTTTTGTTCATACACCTTAGCAATGTCCAGTTTTCGAACAAAATGTATCCAACAATCTCTTGGCTACATTAATTACTCTCTTTGTTTTTTTGGAGGTCCTGTCCTGCAACACCATATCACAATCTTAATTTGATGTTCGTTAAAATCTCAACATTTTTACCTTTGTCATCTGTTTACAATAGATTAATTTCCGGTTTAAACCGGAAATGGTCACTGGGCAATATAACTCGCACGTGGGAATTTCAAACATGAAAAAATTCCCGCACAAGGTTATATTTCCTTGTGAAGCTAGAATAGAAAAAATCGCGAAAAATATTGAATTTCTAATATTAAAAGAAATATAATTATAAAATATAATATATGGTAATATCTAGATGACTATTTTACTTTTCTAAGAAAAAATCATTTACTTTCATGGCTTCATCGTGTATTTTTTGTATTTCAGATCAAAGACTACTAGTTCTAAATTGACATTACAAGATTTAAGGATGATATTTGGAGTGTAAAAAGTATTGACTTTCAAATATAAACTAACAGTAACTTCCTTTCTTATATCTTTATATTATTTCACTTTTTTGATGACAACATACAGTTTTTGATATCTGAACTATTTTAATTGGGTGGAAATAGGATTGTTTTGATGTACACATTGTATAGTGTATTTTATTGTAATAAACATGGTGTAATTCACTTTTAAGTCTGTCCTTTGTCAATATTATTAAGACAACATAACAATACATTTCTTGATAACAACTCGTCAAAATGTTGATTTCATGTCACAACAAGATTTGTAGAATAAATATCTGTGTAAGAAAGTTTGGTAATCAGCAACACTAAATAGAACAAGGAAAGGCAATACAATGGAGGACCAGACAAATGGTCTATAAAATACTACACAGAACACTCAATATTGAGCAACACAAATCCCTCTAAAAACCTGGGGTTGATCTCGGGTACTCTGGAAGGTTAAGCAGTGGGTTGATCTCGGGTACTCTGGAAGGTTAAGTAGTTCCTGGGGTTGATCTCGGGTACTCTGGAAGGTTAAGCAGTGGGTTGATCTCGGGTACTCTGGAAGGTTAAGTAGTTCCTGGGGTTGATCTCGGGTACTCGGGAAGGTTAAGCAGTGGGTTGATCTCGGGTACTCTGGAAGGTTAAGCAGTGGGTTGATCTCGGGTACTCTGGAAGGTTAAGCAGTGGGTTGATCTCGGGTACTCTGGAAGGTTAAGCAGTGGGTTGATCTTGGGTACTCTGGAAGGTTAAGTAGTTCCTGGGGTTGATCTCGGGTACTCTGGAAGGTTAAGTAGTTCCTGGGGTTGATCTCGGGTACTCTGGAAGGTTAAGCAGTGGGTTGATCTCGGGTACTCTGGAAGGTTAAGCAGTGGGTTGATCTTGGGTACTCTGGAAGGTTAAGCAGTGGGTTGATCTCGGGTACTCTGGAAGGTTAAGCAGTGGGTTGATCTTGGGTACTCTGGAAGGTTAAGCAGTGGGTTGATCTTGGGTACTCTGGAAGGTTAAGCAGTGGGTTGATCTTGGGTACTTTGGAAGGTTAAGTAGTTCCTGTGGTTGATCTCGGGTACTCTGGAAGGTTAAGCAGTGGGTTGATCTCGGGTACTCTGGAAGGTTAAGCAGTGGGTTGATCTTGGGTACTCTGGAAAGTCAAGTAGTTCCTGGGGTTGATCTCGGGTACTCTGGAAGGTTAAGCAGTGGGTTGATCGCGGGTACTCTGGAAGGTTAAGCAGTGTTGATCTCGGGTACTCTGGAAGGTTAAGCAGTGGGTTGATCTTGGGTACTCTGGAAGGTTAAGTAGTTCCTGGGGTTGATCTCGGGTACTCTGGAAGGTTAAGCAGTGGGTTGATCTCGGGTACTCTGGAAGGTTAAGCAGTGGGTTGATCTCGGGTACTCTGGAAGGTTAAGTAGTTCCTGGGGTTGATCTCGGGTACTCTGGAAGGTTAAGCAGTGGGTTGATCTCGGGTACTCTGGAAGGTTAAGCAGTGGGTTGATCTCGGGTACTCTGGAAGGTTAAGTAGTTCCTGGGGTTGATCTCGGGTACTCTGGAAGGTTAAGTAGTTCCTGGGGTTGATCTCGGGTACTCTGGAAGGTTAAGCAGTGGGTTGATCTCGGGTACTCTGGAAGGTTAAGCAGTGGGTTGATCTCGGGTACTCTGGAAGGTTAAGCAGTGGGTTGATCTCGGGTACTCTGGAAGGTTAAGTAGTTCCTGGGGTTGATCTCGGGTACTCTGGAAGGTTAAGCAGTGGGTTGATCTCGGGTACTCTGGAAGGTTAAGCAGTGTTGATCTCGGGTACTCTGGAAGGTTAAGTAGTGGGTTGATCTTGGGTACTCTGGAAGGTTAAGCAGTGTTGATCTCGGGTACTCTGGAAGGTTAAGCAGTGGGTTGATCTTGGGTACTCTGGAAGGTTAAGTAGTTCCTGGGGTTGATCTCGGGTACTCTGGAAGGTTAAGCAGTGGGTTGATCTCGGGTACTCTGGAAGGTTAAGTAGTTCCTGGGGTTGATCTCGGGTACTCTGGAAGGTTAAGCGGTGGGTTGATCTCGGGTACTCTGGAAGGTTAAGCAGTGGGTTGATCTTGGGTACTCTGGAAGGTTAAGTAGTTCCTGGGGTTGATCTCGGGTACTCTGGAAGGTTAAGCAGTGGGTTGATCGTGGGTACTCTGGAAGGTTAAGCAGTGGGTTGATCTCGGGTACTCTGGAAGGTTAAGCAGTGGGTTGATCTCGGGTACTCTGGAAGGTTAAGTAGTTCCTGGGGTTGATCTCGGGTACTCTGGAAGGTTAAGCAGTGGGTTGATCTCGGGTACTCTGGAAGGTTAAGCAGTGGGTTGATCTTGGGTACTCTGGAAGGTTAAGTAGTTCCTGGGGTTGATCTCGGGTACTCTGGAAGGTTAAGCAGTGGGTTGATCTCGGGTACTCTGGAAGGTTAAGCAGTGGGTTGATCTCGGGTACTCTGGAAGGTTAAGTCGTTCCTGGGGTTGATCTCGGGTACTTTGGAAGGTTAAGTAGTTCCTGTGGTTGATCTCGGGTACTCTGGAAGGTTAAGCAGTGGGTTGATCTCGGGTACTCTGGAAGGTTAAGCAGTGGGTTGATCTTGGGTACTCTGGAAAGTCAAGTAGTTCCTGGGGTTGATCTCGGGTACTCTGGAAGGTTAAGCAGTGGGTTGATCGCGGGTACTCTGGAAGGTTAAGCAGTGTTGATCTCGGGTACTCTGGAAGGTTAAGCAGTGGGTTGATCTTGGGTACTCTGGAAGGTTAAGTAGTTCCTGGGGTTGATCTCGGGTACTCTGGAAGGTTAAGCAGTGGGTTGATCTCGGGTACTCTGGAAGGTTAAGCAGTGGGTTGATCTCGGGTACTCTGGAAGGTTAAGTAGTTCCTGGGGTTGATCTCGGGTACTCTGGAAGGTTAAGCAGTGGGTTGATCTCGGGTACTCTGGAAGGTTAAGCAGTGGGTTGATCTCGGGTACTCTGGAAGGTTAAGTAGTTCCTGGGGTTGATCTCGGGTACTCTGGAAGGTTAAGTAGTTCCTGGGGTTGATCTCGGGTACTCTGGAAGGTTAAGCAGTGGGTTGATCTCGGGTACTCTGGAAGGTTAAGCAGTGGGTTGATCTCGGGTACTCTGGAAGGTTAAGCAGTGGGTTGATCTCGGTTACTCTGGAAGGTTAAGTAGTTCCTGGGGTTGATCTCGGGTACTCTGGAAGGTTAAGCAGTGGGTTGATCTCGGGTACTCTGGAAGGTTAAGCAGTGTTGATCTCGGGTACTCTGGAAGGTTAAGTAGTGGGTTGATCTTGGGTACTCTGGAAGGTTAAGCAGTGTTGATCTCGGGTACTCTGGAAGGTTAAGCAGTGGGTTGATCTTGGGTACTCTGGAAGGTTAAGTAGTTCCTGGGGTTGATCTCGGGTACTCTGGAAGGTTAAGCAGTGGGTTGATCTCGGGTACTCTGGAAGGTTAAGTAGTTCCTGGGGTTGATCTCGGGTACTCTGGAAGGTTAAGTGGTGGGTTGATCTCGGGTACTCTGGAAGGTTAAGCAGTGGGTTGATCTTGGGTACTCTGGAAGGTTAAGTAGTTCCTGGGGTTGATCTCGGGTACTCTGGAAGGTTAAGCAGTGGGTTGATCGTGGGTACTCTGGAAGGTTAAGCAGTGGGTTGATCTCGGGTACTCTGGAAGGTTAAGCAGTGGGTTGATCTCGGGTACTCTGGAAGGTTAAGTAGTTCCTGGGGTTGATCTCGGGTACTCTGGAAGGTTAAGCAGTGGGTTGATCTCGGGTACTCTGGAAGGTTAAGCAGTGGGTTGATCTTGGGTACTCTGGAAGGTTAAGTAGTTCCTGGGGTTGATCTCGGGTACTCTGGAAGGTTAAGCAGTGGGTTGATCTCGGGTACTCTGGAAGGTTAAGCAGTGGGTTGATCTCGGGTACTCTGGAAGGTTAAGTAGTTCCTGGGGTTGATCTCGGGTACTCTGGAAGGTTAAGCAGTGGGTTGATCTCGGGTACTCTGGAAGGTTAAGCAGTGGGTTGATCTCGGGTACTCTGGAAGGTTAAGTCGTTCCTGGGGTTGATCTCGGGTACTTTGGAAGGTTAAGTAGTTCCTGTGGTTGATCTCGGGTACTCTGGAAGGTTAAGCAGTGGGTTGATCTCGGGTACTCTGGAAGGTTAAGCAGTGGGTTGATCTTGGGTACTCTGGAAAGTCAAGTAGTTCCTGGGGTTGATCTCGGGTACTCTGGAAGGTTAAGCAGTGGGTTGATCGCGGGTACTCTGGAAGGTTAAGCAGTGTTGATCTCGGGTACTCTGGAAGGTTAAGCAGTGGGTTGATCTTGGGTACTCTGGAAGGTTAAGTAGTTCCTGGGGTTGATCTCGGGTACTCTGGAAGGTTAAGCAGTGGGTTGATCTCGGGTACTCTGGAAGGTTAAGCAGTGGGTTGATCTCGGGTACTCTGGAAGGTTAAGTAGTTCCTGGGGTTGATCTCGGGTACTCTGGAAGGTTAAGCAGTGGGTTGATCTCGGGTACTCTGGAAGGTTAAGCAGTGGGTTGATCTCGGGTACTCTGGAAGGTTAAGTAGTTCCTGGGGTTGATCTCGGGTACTCTGGAAGGTTAAGTAGTTCCTGGGGTTGATCTCGGGTACTCTGGAAGGTTAAGCAGTGGGTTGATCTCGGGTACTCTGGAAGGTTAAGCAGTGGGTTGATCTCGGGTACTCTGGAAGGTTAAGCAGTGGGTTGATCTCGGTTACTCTGGAAGGTTAAGTAGTTCCTGGGGTTGATCTCGGGTACTCTGGAAGGTTAAGCAGTGGGTTGATCTCGGGTACTCTGGAAGGTTAAGCAGTGTTGATCTCGGGTACTCTGGAAGGTTAAGTAGTGGGTTGATCTTGGGTACTCTGGAAGGTTAAGCAGTGTTGATCTCGGGTACTCTGGAAGGTTAAGCAGTGGGTTGATCTTGGGTACTCTGGAAGGTTAAGTAGTTCCTGGGGTTGATCTCGGGTACTCTGGAAGGTTAAGCAGTGGGTTGATCTCGGGTACTCTGGAAGGTTAAGTAGTTCCTGGGGTTGATCTCGGGTACTCTGGAAGGTTAAGTGGTGGGTTGATCTCGGGTACTCTGGAAGGTTAAGCAGTGGGTTGATCTTGGGTACTCTGGAAGGTTAAGTAGTTCCTGGGGTTGATCTCGGGTACTCTGGAAGGTTAAGCAGTGGGTTGATCGTGGGTACTCTGGAAGGTTAAGCAGTGGGTTGATCTCGGGTACTCTGGAAGGTTAAGCAGTGGGTTGATCTCGGGTACTCTGGAAGGTTAAGTAGTTCCTGGGGTTGATCTCGGGTACTCTGGAAGGTTAAGCAGTGGGTTGATCTCGGGTACTCTGGAAGGTTAAGCAGTGGGTTGATCTTGGGTACTCTGGAAGGTTAAGTAGTTCCTGGGGTTGATCTCGGGTACTCTGGAAGGTTAAGCAGTGGGTTGATCTCGGGTACTCTGGAAGGTTAAGCAGTGGGTTGATCTCGGGTACTCTGGAAGGTTAAGTAGTTCCTGGGGTTGATCTCGGGTACTCTGGAAGGTTAAGCAGTGGGTTGATCTCGGGTACTCTGGAAGGTTAAGCAGTGGGTTGATCTCGGGTACTCTGGAAGGTTAAGCAGTGGGTTGATCTCGGGTACTCTGGAAGGTTAAGCAGTGAGTTGATCTCGGGTACTCTGGAAGGTTAAGCAGTGGGTTTCGGTAAATTCCTTGGTAGCAGCAATCATCTATCAAGGAAATCCTGATAGGAACCACAAACTCTGGAATAATATCAGCTGAGAGATAAATACTCCACAGCCAGTGCTGTAGGAATATTTTTACTTAATTATGGGGAAATTAAAAATCATCTCTTTTTTGTTGTTGTGATGTTTCATTCTTAACTGGCCCTCACTGTCAATTTCCAGGTGTAGCCTTGTAGATCAAAGTATGAAGCAGACCTAGCTATATATGTGGCAACCTTTATTTCAAGCTGAATGGTATAGATGTGATCAGCAAAATCACCACAAATTATATAGTGAATGGTCATCATCTATTAGTGGAAAGAGAAATTAAAGGACTTAGATAGCTTCTTTTTATCTGAGAACCTCTTGTATTAAATAAAGGAACAAGTCAGCGAGAAGATGAGCACAATTCATGGCCACAGGAGTGCTGACAGTCTGTTGAAAAACGGACCAGGGTGGCCGTGATCATATGATAGTTGGATTTACAACTACCTGTGCACTCAGTGCCTATCACCACTAAAGTTCGAACCCTGTTCATGGTGAGGTGTACTCGATACAACATTATGTGATAAAGTTTGTTAGTGACTAGCGACAGGTCGGTGGTTTTCTCCTTGTACTTCGGTTTCCTCTACCATTAAAGCTCATCGCCATGATATAGCTGAAATATTGTTGAATGTGGCATTAAACACTATGAATATGTTGAAAAACATATCCACCAGACATAACACATATGTTGTCAATCAAAATCTCGAGATTTTGATGATATCAGTTTCAGATAACTTTTTAGTAGTATCGGTTTTTATTTAATATATTTTACAAAATAAGATATGTCACTGCCTAAAACAATGTATTTGTATCTACGTTGTAAAATAAGATATGTCACTGCCTAAAACAATGTATTTGTATCTACGTTGTAAAATAAGATATGTCACTGCCTAAAACAATGTATTTGTATCTACGTTGTAAAATAAGATATGTCACTGCCTAAAACAATGTATCTGTATCTACGTTGTAAAATAAGATATGTCACTGCCTAAAACAATGTATTGGTATCTACGTTGTAAAATAAGATATGTCACTGCCTAAAACAATGTATTTGTATCTACGTTGTAAAATAAGATATGTCACTGCCTAAAACAATGTATTTGTATCTACGTTGTAAAATAAGATATGTCACTGCCTAAAACAATGTATTTGTATCTACGTTGTAAAATAAGATATGTCACTGTCTAAAACAATGTATTTGTATCTACGTTGTAAAATAAGATATGTCACTGCCTAAAGCAATGTATTTGTATCTATGTTGTAAAATAAGATATGTCACTGCCTAAAGCAATGTATTTGTATCTACGTTGTAAAATAAGATATGTCACTGCCTAAAACAATGTATTGGTATCTACGTTGTAAAATAAGATATGTCACTGCCTAAAACAATGTATTGGTATCTACGTTGTAAAATAAGATATGTCACTGCCTAAAACAATGTATTGGTATCTACATTGTAAAATAAGATATGTCACTGCCTAAAACAATGTATTTGTATCTACGTTGTAAAATAAGATATGTCACTGCCTAAAACAATGTATTTGTATCTACGTTGTAAAATAAGATATGTCACTGCCTAAAACAATGTATTTGTATCTACGTTGTAAAATAAGATATGTCACTGTCTAAAACAATGTATTTGTATCTACGTTGTAAAATAAGATATGTCACTGCCTAAAACAATGTATTTGTATCTACGTTGTAAAATAAGATATGTCACTGCCTAAAACAATGTATTTGTATCTACGTTGTAAAATAAGATATGTCATTGCCTAAAACAATGTATTTGTATCTACGTTGTAAAATAAGATATGTCACTGTCTAAAACAATGTCTTTGTATCTACGTTGTAAAATAAGATATGTCACTGCCTAAAACAATGTATTTGTATCTACGTTGTAAAATAAGATATGTCACTGCCTAAAACAATGTATTTGTATCTACGTTGTAAAATAAGATATGTCACTGCCTAAAACAATGTATTTGTATCTACGTTGTAAAATAAGATATGTCACTGCCTAAAACAATGTATTGGTATCTACGTTGTAAAATAAGATATGTCACTGCCTAAAGCAATGTATTGGTATCTACGTTGTAAAATAAGATATGTCACTGCCTAAAACAATGTATTGGTATCTACGTTGTAAAATAAGATATGTCACTGCCTAAAACAATGTATTTGTATCTACGTTGTAAAATAAGATATGTCACTGCCTAAAACAATGTATTTGTATCTACGTTGTAAAATAAGATATGTCACTGCCTAAAACAATGTATTTGTATCTACGTTGTAAAATAAGATATGTCACTGTCTAAAACAATGTATTTGTATCTACGTTGTAAAATAAGATATGTCACTGCCTAAAACAATGTATTTGTCATACCTGTTAACCTCTGGGAACTGCTAGGGGGGAGATCTCCCCCCTACCAACTCTTCTAAGGGGGAGATTCTGTGCATCGCCTTTAAACGCACAAAATTGTACCTTGTAGTTGCATACATGTGATAGAGTTGCTATGCTACAACTGGAGATTTGTAAATTTTTGGCTGGAGATTTGGTCTCATAACTGGAGATTTTTTATCGACATATTTGATGCATGTTTTTATTGTTAATTAATGTTTTCTTTTTGTTTGTTTTAGTATTGAACCAACTGCATCCCATTTCAATATATATTGTTTACATTTCTGTCTTATTAGTAGTGTGGCATATGATGAATGAAGGATAAAAACTGTATTTATAATTTACTCATAATCATAAGGTTATAACAAAGCAAAAACAATGAAGACAGAATGCTCTGAACAATAAAGTCATAGAGCACTAAAATTAAAAAGTAACTTTGCTGCTGGTGCGTTGGGCGATAGCATACGTTTTGGCATTTTTGTGGTTTATCAATTCCATCCTGGAACTTAGTCCTTAAATAATACTTTGATCGGCTTTGGTCCCAAAACAAGCCATAACAACTCAATCCGAGATGAATTCATTGCACGTTTGATCGAAATAAGAAGTTTTCCTCGGCATCAAAGGTTGTCCGACTCCTGTTTGCACAACGCTTTATAACTATTTTTAATTGCCGCTATCACACTTCTAATCATCTAAGCGTGTGCCACAAACCCACTTCCTTATCCCCAATTAACCGTCAATCAGTGGATAATTGTTGTATAATCATCAACACCTTAATTAATCTCCATGACCCAATTTACCTCTAAAGGTGTCAAATAGTTCAATAACCGGATATTATTTAAACACCTTTACCATTCGTATCTCTCGGTGTTTTTCATCAGCACGGGAGTTCCAAATGGGGAATTTCCAGAAATATTGATCGCAAAATGTAGGTCAAGATTTTATTGTACTTTTGTACTTGATTTTTTTGTTGGGGGAGGAAAAGGTGTGTGCGGGAGATTAATGTCTCCCGCGCATGAGACCCAGTCCATGCGGGAGATTCCCGCGAAAAGGGGGAAGGTTAACAGGTATGTATTTGTATCTACGTTGTAAAATAAGATATGTCGCTGCCTAAAACAATGTATTTGTATCTACGTTGTAAAATAAGATATGTCACTGTCTAAAACAATGTATTTGTATCTACGCTGTAAAATAAGATATGTCACTGCCTAAAACAATGTATTTGTATCTACGTTGTAAAATAAGATATGTCACTGTCTAAAACAATGTATTTGTATCTACGCTGTAAAATAAGATATGTCACTGCCTAAAACAATGTATTTGTATCTACATTGTAAAATAAGATATGTCACTGCCTAAAACAATGTATTTGTATCTACGTTGTAAAATAAGATATGTCACTGCCTAAAACAATGTATTTGTATCTACGTTGTAGAATAAGATATGTCACTACCTAAAACAATGTATTTGTATCTACGTTGTAAAATAAGATATGTCACTGCCTAAAACAATGTATTTGTATCTACGTTGTAAAATAAGATATGTCACTGCCTAAAACAATGTATTGGTATCTACGTTGTAAAATAAGATATGTCACTGCCTAAAACAATGTATTGGTATCTACATTGTAAAATAAGATATGTCACTGCCTAAAACAATGTATTTGTATCTACGTTGTAAAATAAGATATGTCACTGTCTAAAGCAATGTATTTGTATCTACGTTGTAAAATAAGATATGTCACTGCCTAAAACAATGTATTGGTATCTACGTTGTAAAATAAGATATGTCACTGTCTAAAACAATGTATTTGTATCTACATTGTAAAATAAGATATGTCACTGCCTAAAACAATGTATTTGTATCTACGTTTTAAAATAAGATATGTCACTGCCTAAAACAATGTATTTGTATCTACGTTGTAAAATAAGATGTGTCACTGCCTAAAGCAATGTATTGGTATCTACGTTGTAAAATAAGATATGTCACTGCCTAAAACAATGTATTTGTATCTACGTTGTAAAATAAGATATGTCACTGCCTAAAACAATGTATTTGTATCTACGTTGTAAAATAAGATATGTCACTGTCTAAAACAATGTATTTGTATCTACGTTGTAAAATAAGATATGTCACTGCCTAAAACAATGTATTTGTATCTACGTTGTAAAATAAGATATGTCACTGCCTAAAACAATGTATTTGTATCTACGTTGTAAAATAAGATATGTCACTGCCTAAAACAATGTATTTGTATCTACGTTGTAAAATAAGATATGTCACTGCCTAAAACAATGTATTTGTATCTACGTTGTAAAATAAGATATGTCACTGTCTAAAACAATGTATTTGTATCTACGTTGTAAAATAAGATATGTCACTGCCTAAAACAATGTATTTGTATCTACGTTGTAAAATAAGATATGTCACTGTCTAAAACAATGTATTTGTATCTACGTTGTAAAATAAGATATGTCACTGTCTAAAACAATGTATTTGTATCTACGTTGTAAAATAAGATATGTCACTGCCTAAAACAATGTATTTGTCATACCTGTTAACCTCTGGGAACTGCTAGAGGGGAGATCTCCCCCCTACCAACTCTTCTAAGGGGGAGATTCTGTGCATCGCCTTTAAACGCACAAAATTGTACCTTGTAGTTGCATACATGTGATAGAGTTGCTATGCTACAACTGGAGATTTGTAAATTTTTGGCTGGAGATTTGGTCTCATAACTGGAGATTTTTTATCGACATATTTGATGCATGTTTTTATTGTTAATTAATGTTTTCTTTTTGTTTGTTTTAGTATTGAACCAACTGCATCCCATTTCAATATATATTGTTTACATTTCTGTCTTATTAGTAGTGTGGCATATGATGAATGAAGGATAAAAACTGTATTTATAATTTACTCATAATCATAAGGTTATAACAAAGCAAAAACAATGAAGACAGAATGCTCTGAACAATAAAGTCATAGAGCACTAAAATTAAAAAATAACTTTACTGCTGGTGCGTTGGGCGATAGCATACGTTTTGGCATTTTTGTGGTTATCAATTCCATCCTGGAACTTAGTCCTTAAATAATACTTTGATCGGCTTTGGTCCCAAAACAAGCCATAACAACTCAATCCGAGATGAATTCATTGCACATTTGATCGAAATAAGAAGTTTTCCTCGGCATCAAAGGTTGTCCGACTCCTGTTTGCACCACGCTTTATAACTATTTTTAATTGCCGCTATCACACTTCTAATCATCTAAGCGTGTGCCACAAACCCACTTCCTTATCCCCAATTAACTATCAATCAGTGGATAATTGTTGTATAATCATCAACACCTTAATTAATCTCCATGACCCAATTTACCTCTAAAGGTGTCAAATAGTTCAATAACCGGATATCATTTAAACATCTTTACCATTCGTATCTCTCGGTGTTTTTCATCAGCACGGGAGTTCCAAATGGGGAATTTCCAGAAATATTGATCGCAAAATGTAGGTCAAGATTTTATTGTACTTTTGTACTTGATTTTTTTGTTGGGGGAGGAAAAGGTGTGTGCGGGAGATTAATGTCTCCCGCGCATGAGACCCAGTCCATGCGGGAGATAAGGCTCTTACGCGGGAGATTCCCGCGAAAAGGGGGAGGGTTAACAGGTATGTATTTGTATCTACGTTGTAAAATAAGATATGTCACTGCCTAAAGCAATGTATTTGTATCTACGTTGTAAAATAAGATATGTCACTGCCTAAAGCAATGTATTTGTATCTGCGTTGTAAAATAAGATATGTCACTGTCTAAAACAATGTATTTGTATCTACGTTGTAAAATAAGATATGTCACTGCCTAAAACAATGTATTTGTATCTACATTGTAAAATAAGATATGTCACTGCCTAAAACAATGTATTTGTATCTACGTTGTAAAATAAGATATGTCACTGTCTAAAACAATGTATTTGTATCTACGTTGTAAAATAAGATATGTCACTGCCTAAAACAATGTATTTGTATCTACGTTGTAAAATAAGATATGTCACTACCTAAAACAATGTATTTGTATCTACGTTGTAAAATAAGATATGTCACTGCCTAAAACAATGTATTTGTATCTACGTTGTAAAATAAGATATGTCACTGCCTAAAACAATGTATTGGTATCTACGTTGTAAAATAAGATGTGTCACTGCCTAAAACAATGTATTGGTATCTACGTTGTAAAATAAGATATGTCACTGTCTAAAACAATGTATTTGTATCTACGTTGTAAAATAAGATATGTCACTGCCTAAAACAATGTATTTGTATCTACGTTGTAAAATAAGATATGTCACTGCCTAAAACAATGTATTTGTATCTACGTTGTAAAATAAGATATGTCACTGTCTAAAACAATGTATTTGTATCTACGTTGTAAAATAAGATATGTCACTGCCTAAAACAATGTATTTGTCATACCTGTTAACCTCTGGGAACTGCTAGAGGGGAGATCTCCCCCCTACCAACTCTTCTAAGGGGGAGATTCTGTGCATCGCCTTTAAACGCACAAAATTGTACCTTGTAGTTGCATACATGTGATAGAGTTGCTATGCTACAACTGGAGATTTGTAAATTTTTGGCTGGAGATTTGGTCTCATAACTGGAGATTTTTTATCGACATATTTGATACATGTTTTTATTGTTAATTAATGTTTTCTTTTTGTTTGTTTTAGTATTGAACCAACTGCATCCCATTTCAATATATATTGTTTACATTTCTGTCTTATTAGTAGTGTGGCATATGATGAATGAAGGATAAAAACTGTATTTATAATTTACTCATAATCATAAGGTTATAACAAAGCAAAAACAATGAAGACAGAATGCTCTGAACAATAAAGTCATAGAGCACTAAAATTAAAAAATAACTTTACTGCTGGTGCGTTGGGCGATAGCATACGTTTTGGCATTTTTGTGGTTTATCAATTCCATCCTGGAACTTAGTCCTTAAATAATACTTTGATCGGCTTTGGTCCCAAAACAAGCCATAACAACTCAATCCGAGATGAATTCATTGCACGTTTGATCGAAATAAGAAGTTTTCCTCGGCATCAAAGGTTGTCCGACTCCTGTTTGCACAACGCTTTATAACTATTTTTAATTGCCGCTATCACACTTCTAATCATCTAAGCGTGTGCCACAAACCCACTTCCTTATCCCCAATTAACTGTCAATCAGTGGATAATTGTTGTATAATCATCAACACCTTAATTAATCTCCATGACCCAATTTACCTCTAAAGGTGTCAAATAGTTCAATAACCGGATATCATTTAAACACCTTTACCATTCGTATCTCTCGGTGTTTTTCATCAGCACAGGAGTTCCAAATGGGGAATTTCCAGAAATATTGATCGCAAAATGTAGGTCAAGATTTTATTGTACTTTTGTACTTGATTTTTTTGTTGGGGGAGGAAAAGGTGTGTGCGAGAGATTAATGTCTCCCGCGCATGAGACCCAGTCCATGCGGGAGATAAGGCTCTTACGCGGGAGATTCCCGCGAAAAGGGGGAGGGTTAACAGGTATGTATTTGTATCTACGTTGTAAAATAAGATATGTCACTGCCTAAAGCAATGTATTTGTATCTACGTTGTAAAATAAGATATGTCACTGCCTAAAGCAATGTATTTGTATCTACGTTGTAAAATAAGATATATCACTGTCTAAAACAATGTATTTGTATCTACGTTGTAAAATAAGATATGTCACTGCCTAAAACAATGTATTTGTATCTACATTGTAAAATAAGATATGTCACTGCCTAAAACAATGTATTTGTATCTACGTTGTAAAATAAGATATGTCACTGTCTAAAACAATGTATTTGTATCTACATTGTAAAATAAGATATGTCACTGCCTAAAACAATGTATTTGTATCTACGTTGTAAAATAAGATATGTCACTACCTAAAACAATGTATTTGTATCTACGTTGTAAAATAAGATATGTCACTGCCTAAAACAATGTATTTGTATCTACGTTGTAAAATAAGATATGTCACTGCCTAAAACAATGTATTGGTATCTACGTTGTAAAATAAGATATGTCACTGCCTAAAACAATGTATTTGTATCTACGTTGTAAAATAAGATATGTCACTGTCTAAAACAATGTATTTGTATCTACGTTGTAAAATAAGATATGTCACTGTCTAAAACAATGTATTTGTATCTACGTTGTAAAATAAGATATGTCACTGCCTAAAACAATGTATTTGTCATACCTGTTAACCTCTGGGAACTGCTAGAGGGGAGATCTCCCCCCTACCAACTCTTCTAAGGGGGAGATTCTGTGCATCGCCTTTAAACGCACAAAATTGTACCTTGTAGTTGCATACATGTGATAGAGTTGCTATGCTACAACTGGAGATTTGTAAATTTTTGGCTGGAGATTTGGTCTCATAACTGGAGATTTTTTATCGACATATTTGATGCATGTTTTTATTGTTAATTAATGTTTTCTTTTTGTTTGTTTTAGTATTGAACCAACTGCATCCCATTTCAATATATATTGTTTACATTTCTGTCTTATTAGTAGTGTGGCATATGATGAATGAAGGATAAAAACTGTATTTATAATTTACTCATAATCATAAGGTTATAACAAAGCAAAAACAATGAAGACAGAA
Source organism: Bathymodiolus septemdierum (assembly GCA_963383655.1). Lineage (NCBI taxonomy): Eukaryota > Metazoa > Mollusca > Bivalvia > Mytilida > Modiolidae > Bathymodiolus > Bathymodiolus septemdierum. The sequence continues at coordinate 157,865,522 of OY726517.1, forward strand.
TGCTCTGAACAATAAAGTCATAGAGCACTAAAATTAAAAAATAACTTTACTGCTGGTGCGTTGGGCGATAGCATACGTTTTGGCATTTTTGTGGTTATCAATTCCATCCTGGAACTTAGTCCTTAAATAATACTTTGATCGGCTTTGGTCCCAAAACAAGCCATAACAACTCAATCCGAGATGAATTCATTGCACATTTGATCGAAATAAGAAGTTTTCCTCGGCATCAAAGGTTGTCCGACTCCTGTTTGCACCACGCTTTATAACTATTTTTAATTGCCGCTATCACACTTCTAATCATCTAAGCGTGTGCCACAAACCCACTTCCTTATCCCCAATTAACTATCAATCAGTGGATAATTGTTGTATAATCATCAACACCTTAATTAATCTCCATGACCCAATTTACCTCTAAAGGTGTCAAATAGTTCAATAACCGGATATCATTTAAACATCTTTACCATTCGTATCTCTCGGTGTTTTTCATCAGCACGGGAGTTCCAAATGGGGAATTTCCAGAAATATTGATCGCAAAATGTAGGTCAAGATTTTATTGTACTTTTGTACTTGATTTTTTTGTTGGGGGAGGAAAAGGTGTGTGCGGGAGATTAATGTCTCCCGCGCATGAGACCCAGTCCATGCGGGAGATAAGGCTCTTACGCGGGAGATTCCCGCGAAAAGGGGGAGGGTTAACAGGTATGTATTTGTATCTACGTTGTAAAATAAGATATGTCACTGCCTAAAGCAATGTATTTGTATCTACGTTGTAAAATAAGATATGTCACTGCCTAAAGCAATGTATTTGTATCTGCGTTGTAAAATAAGATATGTCACTGTCTAAAACAATGTATTTGTATCTACGTTGTAAAATAAGATATGTCACTGCCTAAAACAATGTATTTGTATCTACATTGTAAAATAAGATATGTCACTGCCTAAAACAATGTATTTGTATCTACGTTGTAAAATAAGATATGTCACTGTCTAAAACAATGTATTTGTATCTACGTTGTAAAATAAGATATGTCACTGCCTAAAACAATGTATTTGTATCTACGTTGTAAAATAAGATATGTCACTACCTAAAACAATGTATTTGTATCTACGTTGTAAAATAAGATATGTCACTGCCTAAAACAATGTATTTGTATCTACGTTGTAAAATAAGATATGTCACTGCCTAAAACAATGTATTGGTATCTACGTTGTAAAATAAGATGTGTCACTGCCTAAAACAATGTATTGGTATCTACGTTGTAAAATAAGATATGTCACTGTCTAAAACAATGTATTTGTATCTACGTTGTAAAATAAGATATGTCACTGCCTAAAACAATGTATTTGTATCTACGTTGTAAAATAAGATATGTCACTGCCTAAAACAATGTATTTGTATCTACGTTGTAAAATAAGATATGTCACTGTCTAAAACAATGTATTTGTATCTACGTTGTAAAATAAGATATGTCACTGCCTAAAACAATGTATTTGTCATACCTGTTAACCTCTGGGAACTGCTAGAGGGGAGATCTCCCCCCTACCAACTCTTCTAAGGGGGAGATTCTGTGCATCGCCTTTAAACGCACAAAATTGTACCTTGTAGTTGCATACATGTGATAGAGTTGCTATGCTACAACTGGAGATTTGTAAATTTTTGGCTGGAGATTTGGTCTCATAACTGGAGATTTTTTATCGACATATTTGATACATGTTTTTATTGTTAATTAATGTTTTCTTTTTGTTTGTTTTAGTATTGAACCAACTGCATCCCATTTCAATATATATTGTTTACATTTCTGTCTTATTAGTAGTGTGGCATATGATGAATGAAGGATAAAAACTGTATTTATAATTTACTCATAATCATAAGGTTATAACAAAGCAAAAACAATGAAGACAGAATGCTCTGAACAATAAAGTCATAGAGCACTAAAATTAAAAAATAACTTTACTGCTGGTGCGTTGGGCGATAGCATACGTTTTGGCATTTTTGTGGTTTATCAATTCCATCCTGGAACTTAGTCCTTAAATAATACTTTGATCGGCTTTGGTCCCAAAACAAGCCATAACAACTCAATCCGAGATGAATTCATTGCACGTTTGATCGAAATAAGAAGTTTTCCTCGGCATCAAAGGTTGTCCGACTCCTGTTTGCACAACGCTTTATAACTATTTTTAATTGCCGCTATCACACTTCTAATCATCTAAGCGTGTGCCACAAACCCACTTCCTTATCCCCAATTAACTGTCAATCAGTGGATAATTGTTGTATAATCATCAACACCTTAATTAATCTCCATGACCCAATTTACCTCTAAAGGTGTCAAATAGTTCAATAACCGGATATCATTTAAACACCTTTACCATTCGTATCTCTCGGTGTTTTTCATCAGCACAGGAGTTCCAAATGGGGAATTTCCAGAAATATTGATCGCAAAATGTAGGTCAAGATTTTATTGTACTTTTGTACTTGATTTTTTTGTTGGGGGAGGAAAAGGTGTGTGCGAGAGATTAATGTCTCCCGCGCATGAGACCCAGTCCATGCGGGAGATAAGGCTCTTACGCGGGAGATTCCCGCGAAAAGGGGGAGGGTTAACAGGTATGTATTTGTATCTACGTTGTAAAATAAGATATATCACTGTCTAAAACAATGTATTTGTATCTACGTTGTAAAATAAGATATGTCACTGCCTAAAACAATGTATTTGTATCTACATTGTAAAATAAGATATGTCACTGCCTAAAACAATGTATTTGTATCTACGTTGTAAAATAAGATATGTCACTGTCTAAAACAATGTATTTGTATCTACATTGTAAAATAAGATATGTCACTGCCTAAAACAATGTATTTGTATCTACGTTGTAAAATAAGATATGTCACTACCTAAAACAATGTATTTGTATCTACGTTGTAAAATAAGATATGTCACTGCCTAAAACAATGTATTTGTATCTACGTTGTAAAATAAGATATGTCACTGCCTAAAACAATGTATTGGTATCTACGTTGTAAAATAAGATATGTCACTGCCTAAAACAATGTATTGGTATCTACGTTGTAAAATAAGATATGTCACTGCCTAAAACAATGTATTTGTATCTACGTTGTAAAATAAGATATGTCACTGTCTAAAACAATGTATTTGTATCTACGTTGTAAAATAAGATATGTCACTACCTAAAACAATGTATTTGTATCTACGTTGTAAAATAAGATATGTCACTGCGTAAAACAATGTATTTGTATCTACGTTGTAAAACAAGATATGTCACTGCCTAAAGCAATGTATTTGTATCTACGTTGTAAAATAAGATATGTCACTGCCTAAAGCAATGTATTTGTGTCTACGTTGTAAAATAAGATATGTCACTGCCTAAAACAATGTATTGGTATCTACGTTGTAAAATAAGATATGTCACTGCCTAAAACAATGTATTTGTATCTACGTTGTTAAATAAGATATGTCACTGCCTAAAACAATGTATTTGTATCGACGTTGTAAAATAAGATATGTCACTGCCTAAAGCAATGTATTTGTATCTACGTTGTAAAATAAGATATGTCACTGCCTAAAGCAATGTATTTGTATCTACGTTGTAAAATAAGATATGTCACTGTCTAAAACAATGTATTTGTATCTACGTTGTAAAATAAGATATGTCACTGCCTAAAACAATGTATTTGTATCTACATTGTAAAATAAGATATGTCACTGCCTAAAACAATGTATTTGTATCTACGTTGTAAAATAAGATATGTCACTGTCTAAAACAATGTATTTGTATCTACGTTGTAAAATAAGATATGTCACTGCCTAAAACAATGTATTTGTATCTACGTTGTAAAATAAGATATGTCACTACCTAAAACAATGTATTTGTATCTACGTTGTAAAATAAAATATGTCACTGCCTAAAACAATGTATTTGTATCTACGTTGTAAAATAAGATATGTCACTGCCTAAAACAATGTATTGGTATCTACGTTGTAAAATAAGATATGTCACTGCCTAAAACAATGTATTTGTATCTACGTTGTAAAATAAGATATGTCACTGCCTAAAACAATGTATTTGTATCTACGTTGTAAAATAAGATATGTCACTGTCTAAAACAATGTATTTGTATCTACGTTGTAAAATAAGATATGTCACTGCGTAAAACAATGTATTTGTATCTACGTTGTAAAATAAGATATGTCACTGCCTAAAGCAATGTATTTGTATCTACGTTGTAAAATAAGATATGTCACTGCCTAAAACAATGTATTTGTATCTACGTTGTAAAATAAGATATGTCACTGCCTAAAACAATGTATTGGTATCTACGTTGTAAAATAAGATATGTCACTGCCTAAAACAATGTATTGGTATCTACGTTGTAAAATAAGATATGTCACTGTCTAAAACAATGTATTTGTATCTACGTTGTAAAATAAGATATGTCACTGCCTAAAACAATGTATTTGTATCTACGTTGTAAAATAAGATATGTCACTGCCTAAAACAATGTATTTGTATCTACGTTGTAAAATAAGATATGTCACTGTCTAAAACAATGTATTTGTATCTACGTTGTAAAATAAGATATGTCACTGCCTAAAACAATGTATTTGTCATACCTGTTAACCTCTGGGAACTGCTAGAGGGGAGATCTCCCCCCTACCAACTCTTCTAAGGGGGAGATTCTGTGCATCGCCTTTAAACGCACAAAATTGTACCTTGTAGTTGCATACATGTGATAGAGTTGCTATGCTACAACTGGAGATTTGTAAATTTTTGGCTGGAGATTTGGTCTCATAACTGGAGATTTTTTATCGACATATTTGATGCATGTTTTTATTGTTAATTAATGTTTTCTTTTTGTTTGTTTTAGTATTGAACCAACTGCATCCCATTTCAATATATATTGTTTACATTTCTGTCTTATTAGTAGTGTGGCATATGATGAATGAAGGATAAAAACTGTATTTATAATTTACTCATAATCATAAGGTTATAACAAAGCAAAAACAATGAAGACAGAATGCTCTGAACAATAAAGTCATAGAGCACTAAAATTAAAAAATAACTTTACTGCTGGTGCGTTGGGCGATAGCATACGTTTTGGCATTTTTGTGGTTATCAATTCCATCCTGGAACTTAGTCCTTAAATAATACTTTGATCGGCTTTGGTCCCAAAACAAGCCATAACAACTCAATCCGAGATGAATTCATTGCACATTTGATCGAAATAAGAAGTTTTCCTCGGCATCAAAGGTTGTCCGACTCCTGTTTGCACCACGCTTTATAACTATTTTTAATTGCCGCTATCACACTTCTAATCATCTAAGCGTGTGCCACAAACCCACTTCCTTATCCCCAATTAACTATCAATCAGTGGATAATTGTTGTATAATCATCAACACCTTAATTAATCTCCATGACCCAATTTACCTCTAAAGGTGTCAAATAGTTCAATAACCGGATATCATTTAAACATCTTTACCATTCGTATCTCTCGGTGTTTTTCATCAGCACGGGAGTTCCAAATGGGGAATTTCCAGAAATATTGATCGCAAAATGTAGGTCAAGATTTTATTGTACTTTTGTACTTGATTTTTTTGTTGGGGGAGGAAAAGGTGTGTGCGGGAGATTAATGTCTCCCGCGCATGAGACCCAGTCCATGCGGGAGATAAGGCTCTTACGCGGGAGATTCCCGCGAAAAGGGGGAGGGTTAACAGGTATGTATTTGTATCTACGTTGTAAAATAAGATATGTCACTGCCTAAAGCAATGTATTTGTATCTACGTTGTAAAATAAGATATGTCACTGCCTAAAGCAATGTATTTGTATCTGCGTTGTAAAATAAGATATGTCACTGTCTAAAACAATGTATTTGTATCTACGTTGTAAAATAAGATATGTCACTGCCTAAAACAATGTATTTGTATCTACATTGTAAAATAAGATATGTCACTGCCTAAAACAATGTATTTGTATCTACGTTGTAAAATAAGATATGTCACTGTCTAAAACAATGTATTTGTATCTACGTTGTAAAATAAGATATGTCACTGCCTAAAACAATGTATTTGTATCTACGTTGTAAAATAAGATATGTCACTACCTAAAACAATGTATTTGTATCTACGTTGTAAAATAAGATATGTCACTGCCTAAAACAATGTATTTGTATCTACGTTGTAAAATAAGATATGTCACTGCCTAAAACAATGTATTGGTATCTACGTTGTAAAATAAGATATGTCACTGCCTAAAACAATGTATTGGTATCTACGTTGTAAAATAAGATATGTCACTGTCTAAAACAATGTATTTGTATCTACGTTGTAAAATAAGATATGTCACTGCCTAAAACAATGTATTTGTATCTACGTTGTAAAATAAGATATGTCACTGCCTAAAACAATGTATTTGTATCTACGTTGTAAAATAAGATATGTCACTGTCTAAAACAATGTATTTGTATCTACGTTGTAAAATAAGATATGTCACTGCCTAAAACAATGTATTTGTCATACCTGTTAACCTCTGGGAACTGCTAGAGGGGAGATCTCCCCCCTACCAACTCTTCTAAGGGGGAGATTCTGTGCATCGCCTTTAAACGCACAAAATTGTACCTTGTAGTTGCATACATGTGATAGAGTTGCTATGCTACAACTGGAGATTTGTAAATTTTTGGCTGGAGATTTGGTCTCATAACTGGAGATTTTTTATCGACATATTTGATACATGTTTTTATTGTTAATTAATGTTTTCTTTTTGTTTGTTTTAGTATTGAACCAACTGCATCCCATTTCAATATATATTGTTTACATTTCTGTCTTATTAGTAGTGTGGCATATGATGAATGAAGGATAAAAACTGTATTTATAATTTACTCATAATCATAAGGTTATAACAAAGCAAAAACAATGAAGACAGAATGCTCTGAACAATAAAGTCATAGAGCACTAAAATTAAAAAATAACTTTACTGCTGGTGCGTTGGGCGATAGCATACGTTTTGGCATTTTTGTGGTTTATCAATTCCATCCTGGAACTTAGTCCTTAAATAATACTTTGATCGGCTTTGGTCCCAAAACAAGCCATAACAACTCAATCCGAGATGAATTCATTGCACGTTTGATCGAAATAAGAAGTTTTCCTCGGCATCAAAGGTTGTCCGACTCCTGTTTGCACAACGCTTTATAACTATTTTTAATTGCCGCTATCACACTTCTAATCATCTAAGCGTGTGCCACAAACCCACTTCCTTATCCCCAATTAACTGTCAATCAGTGGATAATTGTTGTATAATCATCAACACCTTAATTAATCTCCATGACCCAATTTACCTCTAAAGGTGTCAAATAGTTCAATAACCGGATATCATTTAAACACCTTTACCATTCGTATCTCTCGGTGTTTTTCATCAGCACAGGAGTTCCAAATGGGGAATTTCCAGAAATATTGATCGCAAAATGTAGGTCAAGATTTTATTGTACTTTTGTACTTGATTTTTTTGTTGGGGGAGGAAAAGGTGTGTGCGAGAGATTAATGTCTCCCGCGCATGAGACCCAGTCCATGCGGGAGATAAGGCTCTTACGCGGGAGATTCCCGCGAAAAGGGGGAGGGTTAACAGGTATGTATTTGTATCTACGTTGTAAAATAAGATATGTCACTGCCTAAAGCAATGTATTTGTATCTACGTTGTAAAATAAGATATGTCACTGCCTAAAGCAATGTATTTGTATCTACGTTGTAAAATAAGATATATCACTGTCTAAAACAATGTATTTGTATCTACGTTGTAAAATAAGATATGTCACTGCCTAAAACAATGTATTTGTATCTACATTGTAAAATAAGATATGTCACTGCCTAAAACAATGTATTTGTATCTACGTTGTAAAATAAGATATGTCACTGTCTAAAACAATGTATTTGTATCTACATTGTAAAATAAGATATGTCACTGCCTAAAACAATGTATTTGTATCTACGTTGTAAAATAAGATATGTCACTACCTAAAACAATGTATTTGTATCTACGTTGTAAAATAAGATATGTCACTGCCTAAAACAATGTATTTGTATCTACGTTGTAAAATAAGATATGTCACTGCCTAAAACAATGTATTGGTATCTACGTTGTAAAATAAGATATGTCACTGCCTAAAACAATGTATTGGTATCTACGTTGTAAAATAAGATATGTCACTGCCTAAAACAATGTATTTGTATCTACGTTGTAAAATAAGATATGTCACTGTCTAAAACAATGTATTTGTATCTACGTTGTAAAATAAGATATGTCACTACCTAAAACAATGTATTTGTATCTACGTTGTAAAATAAGATATGTCACTGCGTAAAACAATGTATTTGTATCTACGTTGTAAAATAAGATATGTCACTGCCTAAAGCAATGTATTTGTATCTACGTTGTAAAATAAGATATGTCACTGCCTAAAGCAATGTATTTGTGTCTACGTTGTAAAATAAGATATGTCACTGCCTAAAACAATGTATTGGTATCTACGTTGTAAAATAAGATATGTCACTGCCTAAAACAATGTATTTGTATCTACGTTGTTGAATAAGATATGTCACTGCCTAAAACAATGTATTTGTATCGACGTTGTAAAATAAGATATGTCACTGCCTAAAGCAATGTATTTGTATCTACGTTGTAAAATAAGATATGTCACTGCCTAAAGCAATGTATTTGTATCTACGTTGTAAAATAAGATATGTCACTGTCTAAAACAATGTATTTGTATCTACGTTGTAAAATAAGATATGTCACTGCCTAAAACAATGTATTTGTATCTACATTGTAAAATAAGATATGTCACTGCCTAAAACAATGTATTTGTATCTACGTTGTAAAATAAGATATGTCACTGTCTAAAACAATGTATTTGTATCTACGTTGTAAAATAAGATATGTCACTGCCTAAAACAATGTATTTGTATCTACGTTGTAAAATAAGATATGTCACTACCTAAAACAATGTCTTTGTATCTACGTTGTAAAATAAAATATGTCACTGCCTAAAACAATGTATTTGTATCTACGTTGTAAAATAAGATATGTCACTGCCTAAAACAATGTATTGGTATCTACGTTGTAAAATAAGATATGTCACTGCCTAAAACAATGTATTTGTATCTACGTTGTAAAATAAGATATGTCACTGCCTAAAACAATGTATTTGTATCTACGTTGTAAAATAAGATATGTCACTGTCTAAAACAATGTATTTGTATCTACGTTGTAAAATAAGATATGTCACTGCGTAAAACAATGTATTTGTATCTACGTTGTAAAATAAGATATGTCACTGCCTAAAGCAATGTATTTGTATCTACGTTGTAAAATAAGATATGTCACTGCCTAAAGCAATGTATTTGTGTCTACGTTGTAAAATAAGATATGTCACTGCCTAAAACAATGTATTGGTATCTACGTTGTAAAATAAGATATGTCACTGCCTAAAACAATGTATTTGTATCTACGTTGTAAAATAGGATATGTCACTGCCTAAAGCAATGTATTGGTATCTACGTTGTAAAATAAGATATGTCACTGCCTAAAACAATGTATTGGTATCTATGTTGTAAAATAAGATATGTCACTGCCTAAAACAATGTATTTGTATCTACGTTGTAAAATAAGATATGTCACTGCCTAAAACAATGTATTTGTATCTACGTTGTTAAATAAGATATGTCACTGCCTAAAACAATGTATTTGTATCTACGTTGTAAAATAAGATATGTCACTGCCTAAAACAATGTATTTGTATCTACGTTGTAAAATAAGATATGTCACTGCCTAAAACAATGTATTTGTATCTACGTTGTAAAATAAGATATGTCACTGCCTAAAACAATGTATTGGTATCTACGTTGTAAAATAAGATATGTCACTGCCTAAAACAATGTATTGGTATCTATGTTTTAAAATAAGATATGTCACTGCCTAAAACAATGTATTGGTATCTACATTGTAAAATAAGATATGTCACTGCCTAAAACAATGTATTGGTATCTACGTTGTAAAATAAGATATGTCACTGCCTAAAACAATGTATTGGTATCTACGTTGTAAAATAAGATATGTCACTGCCTAAAACAATGTATTTGTATCTACGTTGTAAAATAAGATATGTCACTGCCTAAAACAATGTATTGGTATCTACGTTGTAAAATAAGATATGTCACTGCCTGAAACAATGTATTTGTATCTACGTTGTAAAATAAGATATGTCACTGCCTAAGACAATGTATTTGTATCTACGTTGTAAAATAAGATATGTCACTGCCTAAAACAATGTATTTGTATCTACGTTGTAAAATAATATATGTCACTGCCTAAAACAATGTATTTGTATCTACGTTGTAAAATAAGATATGTCACTGCCTAAAACAATGTATTTGTATCTACGTTGTAAAATAAGATATGTCACTGCCTAAAACAATGTATTTGTATCTACGTTGTTAAATAAGATATGTCACTGCCTAAAACAATGTATTTGTATCTACGTTGTTAAATAAGATAAATCACTGCCTAAAACAATGTATTTGTATCTACGTTGTAAAATAAGATATGTCACTGCCTAAAACAATGTATTTGTATCTACGTTGTTAAATAAGATATGTCACTGCCTAAAACAATGTATTTGTATCGACGTTGTAAAATAAGATATGTCACTGCCTAAAACAATGTATTTGTATCTACGTTGTAAAATAGGATATGTCACTGCCTAAAACAATGTATTGGTATCTACGTTGTAAAATAAGATATGTCACTGCCTGAAACAATGTATTGGTATCTACGTTGTAAAATAAGATATGTCACTGCCTAAAACAATGTATTTGTATCTACGTTGTAAAATAAGATATGTCACTGTCTAAAACAATGTATTTGTATCTACGTTGTAAAATAAGATATGTCACTACCTAAAACAATGTATTTGTATCTACGTTGTAAAATAAGATATGTCACTGCGTAAAACAATGTATTTGTATCTACGTTGTAAAATAAGATATGTCACTGCCTAAAGCAATGTATTTGTATCTACGTTGTAAAATAAGATATGTCACTGCCTAAAGCAATGTATTTGTGTCTACGTTGTAAAATAAGATATGTCACTGCCTAAAACAATGTATTTGTATCTACGTTGTAAAATAAGATATGTCACTGCCTAAAACAATGTATTTGTATCTACGTTGTTAAATAAGATATGTCACTGCCTAAAACAATGTATTTGTATCGACGTTGTAAAATAAGATATGTCACTGCCTAAAGCAATGTATTTGTATCTACGTTGTAAAATAAGATATGTCACTGCCTAAAGCAATGTATTTGTATCTACGTTGTAAAATAAGATATGTCACTGTCTAAAACAATGTATTTGTATCTACGTTGTAGAATAAGATATGTCACTGCCTAAAACAATGTATTTGTATCTACATTGTAAAATAAGATATGTCACTGCCTAAAACAATGTATTTGTATCTACGTTGTAAAATAAGATATGTCACTGTCTAAAACAATGTATTTGTATCTACGTTGTAAAATAAGATATGTCACTGCCTAAAACAATGTATTTGTATCTACGTTGTAAAATAAGATATGTCACTACCTAAAACAATGTATTTGTATCTACGTTGTAAAATAAAATATGTCACTGCCTAAAACAATGTATTTGTATCTACGTTGTAAAATAAGATATGTCACTGCCTAAAACAATGTATTGGTATCTACGTTGTAAAATAAGATATGTCACTGCCTAAAACAATGTATTTGTATCTACGTTGTAAAATAAGATATGTCACTGCCTAAAACAATGTATTTGTATCTACGTTGTAAAATAAGATATGTCACTGTCTAAAACAATGTATTTGTATCTACGTTGTAAAATAAGATATGTCACTGCGTAAAACAATGTATTTGTATCTACGTTGTAAAATAAGATATGTCACTGCCTAAAGCAATGTATTTGTATCTACGTTGTAAAATAAGATATGTCACTGCCTAAAGCAATGTATTTGTGTCTACGTTGTAAAATAAGATATGTCACTGCCTAAAACAATGTATTGGTATCTACGTTGTAAAATAAGATATGTCACTGCCTAAAACAATGTATTGGTATCTATGTTTTAAAATAAGATATGTCACTGCCTAAAACAATGTATTGGTATCTACATTGTAAAATAAGATATGTCACTGCCTAAAACAATGTATTGGTATCTACGTTGTAAAATAAGATATGTCACTGCCTAAAACAATGTATTGGTATCTACGTTGTAAAATAAGATATGTCACTGCCTAAAACAATGTATTTGTATCTACGTTGTAAAATAAGATATGTCACTGCCTAAAACAATGTATTGGTATCTACGTTGTAAAATAAGATATGTCACTGCCTGAAACAATGTATTTGTATCTACGTTGTAAAATAAGATATGTCACTGCCTAAGACAATGTATTTGTATCTACGTTGTAAAATAAGATATGTCACTGCCTAAAACAATGTATTTGTATCTACGTTGTAAAATAATATATGTCACTGCCTAAAACAATGTATTTGTATCTACGTTGTAAAATAAGATATGTCACTGCCTAAAACAATGTATTTGTATCTACGTTGTAAAATAAGATATGTCACTGCCTAAAACAATGTATTTGTATCTACGTTGTTAAATAAGATATGTCACTGCCTAAAACAATGTATTTGTATCTACGTTGTAAAATAAGATAAATCACTGCCTAAAACAATGTATTTGTATCTACGTTGTAAAATAAGATATGTCACTGCCTAAAACAATGTATTTGTATCTACGTTGTTAAATAAGATATGTCACTGCCTAAAACAATGTATTTGTATCGACGTTGTAAAATAAGATATGCCACTGCCTAAAACAATGTATTTGTATCTACGTTGTAAAATAGGATATGTCACTGCCTAAAACAATGTATTGGTATCTACGTTGTAAAATAAGATATGTCACTGCCTAAAACAATGTATTGGTATCTACGTTGTAAAATAAGATATGTCACTGCCTAAAACAATGTATTTGTATCTACGTTGTAAAATAAGATATGTCACTGCCTAAAACAATGTATTTGTATCTACGTTGTAAAATAAGATATGTCACTGCCTAAAACAATGTATTTGTATCTACGTTGTAAATTAAGATATGTCACTGCCTAAAACAATGTATTTGTATCTACGTTGTAAAATAAGATATGTCACTGCCTAAAACAATGTATTTGTATCTACGTTGTAAAATAAGATATGTCACTGTCTAAAACAATGTATTTGTATCTACGTTGTAAAATAAGATATGTCACTGTCTAAAACAATGTATTTGTATCTACGTTGTAAAATAAGATATGTCACTGTCTAAAGCAATGTATTTGTATCTACGTTGTAAAATAAGATATGTCACTGCCTAAAACAATGTATTTTTATCTACGTTGTAAAATAAGATATGTCACTGCCTAAAACAATGTATTTGTATCTACGTTGTAAAATAAGATATGTCACTGCCTAAAACAATGTATTTGTATCTACGTTGTTAAATAAGATATGTCACTGCCTAAAGCAATGTATTTGTATCTACGTTGTAAAATAAGATATGTCACTGCCTAAAACAATGTATTTGTATCTACGTTGTAAAATAGGATATGTCACTGCCTAAAACAATGTATTGGTATCTACGTTGTAAAATAAGATATGTCACTGCCTAAAACAATGTATTGGTATCTACGTTGTAAAATAAGATATGTCACTGCCTAAAACAATGTATTTGTATCTACGTTGTAAAATAAGATATGTCACTGCCTAAAACAATGTATTTGTATCTACGTTGTAAAATAAGATATGTCACTGCCTAAAACAATGTATTTATATCTACGTTGTAAAATAAGATATGTCACTGTCTAAAACAATGTATTTGTATCTACGTTGTAAAATAAGATATGTCACTGCCTAAAACAATGTATTTGTATCTACGTTGTAAAATAGGATATGTCACTGCCTAAAACAATGTATTTGTATCTACGTTGTAAAATGAGATATGTCACTGCCTAAAACAATGTATTTGTATCTACGTTGTTAAATAAGATATGTCACTGCCTAAAACAATGTATTTGTATCTACGTTGTAAAATAAGATATGTCACTGCCTAAAACAATGTATTTGTATCTACGTTGTAAAATAGGATATGTCACTGCCTAAAACAATGTATTGGTATCTACGTTGTAAAATAAGATATGTCACTGCCTAAAACAATGTATTGGTATCTACGTTGTAAAATAAGATATGTCACTGCCTAAAACAATGTATTTGTATCTACATTGTAAAATAAGATATGTCACTGCCTAAAACAATATATTTGTATCTACGTTGTAAAATAAGATATGTCACTGCCTAAAACAATGTATTTGTATCTACGTTGTAAAATAAGATATGTCACTGCCTAAAACAATGTATTTGTATCTACGTTGTAAAATAAGATATGTCACTGCCTAAAACAATGTATTTGTATCTACGTTGTAAAATAAGATATGTCACTGCCTAAAACAATGTATTTGTATCTACGTTGTTAAATAAGATATGTCACTGTCTAAAACAATGTATTTGTTTCTACGTTGTAAAATAAGATATGTCACTGCCTAAAACAATGTATTTGTATCTACGTTGTAAAATAAGATATGTCACTGCCTAAAACAATGTATTTGTATCTACGTTGTTAAATAAGATATGTCACTGTCTAAAACAATGTATTTGTATCTACGTTGTAAAATAAGATATGTCACTGCCTAAAACAATGTATTTGTATCTACGTTGTAAAATAAGATATGTCACTGCCTAAAACAATGTATTTGTATCTACGTTGTAAAATAAGATATGTCACTGCCTAAAACAATGTATTTATATCTACGTTGTAAAATAAGATATGTCACTGCCTAAAACAATGTATTTGTATCTACGTTGTAAAATAAGATATGTCACTGCCTAAAACAATGTATTTGTATCTACGTTGGCATTTTTCCAATCCTCTGGTATTTGGCCTTTGTTGATTGACTGTTGATAAATTTTTGTAAGAATAGGTGTGATGATATTGGCTGTCTCTTTAAGTATTCTTACTGGAACTTTGTCGGGGCGGTTGCTTTACACGGGTTTAATCTGTTTAATTCTTTTTCTACACCTTTTTCGCTGATTTTGATGTCCTTCATTGGCTTAAATGGCGAGTTTCCTTTCGATGGCATATTGGTGGTGTTTTCAGTCGTAAATCCTGATGTAAACTGACTGTTTTGCATTTCAGCTTTCTGTTCTGCAGTCTCGGCTAATACTCCGTTGTTCTTAAGAGTGCCAATCCCCATTGTGTCTTGTTTCCTTGATTTTATATATTTCCAAAATTTCTTACTGTTATTGTCTTTTTCAGGGTCTAACATGTTGTTTAGGTAATCCCAATAGTTCATGTGTAGTTTGTTTCTAATTAAGCTTCTGATGTCTTTGAAAGCTTTTTTGTGAGATGGTTTCTTGTTTTTCTTGCTTTTGTTGTATAAGCGTTGTTTTTTCCTAATAAGTCTTTTGATATTTGTTGTCATCCAAGGTACGTCGTGGTGTTTCCCTATTTTCTTTTTTGGAATATGTTTTTCAATGCAGGTTTCAATGGCCTCTTTAAATTGTTTCCAGTTTTCTTCTATTGTGTCCATGTTTGTTCCTGATTCAAATTTGGCAATAAATTTGTCTCTGGATGATATGAGATCCTGTTTGATTCCTTCCCAATTTGCTTTTTTATAGTTGGGCACTGATCTACTTTGCTGTTTGCTAATTCTTGGTGTTATATTTGTTGATACTGATAATATATCATGGTCGCTTTTTCCAATAGGTGGACATGTGGTGGTTCTTGTAACAAGTGTTGGATGTGACGTTATCATGAGATCTAATATTCTGTCGTTTCGTGTCGGTAGTTCATTGATTTGTTCCAAGTAGAAATTATTTAGTACGTTTATCAAGATGTTACTTTGAGATATGTTCCTCCTGTCGCCCAGTTTATGTCACCAAGGTTGAAGTCTCCTCCCAAGAATATTTTAGCATTTCTATATCTTTTGTCACTTTTGATTTTTGAAAGTGATTTTTCTAATTCTTGTATTGCCTTTTCATCTGAGTCAGGTGGTCTGTAAAAGGATCCTATACGTATTTGGTCTTTATCATTTGGTCCAATTTCAATCCATTTGATTTCACATTCTGTGTCTAAATCTGGGAACTCATCTGATTTTATGTCTGGTCTTACCATAATGAGTACACCTCCATCGTTTTTGTCAATGAGTTCTTTCCGGTTTTTCCTGTATATTTTATACTGGTAGCTACTTGGTATGTCATACGGTAATATTTCGGCATTGTTATATGTTGGGTCCAGGTGTGTTTCCGTGCGAATTATTATTTCAGGTGATGAACTTGATATGATGTTGTATAGTTCAGTGCCTTTATTTGTAATGCTTTGAAAGTTGATTGTCAAGATGGTTAAATTGTCAGTCTTTGTTGTAGTTTCTGACTGGTTGGTGGTGTTACTATTAGTTCTACTATAATGTACTGTAGATCTGGAGATATCTCTATTTTTTGGGGATGATGTAGCTATCGGTTCTAATTTTCCTGATGTAAGTTCATCTATTGTGGTGTTTAGGTGGTGTTTCGGTAGTGATCTAGTACTATTTCTTGATGTTTCCGCGGCGATCTCAATGGATACTTCTTGGAAGTTTCTCATACTGACAGCGTGGTTGTCAGGCGGTGGGTTAGAGATGTTAATCGGTATGACAGCAGGGCTGTCATTAAACGTGTTAAATCTGTTCGATATTTCAATACGTTCTTCGGTTTCGAAAAATGTAGTTGAGAAGTTTGGTAGACCGCATTGAAAGCATATCCAGCTTAAGTTGTTACCTTGAAGTGCTTTGTAAATATGTGGTGGTACGTTTGAACATTTTGTATGGTACCAGATATCACAGCCGTCACATTGTAGGGCTTTAGCATTCCAGTTGACATTTTTGCTACATATTCCACACGGATACTTTATATATGTTGGGCCTGGCTGAATTTGTATGTCCCCGGCCTGTAGAATTAACATATACAGGTAGATGGCGGATTTACAAGTAATGTTTATGTGTAATCTCTTTTTTAGAAGTTTTGACTGACTTACAGTTACCATGAAATGTTGAAGGTTGTTTTCTTCATTCCTGACCAAACCTTGTTTTGAACAAAATTGATCATTTTGCTTCATATGTTCTTCTGGTTTGCACGATATCAATGTTATTAATATAAAACAAAAACAAATGTTTACTTCCGGTCTCATCATTTCCGATTGCGCAATACTATTGCCTGTGGCAGTCAAAAGGATTTGAAGTCTGGAATTTTGCAAAGTTGTGTTTTTGCCAAATTGTAGGTTTTTGCACATTTCACATTGACTACAAAGGATACTGAACATATTTCCTGAATATTTGTGATCAGATTGTTGAATAACATGGATCTTCATGCAGATTTTGTAGCTCCGAATTGTATTGAGGCTCTACTATACACGCATGCGCTCTTTCATTACAATCAAGTAGAAAGTGTTTCAATGTTTCTGGTTCCATCTGGCATACCAGTCAGGTTGGATCAATCCTATTTTGGTTAAATGCTGCCTTGTTGCTCTGCAGATAGTAGGTTCCTGTCATGAGACGCAGTTTGACAGGAAGTCTTGCTATATCTCTAGCTGACGTTTGGACACTAGCCAGGGCTGCATGTGCTTTTCCATTGGAATTATTGGAGGCATTCAAATAATCTAAGCTCTTGAATTAGGTTGACATTTTCTTAATATGCTCAATCCAGTATTCATTAACTGCTTTGTTGACCCTTTTTTTCCAGGCGTTTTTTGTAGGTGGTAGATCCAGGATATTGTGACTTGTCGGGAGTTCATATATAGCTAATATTTGCTTAAGTTTTGAAAACCAGCTATTATCATTTATTGCTTTCATTCCTAGTTGTCTTTCTGCTGGTTCCCTTTCAATTGAATTTGTCCTACATATATTGGCGTACATGCCTAGAGCTAGTTTATGTATCCGGTTTTCTATCGGTATCGCACCTGCCAGGATGTAAACGGCTGGATTTGCTGTATTTGTTTGGATTGAAAGTATCTGCTTTAGCATTTTTCGATAAAATATTTCCAAAGTTTGAAGCTCAGTCCTAGATGGAAGTAATATTTCTAGCCCATATGTCAGAATAGGAATTACGTAGACTTGCAATAGATGTAGACAAGCTGTTGGGTTTAGTCCATTCTTCCCATGTAACCCAGCTCCCAAGAGACTATACAATGTGTGCCTGGATTTTTCCATATTTTCTTGCATTTGTGTAGATAATGAATGGATCTGACCCAGTAATTGTTCGTCCCGTTCTTTGAATTGATTCACATCTTTATGCCCTTTGGATTTATTAAGCTAACCTTGTTAAAACGAAATTTTGAATGGAAAAGAGAAGGGGAGACAATTTTAAAATAATAAAATTCAGCTATTTACGCCTGAGTATAACTGGAGTAAAATCTAAAATGATGCTGGCTATTTGCAATAAAATAACCTTTCTGTTTAATAAGATAAAAAGTTATAATATAAAACACAAATAAAAGGTAAAATTGGTGTCCTAAGCGGCCATGCTTTTTTCGTGAATGGCGGGAAAGCTGTGTATTGCGTAAAAAGTTTTGAGGATCAACAACAATAAAGTAATGAATAAATCAATGGATAAACCATGAATAAATTATCATGCATCAATATTAATATCTCCCTTTGCTTCCTGTCACCATTAAATGATACCAAAACCGTCAGAGAACATAAAAAATCAGGAGCAAGTTAAAAAGCAGCCATCACCATCACCTTCACTTGACGATGTAATAAGTAAACCTAGAGAACCTCCATCAGGCAAACGAACACATCAACCAATAATATTAACAGATAGCAAAGGCAATTACTTGAAAACATATGCCTGCCACGATGTTGAAGAACAAATAGTCTGGCTACCCAAAAGTGGAGCAAAAATAGAAGACATCACACAGTGGCTCAAGTCTAACATATCAAAGAAAATAATAAACTACTGTGACATATGGCTTTACGTATGGATGGGAACTCACATCAAAAAACAAGAAATACATCTCATTGAAATCAGAAAACGACTAAGAAGTTGATAAAATTATATCTAAATATAATGAAATTATAAAAAATATCAACAGATACCCAAGCACCAAAGTAACATTCATGGAAACACCAGTCTACTCTATCAAAAACTGGAATGAATCAAAAGGACACAAAGACCCCAATGTATTTGTAGAACAAGATGAAAACCTGTCAAAGCAAATATACACACTAAACGGCAAAGTCAGAGAAATAAACAACAGTCTTAGCACACATTCACCAGATTTTTCATCAGATCTGAGAGCCAACGACAAGTACCGGTGTGGAAAGGACAGGAAACTGAAGACCAAAAAATACTACAACTTCAAATTATACTCAGACGGCATCCATCCAGAAAGCCTGCTATCAAAAACCTGGTTAAAGAAAATATCAGAACAGGCCAAATGAGATTGTTGGGAAAGTATCAATAATAGTAACACGAATTAAACAGTCGCAGTAAACAGATTTAGTCAGCGTGGGTTTTTCCGCACTATACTGAATCATCATGTTTACATGAGATCCAATGTACAGTGGTTGTGCTGCAAATGTGAAAGCATCAATGTTAGCACATTCACATTCAGAAGCTACGAATTGGAATTAACAAACATATACGAACCAATTTCTGAGTCCATACCATCTATATTTAGCCCACTAAAAGCAAGCAGTCCAAACAGCTATGCAGGAAACTCTACTAGATCAAGATCCACAAGGAACTCTCCTAGATCATACATAAGCAGCAATACATATGATACACCAGTGAAGAAAAACATGCGCATCATGACAGTCAATTGCCACAGTATTAAAGATAAACGAGCAGAATTTGAAACAGCCCTGCATTATCTTAAACCAGATATAATCTGTGCAACAGAATCGTGGCTAAAAGGTGTCAAACCAGGAGTAAACCCCACCAAAGATGCTAAAAAATCTAGCGAAATTTTTCATACTCGTAGAAAAATATATCACGTCAGTGGAACAAACATCTTTCATCACAGACGGAGAAATAGAATGGGTAAAAGTAAAAATGAGAAACAACAAAGACCTACTAGTAGGATCATTCTATATGAACAAAAACACATTGACGATCTAAGTAGACATTGCCATCCTAGATTTCTCCAAAGCATTTGACACAGTACCACATGATAAGCTCCCACACAAACTAGAACAATGCGGCATCAAAGGAAACATCCACTCATGGCTAATCAACTTCCTATCAACCAGAACAATGAGAACAATAGTGGAGGGCGAAAGTTCAAATGAAACATCAGTAGACTCTGGAGTGCATCAAGGTACTGTACTCGGTCCGATAATGTTCTTATGCCATATAAATGACCTTCCAGACTGTGTCAACTCGTCTGTCCGTTTATTTGCCGACGATTGCCTACTATACAGAACGATCAAAAAGGAAGAAGACCACCTCACACTGCAAGCAGACCTTAAACACCTTGACGAATGGGCAAATAAATGGGGCATGAGATTCAACACTAAGAAATGTTATGTCCTGTCAATAAACAACAAGTCATCTAGATATTACCAACTAGAAAAACACACACTACAAGAAGTACAGGACAATCCATATTTAGGACTCCAAATCTCAAACGACCTGAAATGGAGAAGAAATTTAAGAAATGTCCCTGAAACATGTCGAAAGACCACATATGTTACCCTAGTAAGATCAATCATGGAATATGGAGCTACCATCTGGAACCCATACCTTAAGGGAGACATAGACAAACTAGAACGAATACAGAACAGGGCTATAAGGTTCGTTAAAAAAGACTACAGAAGTAGAGAAACAGGAGCCATCACGAGGATGAGAGAAGACCTTGAGCTGGTGACACTAGAGGAACAGGAGCCATCACGAGGATGAGAGAAGACCTTGAGCTGGTGACACTAGAGGAACAGGAGCCATCACGAGGATGAGAGAAGACCTTGAGCTGGAGACACTAGAGGAACAGGAGCCATCACGAGGATGAGAGAAGACCTTGAGCTGGAGACACTAGAGGACAGACGACTTAGCCTACGTCTGATCCTAATGTACAAGGGGGTTGAGGGGTTGGTACCGGCACTACCAACAGATAATTTCGTCAAATTAGCTAGACCGAAAAGGAACATCAAAGCAAAACATTTTGAAGATCATATAACATCAAATATAGTAGAGAAACGTACATGCAATAATACAAAGGACTTGAATTACCAGACTACAAGAAACAGCAGTACCAACATTCTTTCTTTGTGGATACCGTATTTCATTGGAACCATCTGCCAAACAGTGTCGTGCATGCAAATTCCTTAGAAGCATTTAAGACCGCTCTAAGGAATCAGCGCCAATAAGACCGCCATCGGCGCTCTCTCTATCCGTTGTATGAAACCCATAGTTGGGTTCTACAACGTACCAGATACAGATACAGACAGATACCCATTGAATCAATCCCTATCACCACTAATGTTGTGAGTTCGAATCCCGCTCATATCTAGGTGTACTTGATACAACTTTATGTGATAAAGTTTGTCAGTGACTTGTGGCAGGTCGGTCATTTTCTCCGGGCACTCCAGATTCCTCCATCAATTAAAATGACAGCTATGATATAACTGGAATATTGTTGAAAGTGGTGTTAAACACCATAATCCTAATAGATGTAAGTTATATAGTAAACAAGCATTTGAATCAGTAGATATGAATGATAAACTTGTCTAAAAGACAAATGAAGACTTTAAGGCTTTTATCTTGGTTTGTCTGATGAACAAGCTGTTAAAGTCGTTATTTTACATCCTTCGTTTATGACTATTATGAAAACAGACTGATTTAATAAGTTTAAATTTTATTAGCATCTGCGTTATCCATATCATTAATAAGCTTGCTAAGAGCGGACAATCTACCATCTCTCCATTCATAGCGTTCTTTCAGTTTATCAAGTGGCGTCTTCTTTATCATTTCCTTTTGAACTTTTTCCAGAACAGCAATATCGTTAAATGGTTGAGGGGGATCAAATGTTTTCTGTACCTCATTAATCTGTTCAGCATATCTGTCACTATATACATCAAATCCTACCAAAGAAATATAATATAAAGTCAAACCTTGTGTATACCCCAAAAGGACCGATCATTTCAGTTATCATCATTAGAACTTCTACACATGAGGTACCAAGGTGTATGTTGAGCTTCCACCAATTTTTATGATGTCTCTGTTCCTTATATAATTCTCTTTATGTAGTACAATCAAATATTGAAATTTTATTTAAAGCCCGATTTTAATAGGATATTCTTCTTTAGATTCCCTATGAAAATTCCTGCATGCAACTTTATACAGATTTGACCTAGCTTTTATGGAGTCAGAAATAAGAAGAGAACCAACGACTAAACGAGAATTTTTTAAGGGGTAATGGGCAATGCTCGGAATTAAGGGAACAACAATTTGATTTTTAAGGGGTATTGGGCAATGCTCGGAATTAAGGGAACAACAATTAGATTTTTAAGGGGTATTGGGCAATGCTCGGAATTAAGGGAACAACAATTAGATTTTTAAGGGGTATTGGGCAATGCTTGGAGAGCAACAATTTGATTTTTAAGGGGTATTGGGCAATGCTCGGAATTAAGGGAACAACAATTTGATTTTTAAGGGGTATTGGGCAATGCTCGGAATTAAGGGAACAACAATTAAATTTTTAAGGGGTATTGGGCAATGCTCAGAAGTAATGGGGAACAATTTGATTTTTAAGGGGTATTGGGCAATGCTTGGAGAGCAACAATTTGATTTTTAAGGGGTATTGGGCAATGTTCGGAATTAAGGGAACAACAATTTGATTTTTAAGGGGTATTGGACAATGCTCAGAAGTAATGGGAAACAATTTGATTTTTAAGGGGTATTGGGCAATGCTTGGAGAGCAACAATTTGATTTTTAAGGGATATTGGGCAATGCTCGGAATTAAGGGAACAACAATTTGATTTTTAAGGGGTATTGGACAATGCTCAGAAGTAATGGGGAACAATTTGATTTTTAAGGGGTATTGGGCAATGCTCGGAATTAAGGGAACAACAATTAGATTTTTAAGGGGTATTGGGCAATGCTCGGAATTAAGGGAACAACAATTAGATTTTTAAGGGGTATTGGGCAATGCTTGGAGAGCAACAATTTGATTTTTAAGGGGTATTGGGCAATGCTCGGAATTAAGGGAACAACAATTTGATTTTTAAGGGGTATTGGGCAATGCTCGGAATTAAGGGAACAACAATTAAATTTTTAAGGGGTATTGGGCAATGCTCAGAAGTAATGGGGAACAATTTGATTTTTAAGGGGTATTGGGCAATGCTTGGAGAGCAACAATTTGATTTTTAAGGGGTATTGGGCAATGTTCGGAATTAAGGGAACAACAATTTGATTTTTAAGGGGTATTGGACAATGCTCAGAAGTAATGGGAAACAATTTGATTTTTAAGGGGTATTGGGCAATGCTTGGAGAGCAACAATTTGATTTTTAAGGGATATTGGGCAATGCTCGGAATTAAGGGAACAACAATTTGATTTTTAAGGGGTATTGGACAATGCTCAGAAGTAATGGGGAACAATTTGATTTTTAAGGGGTATTGGGCAATGCTTGGAGAGCAACAATTTGATTTTTAAGGGGTATTGGGCAATGTTCGGAATTAAGGGAACAACAATTTGATTTTTAAGGGGTAATGGACAATGCTCAGAAGTAATGGGAAACAATTTGATTTTTAAGGGGTATTGGGCAATGCTTGGAGAGCAACAATTTGATTTTTAAGGGATATTGGGCAATGCTCGGAATTAAGGGAACAACAATTTGATTTTTAAGGGGTAATGGACAATGCTCAGAAGTAATGGGGAACAATTTGATTTTTAAGGGGTATTGGGCAATGCTTGGAGAGCAACAATTTGATTTTTAAGGGATATTGGGCAATGCTCGGAATTAAGGGAACAACAATTTGATTTTTAAGGGGTAATGGACAATGCTCAGAAGTAATGGGGAACAATTTGATTTTTAAGGGGTATTGGGCAATGCTTGGAGAGCAACAATTTGATTTTTAAGGGATATTGGGCAATGCTCGGAATTAAGGGAACAACAATTTGATTTTTAAGGGGTAATGGACAATGCTCAGAAGTAATGGGGAACAATTTGATTTTTAAGGGGTATTGGGCAATGCTTGGAGAGCAACAATTTGATTTTTAAGGGGTATTGGGCAATGCTCGGAACTAAGGGAGCAACAATTTGATTTTTAAGGGGGTATTGGGCAATGCTCAGAAGTAATGGGACAACAATTTGATTTTTAAGGGGTTGTGGGCAGGGCTCAGAAGTAAGGGAGCAACAATTTGATTTTAAAAGGTCGTGGGCAAGGCTCTGAAGTAAGGGAGCAACAATTTGATTTTTAAAGGGTCGTGGGCAAGGCTCTGAAGTAAGGGAGCAACAATTTGATATTTAAGTGGTAGTGGGCAAGGCTCAGAAGTAAGGGAGAAACAATTTGATTTTTAAGAGGCTGTGGGAAAGGCTGAGAAGTAAGGGAGCAACAATTTGATTTCTATGGGGTCGTGGGCAAGGCTCAGAAGAAATGGAGCAACAATTTGATTTTTAAGGGGTCGTGGGCAAGGCTCAGAAGTAAGGGAGCAACAATTTGATTTTTAAGTGGTAGTGGGCAAGGTTCTGAAGTAAGGGAGCAACAATTTGATTTTTAAGTGGTAGTGGGCAAGGCTCTGAAGTAAGGGAGCAACAATTTGATTTTTAAGGACTAGTGGGCAATGCTCGGAACTAAGGGAGAAACAATTTGAATTTTAAGGGAGTATTGGGCAAGGCTCAGAAGTAATGGGGAACAATTTGATTTTTAAAGGGTCGTGGGCAAGGCTCAGAAGTAAGGGAGCAACAATTTGATTTGTAAGGGAGTATTGGGCAAGGTTCAGAAGTAATGGGGAACAATTTGATTTTTAAACGGTCGTGGGCAAGGCTCAGAAGTAAGGGAGCAACAATTTGATTTTTAAAGGGTCGTGGGCAAGGCTGAGAAGTAAGGGAGCAACAATTTGATTTTTAAGAGGCTGTGGGAAAGGCTGAGAAGTAAGGGAGCAACAATTTGATTTCTATGGGGTCGTGGGCAAGGCTCAGAAGAAATAGAGCAACAATTTGATTTTTAAGGGGTCGTGGGCAAGGCTCAGAAGAAATAGAGCAACAATTTGATTTCTAAGGGGTAGTGGGCAAGGTTCAGAAGTAAGGGAACAACAATTTTATTTTTAAGGGGTTGTGGGCAATGCTCAGAAGAAAGGGAGCAACAATTTGATTTTTATGGGGGCTGTGGGAAAGGCTGAGAGGTAAGGGAGCAACAATTTGATTTATGTGGGGTCGTGGGTAAGGCTCAGAAGAAATGGAGCAACAATTTTATTTTTAAGGGGTAGTGGGCAAGACCCAGAAGTAAGGGAGCAACAATTTGATTTTTAAGGGGTCGTGGCCAATGCTCAGAAGAAATAGAGCAACAATTTGATTTTTAAGGGGTATTGGGCAATGCTCGGAATTAAGGGAACAACAATTTGATTTTTAAGGGATATTGGGCAATGCTCGGAATTAAGGGAACAACAATTAGATTTTTAAGGGGTATTGGACAATGCTCAGAAGTAATGGGGAACAATTAGATTTTTAAGGGGTATTGGGCAATGCTTGGAGAGCAACAATTTGATTTTTAAGGGGTATTGGGCAATGCTCGGAATTAAGGGAACAACAATTAGATTTTTAAGGGGTATTGGGCAATGCTCGGAATTAAGGGAACAACAATTAGATTTTTAAGGGGTATTGGACAATGCTCAGAAGTAATGGGGAACAATTTGATTTTTAAGGGGTATTGGGCAATGCTTGGAGAGCAACAATTTGATTTTTAAGGGGTATTGGGCAATGCTCGGAATTAAGGGAACAACAATTTGATTTTTAAGGGGTATTGGGCAATGCTCGGAATTAAGGGAACAACAATTTGATTTTTAAGGGGTATTGGACAATGCTCAGAAGTAATGGGGAACAATTTGATTTTTAAGGGGTATTGGGCAATGCTTGGAGAGCAACAATTTGATTTTTAAGGGGTATTGGGCAATGCTCGGAATTAAGGGAACAACAATTTGATTTTTAAGGGGTATTGGACAATGCTCAGAAGTAATGGGGAACAATTTGATTTTTAAGGGGTATTGGGCAATGCTTGGAGAGCAACAATTTGATTTTTAAGGGGTATTGGGCAATGCTCGGAATTAAGGGAACAACAATTAAATTTTTAAGGGGTATTGGACAATGCTCAGAAGTAATGGGGAACAATTTGATTTTTAAGGGGTATTGGGCAATGCTTGGAGAGCAACAATTTGATTTTTAAGGGGTATTGGGCAATGCTCGGAATTAAGGGAACAACAATTTGATTTTTAAGGGGTATTGGGCAATGCTCGGAATTAAGGGAACAACAATTTGATTTTTAAGGGGTATTGGACAATGCTCAGAAGTAATGGGAAACAATTTGATTTTTAAGGGGTATTGGGCAATGCTTGGAGAGCAACAATTTGATTTTTAAGGGATATTGGGCAATGCTCGGAATTAAGGGAACAACAATTTGATTTTTAAGGGGTAATGGACAATGCTCAGAAGTAATGGGGAACAATTTGATTTTTAAGGGGTATTGGGCAATGCTTGGAGAGCAACAATTTGATTTTTAAGGGGTATTGGGCAATGCTCGGAACTAAGGGAGCAACAATTTGATTTTTAAGGGGGTATTGGGCAATGCTCAGAAGTAATGGGACAACAATTTGATTTTTAAGGGGTTGTGGGCAGGGCTCAGAAGTAAGGGAGCAACAATTTGATTTTAAAAGGTCGTGGGCAAGGCTCTGAAGTAAGGGAGCAACAATTTGATTTTTAAAGGGTCGTGGGCAAGGCTCTGAAGTAAGGGAGCAACAATTTGATATTTAAGTGGTAGTGGGCAAGGCTCAGAAGTAAGGGAGAAACAATTTGATTTTTAAGAGGCTGTGGGAAAGGCTGAGAAGTAAGGGAGCAACAATTTGATTTCTATGGGGTTTTGGGCAAGGCTCAGAAGAAATGGAGCAACAATTTGATTTTTAAGGGGTCGTGGGCAAGGCTCAGAAGTAAGGGAGCAACAATTTGATTTTTAAGTGGTAGTGGGCAAGGCTCTGAAGTAAGGGAGCAACAATTTGATTTTTAAGTGGTAGTGGGCAAGGCTCTGAAGTAAGGGAGCAACAATTTGATTTTTAAGGGCTAGTGGGCAATGCTCGGAACTAAGGGAGAAACAATTTGAATTTTAAGGGAGTATTGGGCAAGACTCAGAAGTAAGGGAGCAACAATTAGATTTTTAAGGGAGTAGTGGGCAAGGCTCAGAAGTAATGGGGAACAATTTGATTTTTAAAGGGTCGTGGGCAAGGCTCAGAAGTAAGGGAGCAACAATTTGATTTGTAAGGGAGTATTGGGCAAGGTTCAGAAGTAATGGGGAACAATTTGATTTTTAAACGGTCGTGGGCAAGGCTCAGAAGTAAGGGAGCAACAATTTGATTTTTAAAGGGTCGTGGGCAAGGCTGAGAAGTAAGGGAGCAACAATTTGATTTTTAAGAGGCTGTGGGAAAGGCTGAGAAGTAAGGGAGCAACAATTTGATTTCTATGGGGTCGTGGGCAAGGCTCAGAAGAAATAGAGCAACAATTTGATTTTTAAGGGGTCGTGGGCAAGGCTCAGAAGAAATAGAGCAACAATTTGATTTCTAAGGGGTAGTGGGCAAGGCTCAGAAGTAAGGGAACAACAATTTTATTTTTAAGGGGTTGTGGGCAATGCTCAGAAGAAAGGGAGCAACAATTTGATTTTTATGGGGGCTGTGGGAAAGGCTGAGAGGTAAGGGAGCAACAATTTGATTTATATGGGGTCGTGGGTAAGGCTCAGAAGAAATGGAGCAACAATTTTATTTTTAAGGGGTAGTGGGCAAGACCCAGAAGTAAGGGAGCAACAATTTGATTTTTAAGGGGTCGTGGCCAATGCTCAGAAGAAATAGAGCAACAATTTGATTTCTAAGGGGTCGTGGGCAAGGCTCAGAAGTAAGGGAACAACAATTTTATTTTTAAGGGGTTGTGGGCAATGCTCAGAAGAAAGGGAGCAACAATTTGATTTTTAAGGGGTCGTGGGCAAGGCTCAGAAGTAAGGGAGCAACAATTTGATTTTTAAGTGGTAGTGGGCAAGGCTCTGAAGTAAGGGAGCAACAATTTGATTTTTAAGTGGTAGTGGGCAAGGCTCTGAAGTAAGGGAGCAACAATTTGATTTTTAAGGGGTCGTGGGCAAGGCTCTGAAATAAGGGAGCAACAATTTGATTTTTAAAGGGTCGTGGGCAAGGCTCTGAAGTAAGGGAGCAACAATTTGATTTGTAAGGGCTAGTGGGCAAGGCTCAGAAGTAAGGGAGCAACAATTTGATTTGTAAGGGCTAGTGGGCAATGCTCGGAACTAAGGGAGAAACAATTTGAATTTTAAGGGAGTATTGGGCAAGGCTCAGAAGTAAGGGAGCAACAATTTGATTTTTAAGGGAGTATTGGGCAAGGCTCAGAAGTAATGGGGAACAATTTGATTTTTAAAGGGTCGTGGGCAAGGCTCAGAAGTAAGGGAGCAACAATTTGATTTGTAAGGGAGTATTGGGCAAGGCTCAGAAGAAATGGGGAACAATTTGATTTTTAAAGGGTCGTGGGCAAGGCTCAGAAGTAAGGGAGCAACAATTTGATTTTTAAGAGGCTGTGGGAAAGGCTGAGAAGTAAGGGAGCAACAATTTGATTTCTATGGGGTCGTGGGCAAGGCTCAGAAGAAATAGAGCAACAATTTGATTTCTAAGGGGTAGTGGGCAAGGCTCAGAAGTAAGGGAACAACAATTTTATTTTTAAGGGGTTGTGGGCAATGCTCAGAAGAAAGGGAGCAACAATTTGATTTTTAAGGGGTAGTGGGAAAGGCTCAGAAGTAAGGGAACAACAATTTGATTTATATGGGGTCGTGGGTAAGGCTCAGAAGAAATGGAGCAACAATTTTATTTTTAAGGGGTAGTGGGCAAGACCCAGAAGTAAGGGAGCAACAATTTGATTTTTAAGGGGTCGTGGGAAAGGCTCAGAAGAAATAGAGCAACAATTTGATTTTTAAGGGGTCGTGGGCAAGGCTCAGAAGTAAGGGAACAACAATTTTATTTTTAAGGGGTCGTGGGCAAGGCTCAGAAGTAAGGGAACAACAATTTTATTTTTAAGGGGTTGTTGACAATGCTCAGAAGTAAGACAAACAAATGTAATATCTCTGAAAATAATAATCAGAACTTGTCATAAACATCTAAAAACCATGCAAGAATTATATAAAGAAACGCCGTAATGCAAGAAGTAAACAAATATCCAGGATCTGAAACAACTCTCCCACACCCCATATACTCAGAAGGTCGTTTCCTAAACACAGAAGATCAAATTACCATACATATTGATTCTTTGTATGTTAGAAGAAATAGATAAATGCAAATCGACCTATTACCATGAGCATTTAAATAAGCTGTTTCTAATACTCCCATGAAAGCATATCGTCTGCCAAGGCCTTCTGTCATCACCAGATCAATATCTGTAGCGGTCATAATTCCCTTCTATAACAGAAAAACAGCAGAAGTAGACTTTTTTCAAACCATTTATAATGAATCGATACAAATACAGATGACCTTCAAATTTTAATTAAATCCAGGCGAAATAGATAGATGGATTTTCTTTCTTCAAATTTTGTCCACCTATAATGCATTTAATTATGTAAAATGAAATATGAAAGTTGTGTACAATACAGAAATTTATCTAACATTATGTACGTTTTCTTTTGAAATTACAGAAAGTAGCCTGTCTGAAGCAAGGTGTCTGAAACAAGATGTTGTATCACAACACTGGTGATAAAAGATTGACGCGACGTTGCACGCGATATTCTCTGCCGAACTACTTTGTAATGGCGTAATATCATTGGAATTCAGGGGAAAACACATCAATGTAAGCAACGTAAGCAAAGCGATGGATTAATGTTTATTCAATCGTATGGTGTATCGCGAATTCACGGTCATATTCTCATTTCCAAGGACATACATTCAATATTTCCAACTGTACGGTCCACATTTCTAGAAAAAAAAACGTTGTCGGCAGAGTGTGCAATGACTGAAAATGACGTGACATTGGTGAATGAACTGCAAAACAAATAACGTGAGGTCATGTACAAAATGTAATCCTCCTTACTGAGAGTGTTGTACAAATTTGTTAATTTTAATTCGACTCTTGTTATTAAGTCTCCCAAACAACGCTTGAGAGACTTATTGTTTTTGCTCCGTTTCTTATTATTATTATTATTATTATTATTATTCTTTTTGTTCTTGTTATTCTCCTTTCTTTCCGTGCACCATGAACTTGTCCACGGCAGATCTCAGGAACTACAGGACTGAATTTCATGAAACATGGTGGAGTTATAGATATATGTTTCTAGTTGATCCTACAGTTTTCAGATTTGTGGTAAAGGGGGTCAAAGTCATATTTAGAGGGGTTCAAAGGGGGTGGGGGTTACTATAGAATCCTATGGGAAAGTTGAAATTTCCTACATTAATGTTGATAACTTCTAAATGGATAATGATAGAGACATAACATTTGACATAGTGATAGGTCACCATTAGAGGAGCAATTCTGCGTTTTCAAAATTTTCAAAATGTCTGCCATTTTCAAAATGGCTGCCAAAACACGGCATAAAAAATGGGCGGTAAAAATTCAACATTGCTCGATATCATCAAAATTTGATATGTGGGTAGAAAATGATGTCCCGAATTGATTCCCGACATTAACAAATTTCTACCGATCACCATTTTCAAAATGGCCGCCACAATACCGCAACAATTCAACATTGTCCGATATCATCTAAATTTGATATGTGGGTAGATTATGATGTCCCGAATTCATTCCCGACATTGAAAAAATTCTAGCAGTCACCATTTTCAAAATGGCCGCCACAATATCGTACAAATTCAACATTGTCCGATTTCAACGACATTTCATATGTGGGTAGATATGATGTCCCGAATTCTTTCCGACATTGAAAAATTTCTAGCGATCTCCATTTTCAAAATGGCCGCCACAATACTGCACAAATTCAACATTGTCCGATTTCAACGACATTTCATATGTGGGTAGATTATGATGTCTCGAATTTATTCCTGATATTGAAAAATTTCCAGCGGTCGCCATTTTCAAAATGGCCGCAAAAATTAAACATTGTCTGATATCATCAAAATTTGATATCTGGGTAGATAATGATGTCCCGAATTGATTCCTGACATTGAAAAATTCTAACGGTCGCTATTTTCAAAATGGCCGCCACAATACCGCACAAGTTCAACATTGTTCGATTACAACGAAATTTCATATGTAGGTAGATTATGATGTCCCGAATTGATTCCTAACATTGAAAAATTCTAACGGTCGCCATTTTCAAAATGGCCGCCACAATACCGCACAAATTCAACATTGTTCGATTACAACGAAATTTCATATGTAGGTAAATTATGATGACCTGAATAGATTCCCGACATCGAAAAATTTCTACCGGTCTCCATTTGCAAAATGGCCGCCACAAAACCGCAAAAATTCAACATTGTTCGATTTCAAAGGTAGCTTTTGATTTATTTTTTAGACCTGTTGTCAGTGGCCGGTTTGGGAGACTTGAGACTTCATAATCGTTAGATTATATTCATATCTTGTTTGCTTTTGATTAGTTTTATTGAAATTTTAGATAAACTTATTACATACATAGTGTGTTGGTACAAGGCTTTGTATCAGGTCTTGTCTAGTGCGTGAACTAACAACCTCACAACTCGTCGCTAAAGCCACTCGTACTGATACTGGTTCAGCGTCCATATTTTCCATATCTTTTCACTATTCAACTTATCTTTCTTCCACACTTTCCAAATCTTATCACATTTCTTCCATATTTTCCCTATCATTTCACCATTCAACTTACTTTTCTTCCATGTTTTCCCTATCTTTTCACTATTCAACTTACTTTTCTTCCATATTTTCCATCTCATTTCACAATTTTCTTCTGTATTTTCCAAATCTTTTCACTATTCAACTTACTTTCTTCCATATTTTCCATATCATTTCACAATTCAACCTACCTTTCTTCCGCATTTTCCATATCTTTTCACTATTCAACTTACTTTTCTTCTGTATTTTTCAAATCTTTTCACTATTCAACTTGGGTTTCTTCCATATTTTTCATATCTTTTCACTATTCAACTTGCTTTTCTTCATTTCTTACTCCCCCACTTACACAACTCACTCAGAGATATTCCCAACATAAATAAGTTTTAAAATTCTCCTGTGATTTAAATTTATTTCAAAGAATACCCATTGCTCTAAAATATATTGTGTTCTCCAGCTATTTGAAGAGTATTGAGCAATGTTTTCCAGATATTAGAAACAAACATTAACAGTTATGACATCTCCTTTAATATTGTTGAATGTGGAATTAAACACCATAAACCTAACCCTTTATTTACAAAGACATATACCTAAATACCTATCTATCTACATTTTTATCAGAATTATAGATTTTATTCAATTTTTTGCTAGTTATTTTCCTATCTTGATGAGTTTCAAATTTTCACAATCAAATTTATTTTACATAACAGCCTAACACAGTGTTCTATTTTTAGAGCAGTAAGAAAACTTACTTCCTAAACAGTGTTTTAGTATATATTTACCTGCCAAAGGCAGGCAAATATCTGTATGTAAGTTTAAATATATCTATTTTCCTGCCAAGGGCAAGTAAAACTCTTTGTATATAAGTGTAGCAATCGATTTCCAAATAGCCATTTCTTGATACGTATTATATAGTATTTCTCTTTCTGCACAGGTATATGTCAAAATACAGAGTGATGACCCCCCTTTATCATCCACATACAGTTATTCCCTCTACTGTAGTATTATCCTTGCACATACAGAGTTGTAACTTATTCCCCACATAAAGAGTTATGTCCCCTATTACAGAGTTATCCCTTCAGATGCAGAGTTATTCCCCTTACTGTAGGGCATAATGCAAACTTAAATAAATTATTTTTCTTCCGTATTTTCCATATCTTATCACTATTAAACTTACTTTTCTTCCATATTTTCCAAATCCTTTCACTATTCAACTGACTTTTCTTCCACACTTTCCAAATCTTTTCACTATTCAACTTACTTTTCTTCCATATTTTTCATCTCATTTCACAATTGTCTTCTGTATTTTCCAAATCTTTTCACTATTCAATTTACTTTTCTTCCATAATTTCCATATTTTTCACTATTCAACTTACTTTTCTTCTGTATTTTCCATATCTTTTCACTATTCAACTGACTTCTTTCATAATTTCCATATCATTTCACTATTCAACTTGCTTTTCTTCCATATTGTCCATATCTTATCACTATTCAACTTGCCTTTCTTCCATATTTTCCATATCATTTCATTATTCAAGTTGTTTTTTTCTCCATATTTTCCATTAATTTTACTATTCAACCTACTTTTCTTCCGTGTTTTCCATATTTTTTCACTACCCAACTTTCCTTTCTTCTGTATTTCCCATATCTTTTCACTTTTCAACTTACTTTTCTTCCATATTTTTTCGTATCTATTCACTTTTCAATTTACTTTTCTTCCATATTTTCCATATCATTTCACTATTCAACTTACTTTTCTTCCGTATTTTCCATATCTTTTCACTATTCAACTTACTTGTCTTCCATATTTTCCAAATCTTTCCACTATTCAACTACCCTTTCTTCCATATTTTCCATATCTTCACTATTCAACTTATTTTTCTTCCATACTTTCCAAATCGTATCACTATTCAACTGACTTTACTTCCATATTTTCCATATCTTTTCACTATTCAACTTATTTTTCTTCCGTATTTTTCATATCTTTTCCCTATTTTCTTCAATATTTTCCATATCATTTCACAATTTTCTTCCGCATTTTCAATATCTTTTCACTATTCAACTTAGGTTTCTTCCGTATTTTGATGAGTCATCGAAGTGATGTGACATTCGACACAGTCTGTTTAATTATCTTTGTCTCTTGTGTTTTGTCTTTTCGTTTATCTCTCCGTTTTTTTTTATGTTTTCCTTGTTGTTTTCTGTTTCTAATTTCTACTTCACGTCACAATACCACCAATTTTCTCCTCCTTCTCCTCCTCCTCCACCACCACCACAACTACCGCGATAGCGTTGAATTTCCACCCAAAGCACGAAAAAACGTAAACAAAAGCCTTAACAAAACGAACAAATTGTCATTAAAAAGTTGAATGGACACGAAAAACGTGATTAAAACTGAAAACGTGAAACACACGTAAACAATACGACAAAAAATCGAAAAAACGAGAAAAATGTTCGTATCTTTTCACTTTTCAACTTACTTTTTTTCAATGTTTTCCACATCATTTCACTATTCCGAATGTTTATTAGAAAATTGTCTGTTTTGCAAATACATATAGTTGTAGGTTCCTAGTATTCATTTTGACCAAGAGTTTTAGCAGTGCATTTATTGTCTGTTTTGCAAGAACACATAGTTGTTGGTTCCGAATGTTTATTAGAAAAATGTCTGTTTTGCAAATACATATAGTTGTAGGTTCCGAGTATTCATTTTGACCATGAGCTTTAGCAGTGCATTTATTGTCTGTAGGTTCCGAATGTTTACTTTACGCTTTAATTACCAGTACAACTACAGAAATATGCAACTGAAATGTGTTGTTTCCTCCTTAAATTCTCTGCATTCATGAACAAAAATGGAGAATGGTGAACTCGGAGACGCAATTATAGGTCGTATTGGATACGCATGTCTATCTGAGGACTGTTGTTTCAATGATATTTTCTTCCGTATTTTTCAAATCTTTTCACTATTCAACTTAGGTTTCTTCCATAATTTCCAAATTTTATCTCTATTCAACTTACTTTACTTCTATATTTTCCATATCTTTTCACTATTCAACTTACTTTTCTTCCATATTTTCCATATCATTTCACAATTTTCTGCCGTATTTTCCAAATCTTTTCACTATTCAACTTGGGTTTCTTCCATACTTTCCAAATCTTATCACTATTCAACTAACTTTTCTTCTATATTTTCCATATCTTTTCACTATCTAACTTAATTTTCTTCTGTATTTTCCATATATGTTCACTATTCAATTTAGTGATAGTGAACAGATATGGAAAATACAGATGAAAGGCAAGTTGAATAATGAAAAGATATGGAAAATACGGAAGAAAAGCAAGTTGAATAGTGAAAGGGTAGAGAAATTATGGAACAAAAGTAAATTGAATAGTGAAAAGATTTGGAAAATGATAGTTGGGCATGCGCAGGTTGTGATAGTTCATGTTTTCACAAGAGCAGAAAATGTGAAAATTTGACATTTTACAAACTCCAGATTTGAGTTTTTTTTCGGATATGGTTTATTCATTCTTGATCAAGTGTTAAAATATGTTATTCGATTTTGGAGAATCAAGGGGATAATGAAAAAACCTGCATTTTATTAGTTTGTCTAATTCTATCTATAGTGAGTACTTTTCATACTATTCTTTACTATGTACACCGTGGTAGTCAGTGACCCGTACATTGTCTATAAACACTAGCAGCCATATTAAAATAATGTC
The DNA here is from genome assembly GCA_963383655.1 of Bathymodiolus septemdierum. Classification (NCBI taxonomy): domain Eukaryota; kingdom Metazoa; phylum Mollusca; class Bivalvia; order Mytilida; family Modiolidae; genus Bathymodiolus; species Bathymodiolus septemdierum. Next base: position 157,901,404 of record OY726517.1, read on the forward strand.
AACATACTAAATCAACAGAATGGCAGCTTTGAAATATGTCAACAATTGATGCAAATATAACAAAGCAAAAGCGTAGAAGACATTCTTCAGAACCTTCACCTGATAGTATTCTTACACCAGATCATAAACCACTAAGGAAAAAATTAAATTTCGATTCTGACTTACACATCGACTTATTAGAAATGCAAGGAGACAACTCAGTTCTATCACCTCACGTCTCCGTGTCCTCTGAAAACTCTGCCAAGGCACCAACAGAAAAACATTCATTTGATGGAAAAAAATCTTTGTTCACCGACGATGATGTACAGCGACTTGCAATGGCCGTTAAAAAAATCTCATGCTTGATGACCTGCGTAAGGAACTCGGACAAGATATGCATTTGTGTATCAATAACGCCACATCACCGTTATACGCTGAAATTCAACAACTAAAACAAGAAAATTTCAACTTAAAAAATCAATCGGTGAAATTCCAAAAATTAATTCCAAACTTGACGACCTTGAACAACATAGTAGGAAAAGTTGTGTAAGAATTAGTGGTGTCCCAGAATCAGTTGGCGAGAATACTGCAGACATAGTATGTGATATCGCCAAAAAACTTAACGTCAATCTAGTCAGCAATGATATTAGTGTTTCTCATCGTTTACCAAGTGCAAAAGGTCATAAACAAATAATTGCCCGGTTCACACATGCACAAAAACGCTCAGAACTCTTGAAGGCTACAAAAAATATACCAAAAATCCCAGATTTGAAAGGAATTGGAATAAGTCAAGACCTTACCAAAAATAGGAGCAAAATAGCTTATCTTGCCAGACAGGCCGTAAAGCAGAAACAAATCAAATCAACCTCGGTACGGGATGGAAAAATCTTCATAACTGACAAAGCTGACAACAGGAAAATTATAACATGTGAAGACGACCTTAATGCTATTCTGAATACTGGTTGTGTCAATCAGGATGGAACTTTCAACATTAACTTGAGTCTTCCTCCATCCCAATCACATGGTATGTTTGTAGTGCGGCCTCCCTCTCCAGCTCTTCTCTCTCAGCAAGGAATTCCATTAGGATTACCGCAGATACCTTGTCAACTGCATATGCTGAACCAATTTATGCCAAACATGTTTGGTTCACAGTTAATGTAAACTAACTCTCTTAATTACTTTAACTTGTCAATTAGTTACTTCCCTTTGTGCCTTCATATAAACATGTACTAATGTAATAACAAACTATATGTTAAAAGTTAAATTACCATATTTAGATAATGCTACCATAACAAATCAACGGGATTGCAACCCTGAGTATTGAAAAAAGTGTCAAATGTCAAATTCAAGCTGGAAACTCAATATGTCTATCTTGTATTATGTACCTCATTCCTGTGACAATACTGCATATACTACATATGTGATTATCCAAATTTATTACTGACTAGTTTTCCGCGCAATGATCTTATAAATTTGTTGTGGCTGACTAGAGTGTTCAACTTATACGTCCCTATTTGGGGGTCATCTTTATATACTTTAATCAAATTAGTTCGTATCGAATTTGCATAACAAAATACGGAATCTCGGTGGGAAATGTTAATTGTTTATTAATAACTGACAATAACCATCAATTAAATGGTAATGAAGGGGTGATTTAAGTAAAAATATGAATATGGAAAGTTTTTATAATTTACCTATAATGAAATAACTTTTCTGGAATATTCAACCCAGTCTAGATTAAATCAGCTTGTAAATATGTTATTTCAATGTTTTGTGTTTGTGTATATTATGTATTTATTCACATTATGTCTGTCTGTAAAACCAAACATTAATTTGTATATTGGTGTACTGCATGAAAATATGCGTCAAATTAAGCATAGGCCAGTCATGTCACCGTTTCTTTTTCACTAGGTAAATCCCACCCACCCACCCACCTCAAAAAAAAAATATATATATATATAAAAAAAATACAATAATATATATATAATAAAATAAATAATTTTTCAGATGTACCTGAGTTTGATTTGTGTATACCGTTGCCGTCAATTTGTTGACATAAATTGCAGGTTACAATTATATAAACTCGAAGCAAAATAAAAATAAAAAAAAAATCCCATCCTTATCAAACAAAGCTCATTTCTGGAGTAATACTCTGTACTCCACATATTCCGAGAAGTTGATTGTAAATATGATTTTGATTTGTTCTTATGTATTTGTGTATATTTTTTTAGTTTTACCTTCTGTCAATCAAAGGGTGACATTTTTTTTCAATGTTGTATGTATGTCTTTATATTTAAATTGAGCATTCCTGTTTCGAGTTCTTTCCACTATGCATGGGATACTAAAGTCTCGTAATGGGTATTTCAAATTCAGAACATATAACTCGAATAGGTCTGTTCTATAGTAGAGCAACAAAAGTGAAAGCTAAAATGTTATTAAATATTGAACATGTTATATTTATTAATTTGTATGTATCTATCAAGTCAAAATCTATTCCTTTGATGGTATTGTTCAACTTTCTGAAATTTTATCATGACAAAGTATATATACATTTAGATAGATCGAATAATACAAAACATATTGTTAATTATACACCCCTTTACGAGAGGGACTCATACACACATGTATCTAATCTTACTAGTAATCAATTTTATTTCGCTTGTATGATATATTTTGACTTTATATGTACTTTCATCTGGTTAATGTTGTCTGGCGATATCGAATCAAATCCTGGACCATCGTCTCAGTCCATTTCAATATCATCAGCCTCGTCAATATCAAATCCACTCTTAAACGAATTTGATGAATGTATTACCCAGTTTACCTCGTTCATGCATCTTAATGTCCAAAGCCTTGTCCCTAAAATTGATTTATTAAATGTAGAACTTCAAAAATTTGATATTCTGTGTTTTACAGAAACTTGGTTAAATACTAATGTTGCGAATCAAGATATTTCTCTCGATAATTTTCAACCACCGTTTAGAAAAGACCGTGTGGATAGGCTAGGGGGAGGTGTAGCAATTTATGTGAAAAACGATTATCATGTGGTCCATCGAAATGACTTAGAGGTCCTTGGAGTAGAATGTGTCTGGGTTGAAATCAAGATCAGCAAGAATCACCCTGTACTAATAGGGACCTTTTATAGGCCACCTGATTCTTTAAATTATACTTTCGATTTAATCGAACATTCGATAGATTTAGCTGTGGACACAGGTATAAATACAATTGTAGTGTTAGGTGACTTTAATGAAGATCAATTGAAGCCCCAGAACAATAAAATGTCCAATATATTTGTAAAATACAATATGATTCAATTTATTAACGAACCGACTCATTTTACGGAGAACTCTAGTTCATGTATTGATTTAATCTCGTCTACCGATCCGAATGTCATTGATCTTATCCATGTTGGCCAACCATTCCTTAACGTAAATGTCCGATATCACTGTCCTATATATGGTATATTTAAAGTCCCTAAAACATTGCATACATGTTTTAAGAGACGAATATGGTTATATGATCGTGGAAACTATAATCAATATCGTGAAAAATTGCAGCGTGTCGACTGGGATAAACTTATTAATTCTGGAAATAGCTTAGATGATTTATGCGAGTCATTCTCAAATGTAATATTACAAGCAGCAGGTGAATCAATTCCAAACAAAATAATAACAGTACGAAAGACCGACCCTCCATGGATGAATGGTGCTATCCGTAGAGCCATTAGGAAACGGAACCGGCTTCAAAGACAAACGAAAAAATCAAATCTTCCAGTTCATTGGGCAAGCTTCAGAAAATCCCGGAACAAAACTATTAGCATAATTCTTAAACAAAAAGAACTTTATTTTGATAACTTAATAGCCAAATTGAAATCGCGTCAAACCAGTGCAAGAGACTGGTGGAAATCCGCGTCACAACTTGTTGGGCGAAACTTAAACAATTCTGTCATCCCCCCTCTAAATTGTTCTAATAATATTGTTTACGATGATGCAGAAAAGGCCGAAGCTTTTAATACCTTTTTTTCGTCTCAATCAAATATTGATGATACTGACAAATCAGTACCAGCTGACGATACACCGCGCCGAGATGTCTGGATCGTATTGTTCTTCGGCAACATGAGGTTCAAGATGTACTGAGTCTTCTAAATACTAACAAGGCATCGGGCCCAGATGCTATTCATGCCAAACTGCTAAAAGTGGCTTACGATATTATTTCTAAATCATTGTGTACTATTTTTAACATTAGTCTGATAACTAAACATTTTTCAAATAAATGGAAACTGGCAAACGTCACCCCTGTCCACAAAAAAGAGGATAAAAACATAATTGGAAATTATCGACCTATTTCTTTGCTCCCTATTTCTAGTAAAGTTTTCGAAAAATGTATTTACAAACATATTTTTAATTTTATCAGGGACTTAATCACCGAACATCAGTCTGGTTTTACGATAAATGACTCGACTAGGAATCAACTTCTGTATATTGCGAATATGTTTAGCAAAGCTCTGGATGAGGGAAAGGAAATAAGAGTAATCTTATTTGATATTAGCAAAGCCTTTGATAGAGTATGGCATAGGGGTCTTCTTTTTAAATAAAAAAAAATGGGAATTGTTGGGAATTTGCTTTTATGGTTTAAAGACTATTTAACCAATAGGAAACAAAGAGTCGTTATAAATGGGAAAGAATCGTCTTGCAAAACTGTCAATGCAGGTGTTCCACACGGGTCCATTTTAGGCCCCTTATTATTTCTTATATTTATCAATGATATCGTTGACGAAGTAAATTGTCCTATCAAACTTTTCGCAGATGACACCAGTATTTATGCAATCGTCGATAACCCATTAATTACTTCTCTTTCTTTAAATTCAGACTTGCAAAAGGTTCAAAACTGGTCAAACAAATGGTTGGTTAAATTCAATCCCAAGAAGACCGAATCGATGATTATTTCACGAAAGGTCGAGCCTCAATTCCATCCTCCACTTTATTTTAATAATGTTCCCATTAAAAATGTAACTACACATAAACATCTTGGTCTCACTTTTTCTAATGATGGATCTTGGACCACACATATTAACGAAATTATAACAAAGGCGTCTTCTAGATTAAATATTATTCGTAAGTTGAAATTTAAAGTAGACCGTAAATCGCTTGAGCATATGTACTTCAGTTATGTCCGCCCTATTCTAGAATATGCGGATGTAGTCTGGAATAACTGTCCAAATTATATAAAGGAAAAACTAGAACACATTAACTATGAAGCCGCACGTATAATAACTGGTGCTACAAAATTGACAAGCATACGCTTACTTTTACAAGAATGTGGATGGGAACCATAGAGGAACGAAGAAACAAACATAAGATTTTATTATTTCACAAAATGGTTAACAAAACAGTTCCCGAATATTTATCCAATTTAGTTCCATCCTCCTTCGGACAAACTCATCAATATAGCACCCGGAATCATTCTAATCTAGTTCATGTACATTCTCGTACAGCTTATTATAATAATAGCTTTTTACCTTCAACCGTTCGACACTGGAACGAACTTCCAGCGAATATCAAAAGTAATGTTTCTGTCAATTCCATGAAAATATTTTTGAACAACACAATAAATCCTGTCTCATCTTACTTCTATGCAGGTTCTAGAATTGGTCAAATGCTACATACTAGAATTTGAACTGAGAGTAGTGCGCTCAAGGATCATTTTTGTAAGAAAAATATCGAAGCTAATCCCTACTGTAGTTGTAAACTGGTAGAAACGTCCGAGCATTTTTTACTAAAATTTTCTCTGTACGAAAGGTTAAGAAATGATTTGAATATCAATAATCTACTTTTTGGCGATTCTAACCTCCCAGATTGTGAAAATGAAAGTAATGTCCTTGTAATTCAAGATTTTATAATAAAATCTAAACGTTTTACACCTAGAATATAAATGTACCATGCTTTTACTTGTTGCAAAATATTAGATCTGTCATTTTATTGTTCATTGTAAAAATTGTCACCCTTTCACTTCATATGCTTATTTAAACAAATGTGTGTATTATTAATGTGCATGTCCTAACCATCTTACATGTATTTTCTTTTCTTTTCTTTTTTGGTATCTGGGAGAAGAATTTATATAAGTGCTACGTCACTTGTTTTCTGATCCCTATGTATGTACTATTGTTATAACTCATGCAATTTATTCAATAAATATTGTTTACACTAAATTGAATAGTGAAAAGATTTGGAAAATATTGAAGAAACGTGAGTTGAATAGTGAAAAGATATGGAAAATATGGAGGAATAGTAAGTTGAATATTGAAAAGATATGGAAAATATGAAAAAAAGGCAAGTTGAATTGTGAAATGATATGGAAATATGAAAATATCACACATTAACGTAAACATCTATGAGAAAACTGCAACAAGTCAACAAAATAGTGATTAAGATGTTGAATAAACACGAAAATTAGAGGAAGGAATCAAGAAACGTCGTTATAGATAGAAAGTTCACGAAAAAATATTGCAAAAATTAACAATTAATAAAAAAAAAAAGTTAAAAGATCTCTGAAAATATAAAAAAAATGCCAAAAAAAAAAAAAAAAAGATCATTTTGGCCCGAGACCCAAAATCTCATGGCCCGGTGACCTTCTATTGGGTAACTTAGGGGATCAAATGTACCATTAATTTGACTCTTAAGTTATTTAGTACCCCCACAGTGAGAACGCGGACGTGATAGACTACTTGGAGTACTACACAAGATATCCGAAAACAACACATTTTTGTAAGAAATGTAATTATTGAAGGCGCTCGCGATGAAAATAAAATGGCGGGAAAGGGGCAGATAATGAGTGAAAGGGCTGGAAAACGATAATAGTACGCCAACGTCCTAGAGACCACCCCTAGGGCACTTCCGATCGCGCATGCGCGCTCGTATATTTTCCAGGGGAAAAGGCCCCACTAGGGGTGGATATTGCGCAACTTCTGGTTGCAAATGCGAGCACCCTTCCAAAGGAACCACTTCGGGGTCATGTGACCTTCGGTCACGTCACTTCTGGTAGCCATGTCGGTCATGCGCAATGGTACATTTTGCACTACTACTATAGTAAAAAAAAGGCGCGGGAACCGGTTGCGCATGCGCAGAACATACTTTCGGTCTCGTGACTAACGTCACATCTGGTCACGTTACTTCCGGTAGTATGATGTCACTTCCGGTGACGTCACTTCCGGCCAGGGCCACTTCCGGTAGCACCTCATCAAATGTGGCTTGAACCGTGCTGATATATCATAAACACGAAATGAAACATATCTATTACACAGAACATAAGAAAAAACTTGCTAACTGATTTTCGTCCGACATTCTATTGGTCTTTTTTTTTATTGTACAAATAAACATAACATGCCTTACACTTCATTGCATTTGTCATGGTATTCATGGATATTGGGAAATTCTTTAAATTAATATTGCATACCTATTTGTTTTGAGATAACATACCCTAAATAAATCGAAACACTCTTTGAAGATAGCATCCTGTAGTCTATTCAGAACAAACCCATCTTTTTGCTTTTTAATGACAATTGGAACCTGTCCAATCTTTTTCATCAAATCTCTGGTTTTTGTGAGAACATCCTTATCTGCCCATGGAGACGGTAGGAGCTCCACCAGTGGTACATAGTAAGGTGGATTCGTCTGAAGATGTATTAAGTAATCATTACCTTCAACATTATATAGCAACAGCTACATCGTTATTAAGACAAATTATTGCAAATTCTTGTCGAACTAATAAACCAATCTTGTAGTATGCTAACGAGACATGTTTGTGTTTAATTCATGGTAAGGAGGGCCCGGGTGGCTCAATGAGTTAGGTGGTTGGATTACATAGCAACTCATACAAGCATATCACCAATACGGCGTGGGTTCGCGCCCGGCTTTGAAAACTCGACTCGTAGCCGCAAGTGATAAAGTTTTCCAGTTGCTTGCCCATGGTTTGCGGATCTCTCCGGGTATTCCGGCTTCTTCCACAACTAAAGCTGGTCGCCATGATATAGCTGAAATATTCATGAAAGTGGCGTTAAACACAATAATTCATTCAATCAATAATTCATTGCAGGCATTGCTACTCAAATTATAAAGAGAAATATGTGGTACAAAATGTTTACAAATAATCAAATAAGATAATAAATAAGACTTACTGGATGAACAACTATAAACCTATTCTTATGTACAAGTTTGTCACACATCCGTGTTGGTAGGATACAACTTGTAGAGCTAGCTAGGATAGTTTGGTCACCAATAGCAACATCTATCTGACTATGGACTCGTCTCTTCAATTCGACATCCTCAAATACACATTCCTTATGATTAACAAGAATGGAAAATTAATTATTAGTATAGCTATGGCTGTATTGATATAAAGTAGATACCTCGTTATTCTGAACTCAGATAAATAGTTTTCTTGTATAACTCGAAATACCAACATAGTCTGGTAATAGTAATTGTTAGCTATCTGTACATGTATAAATACCAACATAGTCTGGTAATAGTAATTGTTAGCTATCTGTACATGTATAAATACTAACATAGTCTGGTAATAGTAATTGTTAGCTATCTGTACATGTATAAATACCAACATAGTCTGGTAATAGTAATTGTTAGCTATCTGTACATGTATAAATACTAACATAGTCTGGTAATAGTAATTATTAGCTATCTGTACATGTATAAATACTAACATAGTCTGGTAATAGTAATTGTTAGCTATCTGTACACGTATAAATACCAACATAGTCTGGTAATAGTAATTGTTAGCTATCTGTACATGTATAAATACCAACATAGTCTGGTAATAGTAATTGTTAGCTATCTGTACATGTATAAATACCAACATAGTCTGGTAATAGTAATTGTTAGCTATCTGTACATGTATAAATACCAGCATAGTCTGGTAATAGTAATTGTTAGCTATCTCTACATGTATAAATACCAACATAGTCTGGTAATAGTAATTGTTAGCTATCTGTACATGTATAAATACCAACATAGTCTGGTAATAGTAATTGTTAGCTATCTGTACATGTATAAATACTAACATAGTCTGGTAATAGTAATTGTTAGCTATCTGTACATGTATAAATACCAACATAGTCTGGTAATAGTAATTGTTAGCTATCTGTACATGTATAAATACCAACATAGTCTGGTAATAGTAATTGTTAGCTATCTGTACATGTATAAATACCAACATAGTCTGGTAATAGTAATTGTTAGCTATCTCTACATGTATAAATACCAACATAGTCTGGTAATAGTAATTGTTAGCTATCTGTACATGTATAAATACTAACATAGTCTGGTAATAGTAATTGTTAGCTATCTGTACATGTATAAATACGAACATAGTCTGGTAATAGTAATTGTTAGCTATCTGTACATGTATAAATACTAACATAGTCTGGTAATAGTAATTGTTAGCTATCTGTACATGTATAAATACTAACATAGTCTGGTAATAGTAATTGTTAGCTATCTGTACATGTATAAATACTAACATAGTCTGGTAATAGTAATTGTTAGATATCTGTACATGTATAAATACTAACATAGTCTGGTAATAGTAATTGTTAGCTATCTGTACATGTATATTCTGGTAATAGTAATTGTTAGCTATCTGTACATGTATATTGTTGTATATTCTGGTAATAGTAATTGTTAGCTATCTGTGCATGTATATTGTTGTATATTCTGGTAATAGTAATTGTTAGCTATCTGTACATGTATATTCTGGTAATAGTAATTGTTAGCTATCTGTATATGTATATTGTTGTATATTATGGTAATAGTAATTGTTAGCTATCTGTACATGTATATTCTGGTAATAGTAATTGTTAGCTATCTGTACATGTATATTCTGGTAATAGTAATTGTTAGCTATCTGTACATGTATATTGTTGTATATTCTGGTAATAGTAATTGTTAGCTATCTGTGCATCTATATTGTTGTATATTATGGTAATAGTAATTGTTAGCTATCTGTACATGTATATTCTGGTAATAGTAATTGTTAGCTATCTGTACATGTATATTCTGGTAATAATAATTGTTAGCTATCTGTACATGTATATTGTTGTATATTATGGTAATAGTAATTGTTAGCTATCTGTACATGTATATTCTGTTAATAGTAATTGTTAGCTATCTGTACATGTATATTCTGGTAATAGTAATTGTTAGCTATCTGTACATGTATATTGTTGTATATTATGGTAATAGTAATTGTTAGCTATCTGTGCATGTATATTGTTGTATATTATGGTAATAATAATTGTTAGCTATCTGTACATGTATATTCTGGTAATAGTAATTGTTAGCAATCTGTACATGTATATTCTGGTAATAGTAATTGTTAGCTATCTGTACATGTATATTCTGGTAATAGTAATTGTTAGCTATCTGTACATGTATATTGTTGTATATTATAGTAATAGTAATTGTTAGCTATCTGTACATGTATATTCTGGTAATAGTAATTGTTAGCTATCTGTACATGTATATTGTTGTATATTCTGGTAATAGTAATTGATAGCTATCTGTACATGTATATTCTGGTAATAGTAATTGTTAGCTATCTGTACATGTATATTGTTGTATATTATGGTAATAGTAATTGTTAGCTATCTGTACATGTATATTATGGTAATAGTAATTGTTAGCTATCTGTACATGTATATTCTGGTAATAGTAATTGTTAGCTATCTGTACATGTATATTGTTGCATATTATGGTAATAGTAATTGTTAGCTATCTGTACATGTATATTATGGTAATAGTAATTGTTAGCTATCTGTACATGTATATTCTGGTAATAGTAATTTTTAGCTATCTGTGCATGTATATTGTTCTATATTATGGTAATAGTAATTGTTAGCTATCTGTACATGTATATTCTGGTAATAGTAATTGTTAGCTATCTCATGTATATTATGGTAATAGTAATTGTTAGCTATCTGTACATGTATATTGTTGTATATTATGGTAATAGTAATTGTTAGCTATCTGTACATGTATATTCTGGTAATAGTAATTGTTAGCTATCTCATGTATATTCTGGTAATAGTAATTGTTAGCTATCTGTACATGTGTATATTGTTGTATATTATGGTAATAGTAATTGTTAGCTATCTGTACATGTATATTCTGGTAATAGTAATTGTTAGCTATCTGTACATGTATATTCTGGTAATAGTAATTGTTAGCTATCTGTACATGTATATTCTGGTAATAGTAATTGTTAGCTATCTGTACATGTATATTCTGGTAATAGTAATTGTTAGCTATCTGTACATGTATATTCTGGTAATAGTAATTGTTAGCTATCTGTGCATGTATATTGTTGTATATTATGGTAATAGTAATTGTTAGCTATCTGTACATGTATATTCTGGTAATAGTAATTGTTAGCTATCTGTACATGTATATTCTGGTAATAGTAATTGTTAGCTATCTGTACATGTATATTCTGGTAATAATAATTGTTAGCTATCTGTACATGTATATTCTGGTAATAGTAATTGTTAGCTATCTGTACATGTATATCGTTGTATATTCTGGTAATAGTAATTGTTAGCTATCTGTACATGTATATTCTGGTAATATTAATTGTTAGCTATCTGTACATGTATATTCTGGTAATAGTAATTGTTAGCTATCTGTACATGTATATTGTTGTATATTATGGTAATAGTAATTGTTAGCTATCTGTACATGTATATTCTGGTAATAGTAATTGTTAGCTATCTGTACATGTATATTGTTGTATATTATGGTAATAGTAATTGTTAGCTATCTGTACATGTGTATATTCTGGTAATAGTAATTGTTAGCTATCTGTACATGTATATTGTTGTATATTATGGTAATAGTAATTGTTAGCTATCTGTACATGTATATTATGGTAATAATAATTGTTAGCTATCTGTACATGTATATTCTGGTAATATTAATTGTTAGCTATCTGTACATGTATATTCTGGTAATAGTAATTGTTAGCTATCTGTACATGTATATTGTTGTATATTATGATAATAGTAATTGTTAGCTATCTGTACATGTATATTCTGGTAATAGTAATTGTTAGCTATCTGTACATGTATATTCTGGTAATAGTAATTGTTAGCTATCTGTACATGTATATTATGGTAATAGTAATTGTTAGCTATCTGTACATGTATATTCTGGTAATAGTAATTGTTAGCTATCTGTACATGTATATTCTGGTAATAGTAATTGTTAGCTATCTGTACATGTATATTATGGTAATAGTAATTGTTAGCTATCTGTACATGTATATTTTGGTAATAGTAATTGTTAGCTATCTGTACATGTATATTCTGGTAATAGTAATTGTTAGCTATCTGTACATGTATATTCTGGTAATGATAATTGTTAGCTATCTGTACATGTATATTCTGGTAATAGTAATTGTTAGCTATCTGTACATGTATATTGTTGTATATTATGGTAATAGTAATTGTTAGCTATCTGTACATGTGTATATTGTTGTATATTATGGTAATAGTAATTGTTAGCTATCTGTACATGTATATTCTGGTAATAGTAATTGTTAGCTATCTGTACATGTATATTCTGGTAATAGTAATTGTTAGCTATCTGTACATGTATATTCTGGTAATAGTAATTGTTAGCTATCTGTATATGTGTATATTGTTGTATATTCTGGTAATAGTAATTGTTAGCTATCTGTACATGTATATTCTGGTAATAGTAATTGTTAACTATCTGTACATGTGTATATTGTTGTATATTCTGGTAATAGTAATTGTTAGCTATCTGTACATGTATATTCTGGTAATAATAATTGTTAGCTATCTGTACATGTATATTCTGGTAATAGTAATTGTTAGCTATCTGTACATGTATATTGTTGTATATTCTGGTAATAGTAATTGTTAGCTATCTGTACATGTATATTCTGGTAATAGTAATTATTAGCTATCTCATGTATATTCTGGTAATAGTAATTGTTAGCTATCTGTACATGTATATTCTGGTAATAGTAAGTGTTAGCTATCTGTACATGTATATTGTTGTATATTATGGTAATAGTAATTGTTAGCTATCTGTACATGTATATTCTGGTTATAATAATTGTTAGCTATCTGTACATGTATATTCTGGTAATAGTAATTGTTAGCTATCTGTACATGTATATTATGGTAATAGTAATTGTTAGCTATCTCTACATGTATATTCTGGTAATAGTAATTGTTAGCTATCTGTACATGTATATTCTGATAAGAGTAATTGTTAGCTATCTGTACATGTATATTCTGGTAATAATAATTGTTAGCTATCTGTACATGTATATTGTTGTATATTATGGTAATAGTAATTGTTAGCTATCTGTACATGTATATTCTGGTAATAGTAATTGTTAGCTATCTGTACATGTATATTGTTGTATATTATGGTAATAGTAATTGTTAGCTATCTGTACATGTATATTGTTGTATATTATGGTAATAGTAATTGTTAGCTATCTGTACATGTATATTATGGTAATAGTAATTGTTAGCTATCTGTACATGTATATTCTGGTAATAGTAATTGTTAGCTATCTGTACATGTATATTCTGGTAATAGTAATTGTTAGCTATCTGTACATGTATATTCTGGTAATAGTAATTGTTAGCTATCTGTACATGTATATTCTGGTAATAGTAATTGTTAGCTATCTGTGCATGTATATTGTTGTATATTATGGTAATAGTAATTGTTAGCTATCTGTACATGTATATTCTGGTAATAGTAATTGTTAGCTATCTGTACATGTATATTCTGGTAATAATAATTGTTAGCTATCTGTACATGTATATTCTGGTAATAGTAATTGTTAGCTATCTGTACATGTATATTCTGATAATAGTAATTGTTAGCTATCTCATGTATATTCTGGTAATAGTAATTGTTAGCTATCTGTACATGTATATTCTGGTAATAGTAATTGTTAGCTATCTGTACATGTATATTCTGGTAATAGTAATTGTTAGCTATCTGTACATGTATATTCTGGTAATAATAATTGTTAGCTATCTGTACATGTATATTCTGGTAATAGTAATTGTTAGCTATCTCTACATGTATATTATGGTAATAGTAATTGTTAGCTATCTGTACATGTATATTCTGGTAATAGTAATTGTTAGCTATCTGTACATGTATATTATGGTAATAGTAATTGTTAGCTATCTGTACATGTATATTCTGGTAATATTAATTGTTAGCTATCTGTACATGTATATTCTGGTAATAGTAATTGTTAGCTATCTGTACATGTATATTGTTGTATATTATGGTAATAGTAATTGTTAGCTATCTGTACATGTATATTCTGGTAATAATAATTGTTAGCTATTTGTACATGTATATTCTGGTAATAGTAATTGTTAGCTATCTGTACATGTATATTGTTGTATATTATGGTAATATTAATTGTTAGCTATCTGTACATGTATATTCTGGTAATAGTAATTGTTAGCTATCTGTACATGTATATTCTGGTAATAGTAATTGTTAGCTATCTGTACATGTATATTCTGGTAATAGTAATTGTTAGCTACCTGTACATGTATATTCTGGTAATAGTAATTGTTAGCTATCTGTACATGTATATTCTGGTAATAGTAATTGTTAGCTATCTGTACATGTATATTCTGGTAATGATAATTGTTAGCTATCTGTACATGTATGTTGTTGTATATTATGGTAATAGTAATTGTTAGCTATCTGTACATGTATATTCTGGTAATAATAATTGTTAGCTATCTGTACATGTATATTGTTGTATATTATGGTAATAGTAATTGTTAGCTATCTGTACATGTATATTATGGTAATAGTAATTGTTAGCTATCTGTACATGTATATTCTGGTAATAGTAATTGTTAGCTATCTGTACATGTATATTCTGGTAATAGTAATTGTTAGCTATCTGTACATGTAAATTGACTTATATTATGGTAATAGTAATTGTTAGCTATCTGTACATGTATATTATGGTAATAGTAATTGTTAGCTATCTGTACATGTATATTCTCATAATAGTAATTGTTAGCTATCTGTACATGTATATTCTGGTAATAATAATTGTTAGCTATCTGTACATGTATGTTGTTGTATATTATGGTAATAGTAATTGTTAGCTATCTGTACATGTATATTCTGGTAATAGTAATTGTTAGCTATCTGTACATGTATATTCTGGTAATAGTAATTGTTAGCTATCTGTGCATGTATATTGTTGTATATTATGGTAATAGTAATTGTTAGCTATCTGTACATGTATATTCTGGTAATAGTAATTGTTAGCTATCTGTACATGTATATTCTGGTAATAGTAATTGTTAGCTATCTGTACATGTATATTATGGTAATAGTAATTGTTAGCTATCTGTACATGTATATTCTGGTAATAGTAATTGTTAGCTATCTGTACATGTATATTCTGGTAATAGTAATTGTTAGCTATCTGTACATGTATATTATGGTAATAGTAATTGTTAGCTATCTGTACATGTATATTCTGGTAATAGTAATTGTTAGCTATCTGTACATGTATATTCTGGTAATAGTAATTGTTAGCTATCTGTACATGTATATTCTGGTAATAGTAATTGTTAGCTATCTGTACATGTATATTCTGGTAATAGTAATTGTTAGCTATCTGTACATGTATATTATGGTAATAGTAATTGTTAGCTATCTGTACATGTATATTCTGGTAATAGTAATTGTTAGCTATCTGTACATGTATATTCTGGTAATAGTAATTGTTAGCTATCTGTACATGTATATTCTGGTAATAATAATTGTTAGCTATCTGTACATGTATATTCTGGTAATAGTAATTGTTAGCTATCTGTACATGTATATCGTTGTATATTCTGGTAATAGTAATTGTTAGCTATCTGTACATGTATATTCTGGTAATATTAATTGTTAGCTATCTGTACATGTCTATTCTAGTAATAGTAATTGTTAGCTATCTGTACATGTATATTGTTGTATATTATGGTAATAGTAATTGTTAGCTATCTGTACATGTATATTCTGGTAATAGTAATTGTTAGCTATCTGTACATGTATATTGTTGTATATTATGGTAATAGTAATTGTTAGCTATCTGTACATGTGTATATTCTGGTAATAGTAATTGTTAGCTATCTGTACATGTATATTGTTGTATATTATGGTAATAGTAATTGTTAGCTATCTGTACATGTATATTATGGTAATAATAATTGTTAGCTATCTGTACATGTATATTCTGGTAATATTAATTGTTCGCTATCTGTACATGTATATTCTGGTAATAGTAATTGTTAGCTATCAATACATGTATATTGTTGTATATTATGATCATAGTAATTGTTAGCTATCTGTACATGTATATTCTGGTAATAGTAATTGTTAGCTATATGTACATGTATATTCTGGTAATAGTAATTGTTAGCTATCTGTACATGTATATTCTGGTAATAGTAATTGTTAGCTATCTGTACATGTATAAATACTAACATAGTCTGGTAATAGTAATTGTTAGCTATCTGTAGATGTATAAATACCAACATAGTCTGGTAATAGTAATTGTTAGCTATCTGTACATGTATAAATACCAACATAGTCTGGTAATAGTAATTGTTAGCTATCTGTAGATGTATAAATACCAACATAGTCTGGTAATAGTAATTGTTAGCTATCTGTACATGTATAAATACTAACATAGTCTGGTAATAGTAATTGTTAGCTATCTGTACATGTATATTATGGTAATAGTAATTGTTAGCTATCTGTACATGTATATTCTGGTAATAGTAATTGTTAGCTATCTGTACATGTATATTCTGGTAATAGTAATTGTTAGCTATCTCTACATGTATATTCTGGTAATAGTAATTGTTAGCTATCTCTACATGTATATTATGGTAATAGTAATTGTTAGCTATCTGTACATGTATATTCTGGTAATAGTAATTGTTAGCTATCTGTACATGTATATTCTGGTAATAGTAATTGTTAGCTATCTGTACATGTATATTGTTGTATATTCTGGTAATAGTAATTGTTAGCTATCTGTACATGTATATTGTTGTATATTATAGTAATAGTAATTGTTAGCTATCTGTACATGTATATTCTGGAAATAGTAATTGTTAGCTATCTGTACATGTATATTCTATTAATAGTAATTGTTAGCTATCTGTACATGTATATTCTGGTAATAGTAATTGTTAGCTATCTGTACATGTATATTCTGGTAATAGTAATTGTTAGCTATCTGTACATGTATATTCTATTAATAATAATTGTTAGCTATCTGTACATGTATATTCTGGTAATAGTAATTGTTAGCTATCTGTACATGTATATTCTGGTAATAGTAATTGTTAGCTATCTGTACATGTATATTCTATTAATAATAATTGTTAGCTATTTGTACATGTATATTCTGGTAATAGTAATTGTTAGCTATCTGTACATGTATATTCTATTAATAATAATTGTTAGCTATCTGTACATGTATATTCTGGTAATAGTAATTGTTAGCTATCTGTACATGTATATTCTATTAATAATAATTGTTAGCTATCTGTTCATGTATATTCTGGTAATAGTAATTGTTAGCTATCTGTACATGTATATTCTGGTAATAGTAATTGTTAGCTATCTGTACATGTATATTCTGGTAATAGTAATTGTTAGCTATCTGTACATGTATATTATGGTAATAGTAATTGTTAGCTATCTGTACATGTATATTCTGGTAATAGTAATTGTTAGCTATCTGTACATGTATATTCTGGTAATAGTAATTGTTAGCTATCTGTACATGTATATTCTGGTAATAGTCATTGTTAGCTATCTGTACATGTATATTGTTGTATATTATTTTAATAGTAATTGTTAGCTATCTGTACATGTATATTATGGTAATAGTAATTGTTAGCTATCTGTACATGTATATTCTGGTAATAATAATTGTTAGCTATCTGTACATGTATATTGTTGTATATTCTGGTAATAATAATTGTTAGCTATCTGTGCATCTATATTGTTGTATATTAAGGTAATAGTAATTGTTAGCTATCTCTACATGTATATTCTGGTAATAGTAATTGTTAGCTATCTGTACATGTATATTGTTGTATATTATGGTAATATTAATTGTTAGCTATCTGTACATGTATATTCTGGTAATAGTAATTGTTAGCTATCTGTACATGTATATTCTGGTAATAGTAATTGTTAGCTATCTGTACATGTATATTGTTGTATATTCTGGTAATAGTAATTGTTAGCTATCTCTGCATCTATATTGTTGTATATTATGGTAATAGTAATTGCTAGCTATCTGTACATGTATATTCTGGTAATAGTAATTGTTAGCTATCTGTACATGTATATTCTGGTAATAATAATTGTTAGCTATCTGTACATGTATATTGTTGTATATTATGGTAATAGTAATTGTTAGCTATCTGTACATGTATATTCTGGTAATAGTAATTGTTAGCTATCTGTACATGTATATTGTTGTATATTATGGTAATAGTAATTGTTAGCTATCTGTACATGTATATTGTTGTATATTCTGGTAATAGTAATTGTTAGCTATCTGTACATGTATATTATGGTAATAGTAATTGTTAGCTATCTGTACATGTATATTCTAGTAATAGTAATTGTTAGCTATCTGTACATGTATATTATGGTAATAGTAATTGTTAGCTATATGTACATGTATATTCTGGTAATAGTAATTGTTAGCTATCTGTGCATGTATATTGTTGTATATTATGGTAATAGTAATTGTTAGCTATCTGTACATGTATATTCTGGTAATAGTAATTGTTAGCTATCTGTACATGTATATTCTGGTAATAATAATTGTTAGCTATCTGTACATGTATATTCTGGTAATAGTAATTGTTAGCTATCTGTACATGTATATTCTGATAATAGTAATTGTTAGCTATCTCATGTATATTCTGGTTATAGTAATTGTTAGCTATCTGTACATGTATATTCTGGTAATAGTAATTGTTAGCTATCTGTACATGTATATTCTGGTAATAGTAATTGTTAGCTATCTGTACATGTATATTCTGGTAATAATAATTGTTAGCTATCTGTACATGTATATTCTGGTAATAGTAATTGTTAGCTATCTCTACATGTATATTATGGTAATAGTAATTGTTAGCTATCTGTACATGTATATTCTGGTAATAGTAATTGTTAGCTATCTGTACATGTATATTATGGTAATAGTAATTGTTAGCTATCTGTACATGTATATTCTGGTAATATTAATTGTTAGCTATCTGTACATGTATATTCTGGTAATAGTAATTGTTAGCTATCTGTACATGTATATTGTTGTATATTATGGTAATAGTAATTGTTAGCTACATGTACATGTATATTCTGGTAATAATAATTGTTAGCTATCTGTACATGTATATTCTGGTAATAGTAATTGTTAGCTATCTGTACATGTATATTGTTGTATATTATGGTAATATTAATTGTTAGCTATCTGTACATGTATATTCTGGTAATAGTAATTGTTAGCTATCTGTACATGTATATTCTGGTAATAGTAATTGTTAGCTATCTGTACATGTATATTCTGGTAATAGTAATTGTTAGCTACCTGTACATGTATATTCTGGTAATAGTAATTGTTAGCTATCTGTACATGTATATTCTGGTAATAGTAATTGTTAGCTATCTGTACATGTATATTCTGGTAATGATAATTGTTAGCTATCTGTACATGTATGTTGTTGTATATTATGGTAATAGTAATTGTTAGCTATCTGTACATGTATATTCTGGTAATAATAATTGTTAGCTATCTGTACATGTATATTGTTGTATATTATGGTAATAGTAATTGTTAGCTATCTGTACATGTATATTATGGTAATAGTAATTGTTAGCTATCTGTACATGTATATTCTGGTAATAGTAATTGTTAGCTATTTGTACATGTATATTCTGGTAATAGTAATTGTTAGCTATCTGTACATGTAAATTGACTTATATTATGGTAATAGTAATTGTTAGCTATCTGTACATGTATATTATGGAATAGTAATTGTTAGCTATCTGTACATGTATATTCTCATAATAGTAATTGTTAGCTATCTGTACATGTATATTCTGATAATAATAATTGTTAGCTATCTGTACATGTATGTTGTTGTATATTATGGTAATAGTAATTGTTAGCTATCTGTACATGTATATTCTGGTAATAGTAATTGTTAGCTATCTGTACATGTATATTCTGGTAATAGTAATTGTTAGCTATCTGTACATGTATATTGTTGTATATTATGGTAATAGTAATTGTTAACTATCTGTACATGTATATTCTGGTAATAGTAATTGTTAGCTATCTGTACATGTATATTCTGGTAATAGTAATTGTTAGCTATCTGTACATGTATATTATGGTAATAGTAATTATTAGCTATCTGTACATGTATATTCTGGTAATAGTAATTGTTAGCTATCTCTACATGTATAGTGTTGTATATTCTGGTAATGGTAATTGTTAGCTATCTGTACATGTATATTATGGTAATAGTAATTGTTAGCTATCTGTACATGTATATTCTGGTAATAGTAATTGTTAGCTATCTGTACATGTATTTTCTGGTAATAGTAATTGTTAGCTATCTGTTCATGTATATTCTGGTAATAGTAATTGTTAGCTATCTGTACATGTATATTCTGGTAATAATAATTGTTAGCTATCTGTACATGTATATTCTGGTAATAGTAATTGTTAGCTATCTGTACATGTATATTGTTGTATATTCTGGTAATAGTAATTGTTAGCTATCTGTACATGTATATTCTGGTAATAGTAATTGTTAGCTATCTGTACATGTATATTCTGGTAATAGTAATTGTTAGCTATCTGTACATATATATTCTGGTAATAGTAATTGTTAGCAATCTGTACATGTAT
Organism: Bathymodiolus septemdierum; assembly: GCA_963383655.1. Classification (NCBI taxonomy): domain Eukaryota; kingdom Metazoa; phylum Mollusca; class Bivalvia; order Mytilida; family Modiolidae; genus Bathymodiolus; species Bathymodiolus septemdierum. Next base: position 157,922,425 of record OY726517.1, read on the forward strand.
ATTCTGGTAATAGTAATTGTTAGCTATCTGTACATGTATATTCTGGTAATAATAATTGTTAGCTATCTGTACATGTATATTCTGGTAATAGTAATTGTTAGCTATCTGTACATGTATTTTCTGGTAATAGTAATTGTTAGCTATCTGTTCATGTATATTCTGGTAATAGTAATTGTTAGCTATCTGTACATGTATATTCTGGTAATAATAATTGTTAGCTATCTGTACATGTATATTCTGGTAATAGTAATTGTTAGCTATCTGTACATGTATATGTTGTATATTCTGGTAATAGTAATTGTTAGCTATCTGTACATGTATATTCTGGTAATAGTAATTGTTAGCTATCTGTACATGTATATTCTGGTAATAGTAATTGTTAGCTATCTGTACATATATATTATGGTAATAGTAATTGTTAGCAATCTGTACATGTATATTCTGGTAATAGTAATTGTTAGCTATCTGTACATGTATATTCTGGTAATAGTAATTGTTAGCTATCTGTACATGTATATTCTGGTAATAATAATTGTTAGCTATCTGTACATGTATATTCTGGTAATAGTAATTGTTAGCTATCTGTACATGTATATTGTTGTATATTCTGGTAATAGTAATTGTTAGCTATCTGTACATGTATATTCTGGTAATAGTAATTGTTAGCTATCTGTACATGTATATTCTGGTAATAGTAATTGTTAGCTATCTGTACATGTATATTCTGGTAATAGTAATTGTTAGCTATCTGTACATGTGTATATTGTTGTATTTTCTGGTAATAGTAATTGTTAGCTATCTGTACATGTATATTCTGGTAATAGTAATTGTTAGCTATCTGTACATGTATATTCTGGTAATAGTAATTGTTAGCTATCTGTACATGTATATTCTGGTAATAGTAATTGTTAGCTATCTGTACATGTATATTCTGGTAATAGTAATTGTTAGCTATCTGTACATGTATATTATGGTAATAGTAATTGTTAGCTATCTGTACATGTATATTCTGGTAATAGTAATTGTTAGCTATCTGTATATGTATATTGTTGTATATTATGGTGATAGTAATTGTTAGCTATCTGTACATGTATATTCTGGTAATAGTAATTGTTAGCTATCTGTACATGTATATTCTGGTAATAGTAATTGTTAGCTATCTGTACATGTATATTCTGGTAATAGTAATTGTTAGCTATCTGTACATGTATATTCTGGTAATAGTAATTGTTAGCTATCTGTACATGTATATTATGGTAATAGTAATTGTTAGCTATCTGTACATGTATATTCTGGTAATAGTAATTGTTAGCTATCTCTACATGTATAGTGTTGTATATTCTGGTAATAGTAATTGTTAGCTATCTGTACATGTATATTATGGTAATAGTAATTGTTAGCTATCTGTACATGTATATTCTGGTAATAGTAATTGTTAGCTATCTGTACATGTATATTCTGGTAATAGTAATTGTTAGCTATCTGTTCATGTATATTCTGGTAATAGTAATTGTTAGCTATCTGTACATGTATATTCTGGTAATAATAATTGTTAGCTATCTGTACATGTATATTCTGGTAATAGTAATTGTTAGCTATCTGTACATGTATATTGTTGTATATTCTGGTAATAGTAATTGTTAGCTATCTGTACATGTATATTCTGGTAATAGTAATTGTTAGCTATCTGTACATGTATATTCTGGTAATAGTAATTGTTAGCTATCTGTACATATATATTCTTGTAATAGTAATTGTTAGTTATCTGTACATGTATATTCTGGTAATAGTAATTGTTAGCTATCTGTACATGTATATTCTGGTAATAATAATTGTTAGCTATCTGTACATGTATATTCTGGTAATAGTAATTGTTAGCTATCTGTACATGTATATTGTTGTATATTCTGGTAATAGTAATTGTTAGCTATCTGTACATGTATATTTTGGTAATAGTAATTGTTAGCTATCTGTACATGTATATTCTGGTAATAGTAATTGTTAGCTATCTGTACATGTATATTATGGTAATAGTAATTGTTAGCTATCTGTACATGTATATTCTGGTAATAGTAATTGTTAGCTATCTGTACATGTATATTCTGGTAATAGTAATTGTTAGCTATCTGTACATGTATATTCTGGTAATAATAATTGTTAGCTATCTGTACATGTATATTCTGGTAATAGTAATTGTTAGCTATCTGTACATGTATATTGTTGTATATTCTGGTAATAGTAATTGTTAGCTATCTGTACATGTATATTCTGGTAATAGTAATTATTAGCTATCTCATGTATATTCTGGTAATAGTAATTGTTAGCTATATGTACATGTATATTCTGGTAATAGTAATTGTTAGCTATCTGTACATGTATATTCTGGTAATAGTAAGTGTTAGCTATCTGTACATGTATATTGTTGTATATTATGGTAATAGTAATTGTTAGCTATCTGTACATGTATATTCTGGTTATAATAATTGTTAGCTATCTGTACATGTATATTCTGGTAATAGTAATTGTTAGCTATCTGTACATGTATATTATGGTAATAGTAATTGTTAGCTATCTGTACATGTATATTCTGGTAATAGTAATTGTTAGCTATCTGTACATGTATATTATGGTAATAGTAATTGTTAGCTATCTGTACATGTATATTCTGGTAATAGTAATTGTTAGCTATCTGTACATGTATATTCTGGTAATAGTAATTGCTAGCTATCTGTACATGTATATTCTGGTAATAGTAATTGTTAGCTATCTGTACATGTATATTGTTGTATATTCTGGTAATAGTAATTGTTAGCTATCTGTACATGTATATTCTGGTAATAGTAATTGTTAGCTATCTGTACATGTATATTCTGGTAATAGTAATTGTTAGCTATCTGTACATGTATATTCTGGTAATAGTAATTGTTAGCTATCTGTACATGTATAAATACTAACATAGTCTGGTAATAGTAATTGTTAGCTATCTGTACATGTATATTATGGTAATAGTAATTGTTAGCTATCTGTACATGTATATTCTGGTAATAGTAATTGTTAGCTATCTGTACATGTATATTCTGGTAATAGTAATTGTTAGCTATCTCTACATGTATATTCTGGTAATAGTAATTGTTAGCTATCTCTACATGTATATTATGGTAATAGTAATTGTTAGCTATCTGTACATGTATATTCTGGTAATAGTAATTGTTAGCTATCTGTACATGTATATTCTGGTAATAGTAATTGTTAGCTATCTGTACATGTATATTGTTGTATATTCTGGTAATAGTAATTGTTAGCTATCTGTACATGTATATTGTTGTATATTATAGTAATAGTAATTGTTAGCTATCTGTACATGTATATTCTGGTAATAGTAATTGTTAGCTATCTGTACATGTATATTCTATTAATAGTAATTGTTAGCTATCTGTACATGTATATTCTGGTAATAGTAATTGTTAGCTATCTGTACATGTATATTCTGGTAATAGTAATTGTTAGCTATCTGTACATGTATATTCTATTAATAATAATTGTTAGCTATCTGTACATGTATATTCTGGTAATAGTAATTGTTAGCTATCTGTACATGTATATTCTGGTAATAGTAATTGTTAGCTATCTGTACATGTATATTCTATTAATAATAATTGTTAGCTATCTGTACATGTATATTCTGGTAATAGTAATTGTTAGCTATCTGTACATGTATATTCTATTAATAATAATTGTTAGCTATCTGTACATGTATATTCTGGTAATAGTAATTGTTAGCTATCTGTACATGTATATTCTATTAATAATAATTGTTAGCTATCTGTACATGTATATTCTGGTAATAGTAATTGTTAGCTATCTGTACATGTATATTCTGGTAATAGTAATTGTTAGCTATCTGTACATGTATATTCTGGTAATAGTAATTGTTAGCTATCTGTACATGTATATTATGGTAATAGTAATTGTTAGCTATCTGTACATGTATATTCTGGTAATAGTAATTGTTAGCTATCTGTACATGTATATTCTGGTAATAGTAATTGTTAGCTATCTGTACATGTATATTCTGGTAATAATCATTGTTAGCTATCTGTACATGTATATTGTTGTATATTATGGTAATAGTAATTGTTAGCTATCTGTACATGTATATTATGGTAATAGTAATTGTTAGCTATCTGTACATGTATATTCTGGTAATAGTAATTGTTAGCTATCTGTACATGTATATTGTTGTATATTCTGTTAATAATAATTGTTAGCTATCTGTGCATCTATATTGTTGTATATTATGGTAATAGTAATTGTTAGCTATCTGTACATGTATATTCTGGTAATAGTAATTGTTAGCTATCTGTACATGTATATTGTTGTATATTATGGTAATATTAATTGTTAGCTATCTGTACATGTATATTCTGGTAATAGTAATTGTTAGCTATCTGTACATGTATATTCTGGTAATAGTAATTGTTAGCTATCTGTACATGTATATTGTTGTATATTCTGGTAATAGTAATTGTTAGCTATCTCTGCATCTATATTGTTGTATATTATGGTAATAGTAATTGCTAGCTATCTGTACATGTATATTCTGGTAATAGTAATTGTTAGCTATCTGTACATGTATATTCTGGTAATAATAATTGTTAGCTATCTGTACATGTATATTGTTGTATATTATGGTAATAGTAATTGTTAGCTATCTGTACATGTATATTCTGGTAATAGTAATTGTTAGCTATCTGTACATGTATATTGTTGTATATTATGGTAATAGTAATTGTTAGCTATCTGTACATGTATATTGTTGTATATTATGGTAATAGTAATTGTTAGCTATCTGTACATGTATATTATGGTAATAGTAATTGTTAGCTATCTGTACATGTATATTCTGGTAATAGTAATTGTTAGCTATCTGTACATGTATATTATGGTAATAGTAATTGTTAGCTATCTGTACATGTATATTCTGGTAATAGTAATTGTTAGCTATCTGTACATGTATATTCTGGTAATAGTAATTGTTAGCTATCTGTGCATGTATATTGTTGTATATTATGGTAATAGTAATTGTTAGCTATCTGTACATGTATATTCTGGTAATAGTAATTGTTAGCTATCTGTACATGTATATTCTGGTAATAATAATTGTTAGCTATCTGTACATGTATATTCTGGTAATAGTAATTGTTAGCTATCTGTACATGTATATTCTGATAATAGTAATTGTTAGCTATCTCATGTATATTCTGGTAATAGTAATTGTTAGCTATCTGTACATGTATATTCTGGTAATAGTAATTGTTAGCTATCTGTACATGTATATTCTGGTAATAGTAATTGTTAGCTATCTGTACATGTATATTCTGGTAATAATAATTGTTAGCTATCTGTACATGTATATTCTGGTAATAGTAATTGTTAGCTATCTCTACATGTATATTCTGGTAATATTAATTGTTAGCTATCTGTACATGTATATTCTGGTAATAATAATTGTTAGCTATCTGTACATGTATATTCTGGTAATAGTAATTGTTAGCTATCTGTACATGTATATTGTTGTATATTCTGGTAATAGTAATTGTTAGCTATCTGTACATGTATATTTTGGTAATAGTAATTGTTAGCTATCTGTACATGTATATTCTGGTAATAGTAATTGTTAGCTATCTGTACATGTATATTATGGTAATAGTAATTGTTAGCTATCTGTACATGTATATTCTGGTAATAGTAATTGTTAGCTATCTGTACATGTATATTCTGGTAATAGTAATTGTTAGCTATCTGTACATGTATATTCTGGTAATAATAATTGTTAGCTATCTGTACATGTATATTCTGGTAATAGTAATTGTTAGCTATCTGTACATGTATATTGTTGTATATTCTGGTAATAGTAATTGTTAGCTATCTGTACATGTATATTCTGGTAATAGTAATTATTAGCTATCTCATGTATATTCTGGTAATAGTAATTGTTAGCTATATGTACATGTATATTCTGGTAATAGTAATTGTTAGCTATCTGTACATGTATATTCTGGTAATAGTAAGTGTTAGCTATCTGTACATGTATATTGTTGTATATTATGGTAATAGTAATTGTTAGCTATCTGTACATGTATATTCTGGTTATAATAATTGTTAGCTATCTGTACATGTATATTCTGGTAATAGTAATTGTTAGCTATCTGTACATGTATATTATGGTAATAGTAATTGTTAGCTATCTGTACATGTATATTCTGGTAATAGTAATTGTTAGCTATCTGTACATGTATATTATGGTAATAGTAATTGTTAGCTATCTGTACATGTATATTCTGGTAATAGTAATTGTTAGCTATCTGTACATGTATATTCTGGTAATAGTAATTGCTAGCTATCTGTACATGTATATTCTGGTAATAGTAATTGTTAGCTATCTGTACATGTATATTGTTGTATATTCTGGTAATAGTAATTGTTAGCTATCTGTACATGTATATTCTGGTAATAGTAATTGTTAGCTATCTGTACATGTATATTCTGGTAATAGTAATTGTTAGCTATCTGTACATGTATATTCTGGTAATAGTAATTGTTAGCTATCTGTACATGTATAAATACTAACATAGTCTGGTAATAGTAATTGTTAGCTATCTGTACATGTATATTATGGTAATAGTAATTGTTAGCTATCTGTACATGTATATTCTGGTAATAGTAATTGTTAGCTATCTGTACATGTATATTCTGGTAATAGTAATTGTTAGCTATCTCTACATGTATATTCTGGTAATAGTAATTGTTAGCTATCTCTACATGTATATTATGGTAATAGTAATTGTTAGCTATCTGTACATGTATATTCTGGTAATAGTAATTGTTAGCTATCTGTACATGTATATTCTGGTAATAGTAATTGTTAGCTATCTGTACATGTATATTGTTGTATATTCTGGTAATAGTAATTGTTAGCTATCTGTACATGTATATTGTTGTATATTATAGTAATAGTAATTGTTAGCTATCTGTACATGTATATTCTGGTAATAGTAATTGTTAGCTATCTGTACATGTATATTCTATTAATAGTAATTGTTAGCTATCTGTACATGTATATTCTGGTAATAGTAATTGTTAGCTATCTGTACATGTATATTCTGGTAATAGTAATTGTTAGCTATCTGTACATGTATATTCTATTAATAATAATTGTTAGCTATCTGTACATGTATATTCTGGTAATAGTAATTGTTAGCTATCTGTACATGTATATTCTGGTAATAGTAATTGTTAGCTATCTGTACATGTATATTCTATTAATAATAATTGTTAGCTATCTGTACATGTATATTCTGGTAATAGTAATTGTTAGCTATCTGTACATGTATATTATGGTAATAGTAATTGTTAGCTATCTGTACATGTATATTCTGGTAATAGTAATTGTTAGCTATCTGTACATGTATATTCTGGTAATAGTAATTGTTAGCTATCTGTACATGTATATTCTGGTAATAATCATTGTTAGCTATCTGTACATGTATATTGTTGTATATTATGGTAATAGTAATTGTTAGCTATCTGTACATGTATATTATGGTAATAGTAATTGTTAGCTATCTGTACATGTATATTCTGGTAATAGTAATTGTTAGCTATCTGTACATGTATATTGTTGTATATTCTGTTAATAATAATTGTTAGCTATCTGTGCATCTATATTGTTGTATATTATGGTAATAGTAATTGTTAGCTATCTGTACATGTATATTCTGGTAATAGTAATTGTTAGCTATCTGTACATGTATATTGTTGTATATTATGGTAATATTAATTGTTAGCTATCTGTACATGTATATTCTGGTAATAGTAATTGTTAGCTATCTGTACATGTATATTCTGGTAATAGTAATTGTTAGCTATCTGTACATGTATATTGTTGTATATTCTGGTAATAGTAATTGTTAGCTATCTCTGCATCTATATTGTTGTATATTATGGTAATAGTAATTGCTAGCTATCTGTACATGTATATTCTGGTAATAGTAATTGTTAGCTATCTGTACATGTATATTCTGGTAATAATAATTGTTAGCTATCTGTACATGTATATTGTTGTATATTATGGTAATAGTAATTGTTAGCTATCTGTACATGTATATTCTGGTAATAGTAATTGTTAGCTATCTGTACATGTATATTGTTGTATATTATGGTAATAGTAATTGTTAGCTATCTGTACATGTATATTGTTGTATATTATGGTAATAGTAATTGTTAGCTATCTGTACATGTATATTATGGTAATAGTAATTGTTAGCTATCTGTACATGTATATTCTGGTAATAGTAATTGTTAGCTATCTGTACATGTATATTATGGTAATAGTAATTGTTAGCTATCTGTACATGTATATTCTGGTAATAGTAATTGTTAGCTATCTTTACATGTATATTCTGGTAATAGTAATTGTTAGCTATCTGTGCATGTATATTGTTGTATATTATGGTAATAGTAATTGTTAGCTATCTGTACATGTATATTCTGGTAATAGTAATTGTTAGCTATCTGTACATGTATATTCTGGTAATAATAATTGTTAGCTATCTGTACATGTATATTCTGGTAATAGTAATTGTTAGCTATCTGTACATGTATATTCTGATAATAGTAATTGTTAGCTATCTCATGTATATTCTGGTAATAGTAATTGTTAGCTATCTGTACATGTATATTCTGGTAATAGTAATTGTTAGCTATCTGTACATGTATATTCTGGTAATAGTAATTGTTAGCTATCTGTACATGTATATTCTGGTAATAATAATTGTTAGCTATCTGTACATGTATATTCTGGTAATAGTAATTGTTAGCTATCTCTACATGTATATTCTGGTAATATTAATTGTTAGCTATCTGTACATGTATATTCTGGTAATAGTAATTGTTAGCTATCTGTACATGTATATTGTTGTATATTATGGTAATAGTAATTGTTAGCTATCTGTACATGTATATTCTGGTAATAATAATTGTTAGCTATCTGTACATGTATATTCTGGTAATAGTAATTGTTAGCTATCTGTACATGTATATTGTTGTATATTATGGTAATATTAATTGTTAGCTATCTGTACATGTATATTCTGGTAATAGTAATTGTTAGCTATCTGTACATGTATATTCTGG